>CM076575.1:2057098916-2057312550 GCA_034641835.2 Pinus albicaulis
TTTTTTTCCTTTTTAGTATCTGCTTATATAGCTTTAAATTAATCTTCTCCTTGCCTGCCTTTTTCAAGGTTCTCCTTGCCATTTTTCTTTCCTCATCAAACCAAACATTTACAGGAAAAAAATTTGATTCTGATTTCCTATTTTTTTCTCTTTTTCAATTCTCAAGTGCACTCCCGGATTATATTTGTTAACTCATGGCTTTTGAGGCTTTGGGGACCAATTTTCTCCTTCTCAATTAACCTCCTCAACATTAGTTTGAAGATAGTGCAATTTTCGTGTTAGAAGAATTTTTCCCCGATGTTGGTTGTTGAGAACATTGGGTTTTCCTCCTATTCCTTCCTTTTCTTCTAACCAGATAAATTTATATAAATTAAGTTATGATCCGATTCTTAAGTCCCAAATATGCTCTCTAATATTAACTTCATTAATTCTTTCTATTAGGATTTGTGACCCAATAACATAGTCAACTACACTTGCCCCATTGTATGTGTTGCAAGTGAAGCTCCTGCACTTTTTCCATCTCTCTAGACCATTGCGTATAATTAATTTGAAAGCACCACACAACGTAAGAAACTCCTTCTCCAAAATGATTACTAACTTTGTCATCTTCCTCAACATCTCACCTATCGAGAATTCTCCTCTTTAATGAGCCAGATAGGATTGTGATCCTCTTTGCAACAAAGAATACTAGCTTGTTGATTTGCTGTTCTAGCATTGAAATCTCCCACTAAAAGAATTTCTCCCCTCGTTAAAATATGGCTAATATCTTGCTTAAGCCGCATACCTGATTCTTTGTTGTCCAATCCTTTATTTTTGGGTAAGTTTTTTAATACTTGGAGGCGCAAAATAACATGTTGCAATTCCTATGTCGTTTCATTCTCTCGTTATGTTGAACCATAGATATTGCTTATTTGTATCTTCTTTCACTAACTCAATGTGACAACCTTTCTTTTTCTTTCACTAAAACTAGTATTCCTCTCAGACTTTGCCAATTTCCTCGCCGTTCCAAACTCGTTAACTTCAAATAGTCGTCAAACATAGGAGTTTTGCAACCATCATTTTCATGAGTTTCTCGTGAGACAAATTATGTCTCTACTCTTCTCGTGAATAGTCTCATCTCAGTCCCTTCATCCAAGGGTAACCTCTATAGTTCCAACAAACTGTATCTCAAGGTAGACCCGGGTAGGATTTGCTGCTACGCTGCTTAAAAACACAAGACTCGAATTTGAGTCTTCGCCTCTTCATCCATGTTGATCCCTGTTTGTTTTCCCTCCCTATTATAGAATTACCGTTTTTTTGTTCATTGTCAACTTGCCGCCCGTTTTGCCACGAGGCCTCAAACACTGCAATAACCACTTTAACATTGTATGTCCATGCTCTTTTCTCCCTTCGTTTCTTGCTGCTCTAACTTTCTCCACTTCTTCTCTTCTCTCTTGTTGCTTGCTAGTTAAATCTTCACCTAGGAAGAAGTGTGAGCCTTTCAAGAGTTTTCTTTTGGCTAAGAAGAGTCGATATGTCTCCCGCACACTTGTCATGATGGCTTATAGGTCTAAGTCTTTCCTCTATATCTTTCCCACCCTCCTTGCTTGACAATAAATTTTCCCTCTCCACTCGTATCTTCATATGATTTAACAAAAGGATCTAGGTCTTTAGTGTAAATAGTTAATTGAGAAGTAATATGGATGGTTGTGTTTCAAGAGCAATTTTAGAGTAAACTACGATTTAGACTAATAATTTCTACATATTGGTTACATAAGAACTTTCAATTTGCATATTCTATTTTTTATTTTTAAGTGATATCACCAATAATAAATTGAGCTGGAACAATGAAATTAAATAGGAACACTTATTGTTTCACCAAAATCAAGCCTTGGATGTTTATATTTACACATGTTCCCATCTACATTGTTATGTATATTCTATTAATTATTAGTTAGATATAGTTATCTTAGGTTTATTAATGTGGAAGGGCATGATCAACGATCATGCCTCTTCGCCAAGGACACTATAAGGCTGTATTTAAAGCCTTGGTGATCCCCACTTGTAATCATCTCATCTTTTATCAATAATAATATATAATTATAAAGTGTATCGCAGCGCCGCTTCAGGATCTCTGTGTGATCATCCGTAATTAAGGAATTACAAGAAATTCCGTAACTGTAGATTTTTTTTCTTTTTAAAAATCAAAGCTTATGGGCAACATTTGTTTAAAATTTATTTACTTTGCGCATTTTCCTCCCCCGAATTTTTTCCCTTTTCCCCCCTCACATAGCACTCCTCCATTACATTTTCCTCGCTATGCATCCTCCATTATTATTCCACTCACTTCGCCATTTTCTATTCCCATTTCCGCCCTTCCCCTTATCACTCCACCCATCCAAAAACGCTCTCTCCAACCCCTACACATAACTTCGACCCTCGGCCTCCCCCCAAACCCTCACTCCCATTTTCCCTACACGGCAAACCCTCCCTATCTTCGCCTCCGGGCCACATCTCCGTCCCCAACCTTCCACCCCCGCACCTTCGCCCACCCTTCCTTCTGCCGCCGGGGCCCTCCCTCGCCGGTCACCCCGCCTTTCCACCTCCCCGTCGTCACCCCCCGCTCTCCCCATCCCTACGCCTCCCCTCCCATCTCCCCGACACCCTCCCCCGACACCTCTACTTCCCACCTCGCCGCGGCCTTCCCCTCGCCCGCCCACACTCCCAACTCCTTCCACCTCCCACCATCACCCCACTCCTCCCTTCCATGTGTCTTATCCCCCGCAATCTTCCGCCCTCCCGCCTCACTCCCCCGGGTGCGCCCAAAGAATAAATGGGCCCCGTCCAATTCTTCCGCGCTAACCCACCCTCTCGTTCCTTCCCGTCTCCTACCCACTCGCTTCGTCGCCCCGTTCGTCATTTCACCGTTCTCTCTCCGCTCGTCATCCAAAGTTGCATGTTCCTTCATCAACAACCCCTCTATCCTACGCCATCTCAAACGTTGTGCTTCTTTAAAACGTCTCCCTCTTCCTATTTTTGCCTAGTCGTGAATCAAGCAGTAATATATAATTAAAAATTATATATTAATTATAATTACTATATATTTATTAAAAAAAAATAATAATAATAATTAATTAAAAAAATAATAATAATAAATTACAACTTTGAGAACAAATCTTTTAAGGAAAAGGGGATAAGCCCTAACAAGGAGCATGAGGAGTATGTCGTCACTAATGTCGATGGCCTGACCTAAAAAATTGTTGGATATCGAGAAACAGATCAATAATAATTTCAAGACTTTGGCAAAAGATTGTCTCGAAGGTATAGTTGGTAGAAACTCCAACAATATAAAAAGGTTCATGATACGTATTAATAGAAAGACAAATGTGGCTAAATCATCACAAGGTTAGCTGAAAATCATAGCGAAGCAATGAAAAAGATTTAACCGTTTGATAAATTAAATGATAAGATAAACATAAGATAAGTCACCACATAAGAGCCAATATTCTAGTGTCGAATATAATCAATCGAAAATTCAGCTAATTCAGATCATAATCATGAATATAACATGTTTGAAAACGAGCAATTAAATAAGGTTGGATTGGAAATCACCACATGAAAACTATAGTGTTGAAATACCTAGAAGTAGACTCGAAATCAACCTTTGGAAAGTTAAGGGGAAATGAGAAACCAAGAGAAGAAAATGCAACTCAATCCACTAATAAAGCCGTAATGTAGCAAATGGTTATTGAGAACTTTTATATGAATTAAAATCCAATGGCCAAAAAAGAAACAATGTCGAAGGAGCCACATAAAGAAATCAACGTGGATCGCTATCACACGTACCATCGTGCGCCTTATAAGCTTTAAATGGGAAGGGCGAAGCACAAGTTATATGGATCTCCAAGCCCCCATAAAATCAAATCGTATCATCATCCCAAATGATGAAGATGATCTCGAAAAGGAGCGCCAAACTTATATAGTACAATGCTATCGCCAGGGAAATGTTATCTACAAAAAGGAACCATGAGGAATCACCTGAGGTACAAGCACTAGTTCGAAACACAAAAAGGTATTCCAAGACTCACCAATGAAAATGCCTCCTAATAGGGAAATCAAACATACAATAGAATTCATGATCAGACCGTTAACATCAAGCCTTATCGCTATCATCCACGTCACCATAAACCGAAATTGAGAAGATAATCCAAGACCTTTAAAATGTGGGCCATCTCAAAAGCAAGAGTCTCATGTTGCCCCAGCTTATATTGGTAAGAAAAAAGATGGATCGTTTCTCTTGGCTTATGCATTGACTACAAACAGGATTAAATAAGATAATAATTAAAAATAAGTTTCCAATTCCCTTTATCGATGAAATGCTAGATGAGCTACATGGCGCAAAAGACTTCTCTAAATTAGATTGAAGGTCGTGGTTATTACCATATCGAATTAGATTGGAAGATATACCCAAAATTGCATTTCAAACACATGAAGGTCATTACGAGTTTAAAGTAATGCCCTTTGGGTTGATAAATGCACTACCTACATTCCAAGCCACTATGAACGAATTATTTCATCCATATCTTAGGAAATTTGTACTAGTATTTTTTGATGATATCTTGATTTATAGTAAAACTTGGAAAGAAAGTATTTGTAACACTTGGATAAAATTCTCACATTATCAAAAGTCCATCAATTTTATGCTAAGAAATCCAAATGCACCTTTGGAAAAGAAGAAGTCGAATATCCTGCACATAATATCCCATGAAGGGGTAAAAGTGGATCCTTCTAAAATTAAGGGTATAAGGGAATGGAATAAACGAGTGAATATATCCAAGCTCAAACGATTTTTCTGATACATCAGATATTATCGAAGATTTATTAAAGACTATGTGCATAGAACTACACCTCTTACAAATCTTTTAAAGAAAAATTGCTTCAATGGAATGAGGAAGCATGGAAATGTTTTGAAGATTTGAAGGAAGTAATGGCTAATGCACCAATATTGGAAACTCCCAACTTTTCTAAACCATTTATCATCGAATGTGATGCCTCTCGATTTGCATTGCGCATTAATGCAAGAAGGGCACCCTATTGCTTTTGGAAAGGTAGTTTTCAAATAAACGAGAGCGCCTCAAGTCAACATACAACAAGGAAATGCTCGCACTATGCACGCATTGGCCAAATGGAGACAATATCTCGTTAGGGGAGTAAATTTTCCATCCGAATGGATCATAACAATCTTCAAGATCTCCTTCCAACAAAAAACACTCTCTCGAAGAACAACAAAAATGGATCGAGAAGATTGTCGCGGACATGGAGATATTACACAAGAAAGAAAGACATGTAGTAGCGATGCCCCGTCTGTAGAAGATGAAGAATCAACACTACTTTCGCTCGCTGTTGTGTTCGAATGGCTTAATGAGATTAGAAGTGAGTACGCCAAAGATCCCGTAAATGTTGGCTATAATCAATAATCTCCCAGGGAATTCAAAATTTGAGTGGAAGAACTATATATTATGGTACAAAGGGAGAATTATCTAACTCAAATCCAAGTTTATATAAAAAAATACCAAGGAATCACATGATTCCATGTCATCTCTGGCATGTAGGATATTTTAAAACCTATTACAATGCACGCGCTCATTTTTTTGGAAGGGTATGAGTCACGATATTCAAAAATATGCTGCGTAATGTGACAAGTGTCAAAGAAATAAAAGCGAAATATTATGACACCTGGGTTACTTCACCCTTAAATATTCACTCGTATATTAAATATTTAAATATTTAAGGGGTTACTTCAATTCCTTAAATATCTGGATTTTATTGAAGGATTACTTCCGTATCCGATGGGGAAGGATAAGATCTTCGTCGTAGTAGATAAACATTCACTAAATATGCTCACTTGTCGCTTATCAAGAAAAGCACTGCAGCAAATTAAGCAGATATTCTCGCCAACATATTTATAAACTACATGGCTTCCCGAAAGTCATCGGCTGGCCGACAGGAATGCCAAATTTAAAGGAAATTTTTGGAAGGAATTGTTCAACCATATTGAACCTACCTCAACATGAGCCTCGGTTATCACCCCCAAATATGGGCAAACAAAGGTCAATAAATGTTTGGAAGCTTACTCTATGGTAGTGTGCTATGGAGAAACAAAATAAGTGGGTTCACTTGTCGTATCTCTCCAAATGGTGGTATAATTCTATTTACCATATATCGACAAAATGACTTCTTATCGCTCTATATGGATACGAGCCCCAAAGTGTAGTAAGATTTTGCTTCAGCCTAATCAAATTTGCCAAAGGCTAAAAATCAACTAGAAGAACACCAAAAGGTCGTCCAAATTTAAAAGAAAAATCTAAATGTTGCAATTTAATCGTATGAAGCAACAGCCGACCGTAATTGAACTGTGAGAGATCATTTGAAGTTGGAGACTGGTGTTTGTCAAACTCCAACCGTACGCAACTTGTCCCCGAAACAAAAAGGGAAAAATAACATTAGCTCCAAAGTTCTATGGTCAATATCAAATTATTAAAAAGACTACCAAGTCGCTCATGGGTTGAGCCTTCCTAATACAAGTCGTGTTCACAATGTCTTCCATGTGTCCCGCTTAAAAAGGCAATCGGTAACATCAATCATCCCAAACGACACTTCCCATTTTGGATCATGAAGGAAGGATCATTTCCTTGGAGCCCGGAAGTATCCCGTCTACTCCGAGAAAAGAAGCTACGTCTCGTGTTATTATGGAATATTTAATCAAATGGAAGGATTTTCCCATAGAAGAAGCCTCTTGGGAATAAGCTGGCCAAAGAATACCCGTCATTACGTATGCTTTGAGGACAAAGCATCTTTAAGAGAGGGGCAATGTTATGTATATTTTATTAATTATTAGTTAGATATAGTTATCTTAGGTTTAATGTAGAAGGGCATGATCAACGATCATGCCTTCTTCGCCAAGGGACACCATAAGGCCGTATTTAAAGCCTTGGTGATCCCCACTTGTAATCATCTCATCTTTTATCAATAATAATATATAATTATCACCTTAATAGTAGTTTTTACACCTCATACAATAGATTATGTAAGTTTCATTCGAATAGTTTTTTCTTTTTTGAAATTTACTTTTTTTATTTAAAAAAAAAAAAACCAATATCTTTTGAATTCATTTTTTTTTCAATAGTTGTTTTTGCTTTTTTCCAATAAAAAAAGTAGCTCATTTTTTTACCCCTTTTCTATTTTTTGTGACTATCTTCTCCAAGAAACTTTCCTTATTCCTCTCGTAAATCTCCTTATCTCTCTCGAGCATCATCATTACAACAATCGCGTTTGAATTCCATTACCTCTCTACCACCTATCCTTGGGATCTCCACCAAATACCTTATACCTCCCCATGATCAATCTTACCTCCTACCTAACCACACCACCTCACGTTATAGTTATGTGATCTTAACTACTTATGCACCTACATTATAAATCCCCACAAAAACCCCTTCGTACTTTTGGTATATTACTAACCACCGCACCTCATCCTTCCTATGAAATGTGGTCAACCTACTACCCACCATTGATGGATCCCTGTAACACATTGACTATCACTAAAAGTTGTTCCCTCCATTGGGACCATTTATGGCTCACCAAGTGTGACATGTGGCCACACAATTAGGAGAAACATCTAAGATTGGTATGACTCTCTTTACATGCTAAAATGGAAGTTAGTGCCATGTGGCATTCGAGGCCACTCTATGGATTTTCAACTTGGGGAATCTTAAGGCCACTTTCGTATTGAGATCACTTTTCCATCTCGACTCATATTTAATGTCAATTTTTGCAAAATGTATTTTTCAATCATCTTTGAAGTGGCATAGGTCGCTTTCTATTCATTTTTCTATATGTTATTGTTGGAGCTTTTCCTATAGATAGGTAGTGATAATCCTCATTTTTAAAGATTTCTTAGAGCTTGACTTCTTCATAAACTTGATTTTGAGTCTTGCTTTTTTTTATAGCTATATTTTTAGATCTACATGGTGGTGCAATTTATTTCAACTAATTATATCTAGACTTGCAAAATGTTCATTGACCCTCATCAAATTCACTTTAACAAACACCAGCTTAATACCCTTGAAATCGTATATGGAGGACCTACTTAGAATAAATGTCTTTATCACATTATACTCCTTAGCTAGGATCCCACACCACCGGATATTGAGAAACAAGGTAATGGTTAAATTGTAATGATGAAGCAAGAGGCTCCGATTAGTACATGGCCGCCTCTAAGTATCTAAAATTTCATACTTGACCTTTGATACATTGTAGGAAACATACTTTAAGTTTGAGCAACACTGGAAAAACTAAGTTACTATATGCCATCAATTGGAAAATCAACTTATCTCCCCTAATCCCATTAAATTCTCCAAAATTAAAGATTATGTTTCTAAGTTCAAGCTCTAAGTACCCCCAACATGGTGGTTGCAAAATCACTTAGGCAAGAATGCATATAACTCCATAATGGTTAAGGTTTTATTTATTGTGGAATCTACCATGGTAGTAATGGATATAAATTCGTAATAGGCTTGGTCTAAAATTCAAGTCTCTGATGTATGTCATTTCAAAAAGTACTTGTGGAATCTTGAACCCATATTCCAAATGAAAAGTGTTGAGCACACACTTATATAAGAAGGTGGGGGTTGAATCAATATAAGACAAATTTTACTTATTTAGACATTCATGAACTATAAGAAAAATCACATGTGAGATTCATCAATCGTAGAACATAGACAGAAGATTTATGTGAAAACCCTTTAGGAAGAAAAAACCACAAAATTTCTTTTCACAATTATTTATAGCACCAAATCGTTGTTACAAATGTTTGTAGATACCAACTTAATCAAGACACCAATCTCCAATGATGCAAACCCTGATATGCAACAACATACTCTTCCATATCTTCATAGACACCAATTTATTGGAGATACCAATCCCCTGCATCGATTAAGCAAGGACACCAATATCTCGTTTGTGTGACACCAACCCGCATATTCTTCAAAATCATCCATCTCACCACTACACTAGATATGTTTTCTACTTCCGCATCTACTAACCAATTCACCAAATTTGATGTGCCATATGAATGTTATGGTAACTTTCCTAAAACTTCCTAATGTTTTGCCTCTTCCTAAAAGCAAGCTTGTATAGCTTAAGTTGTGTTTCCAATTGTTTATATCTAACTATGGATTTTACTCCAAGTCACTTTGCATGTATCCTCATGTCTTTTAATATTTCATAGTTTTAAGTATCCCAAAAAAGGAATTAAAGAAAAAATGCCATGTTTACCTTTTTCAACTCGATTTTAGGCCCATTCACAAACCCTAAATTCCGTGAGGGAATGATATGAAATCATAGTGAGACAAAAATATGTAGAAAAACCTAAGATGGCTCGTCCACCCACAAATTACATTTGTATCGCACACATTGATCTAGGTGACTATTGGTGGCCACCTATCTATTCCACTCGTCACAACATGATTTTCCTATTTTGACGCTTTTCTTTTGTTACAAGGTGCTTTTCAAGATTTGAACTTCCGTAATAGTTTTGAGGTCCTAAACAACGTTTTTGGGGGAAATGAGAAAACATGAGTCTTTGATTGACATTTGCGCTGAATTTTTTTCTCCTCGCATAGACCTTTCTAACATGTTATCATGCACCCCAAATGGAGACCGGTAGTCAAAGTTATGACCCTAGGGAAGTCGACAATCCACCACCCCATCGGGGCCTATAAGCCTTTGGTGCTTCATCTCTCGGGGTTGGGATTTTGATATTTAGGTGTTTCATTATTTATTCATGATAAAAAGGTATTTGAGCCTCATTGTAACACAACTTTAAAGGCAAGTAGCAATCACATCTCTTCTCCTAGACAAGTCACCACGTTCGAGCTTGTTTGCCTCATTCTACATGTAAATAGTTTCAACATTTGTTATTTATTTATTGAAGTTCAATTTCATTGTATCTTTGAGTTTACTTGCTTTAAATCTATATCATTTTTTTCCTTCATAAATTCGCATCACACACACATTCCTTCCAATATTTTCTTCTCCATTTATACATGCTCCTAATCCTTCATGAAAATACATGTTAATTAAAATGTCAATTCATTAATTAAATAGTTAATTCTCCTTTTATTTCACTTTTCCGAATGCCATGGACTTCTTAAAGCATGGGTTTGAAACTACCTATTTCCTGTATTTTTTGTCTTCTTTATGTAAATTTCATTTTTACACTTTTTTTCCCATAACTTCATTTTTTATTTTGATTTCACCTTTTCACTAGCACCCCATTTTTTTATACTTGGATACATGTGTGTATGTGTTCAACGGCTCTCCTCCTTTTTTCATTGATGGAAATCCTACAAAGAAACACATAATCAAAATGAAAAATGAATGCTCCCCTTAAACTTTTGCTTCTCCCAAATGTTGTCCAATGTAAATCCCTAGTTGATCAACCGACTAGGCAACATGACAACATGACCAATCAATCAATCAACTAGAGAAGACCACATCATTGTATTTCAATCTAACAATATTTGTCACCAAGTGTACAAATAGCACTCTTTTAACAACATAAGCGCGCCGATCGCACAAATCTCGACGACCCATCGACCAATCTATCAATAGCTCAAAGAATTAATAACTTTGAGGGGAGAAACCTCTTGTTCTAATGAATCAATACACAAGACAACATGAGATGATCCAAGATCTGGTCTCCTTTATATATGTATGTAGGTATTATTAAGAACCTCATGACTTAAAAAGATAGTGAAAGCAATAATTACAGCTTTCTTGAGTGAGAAACCTCTTTTACAATGAATACAATGTACAAGATAATATTTTCTTATCCTAAGACTAGGTCTCCTAATATACATAGGAGAAAAATGATACAATTATAATAAAATGGGACCATGAATGGTTACAGCCTGCTATAACAATATAACAATAGAAATGTAATCACTTAATATTTGGGGCTTAATAAGGGGTTTGAGGGTTAAATGGGGCTTATATATGTATATATATAGGAATAAAAAAATGCAAATATAATGTAATTGATATGAAAATGGAAGTATTTTTAAATGTTGCGTTAAAGTATCCATTTCCATTTAATTAAATGTGTGCAAAATTCTCCATGTCTTTCAAGTTAAACAAAGTGTATTTGGTAACTATTTATGAGCTTATGTGTGAGGGAATGTTAATTAAGTTTGTTGTTTAACATATTAAATCGTAAATACACAAAGAAAAATAATTTCAGCATAACATGACTCCGATATTTGGTGAGCAAACTTCAATTTCTCAAGCTACATCTATTGGACCAAGCCTCCCAAATTGGCTTATCCTCTTGTATTAACCCGTCTAAAAATGCTAATACACGCTTTAAAAGTGCTCCCTCAATAGGCAACTGATTGTAAATATAGAATCGTAATACATGAAATGCTAAAAATGCCTTTCCATATTCACTAAACAAAGGAAATTACCAAGTACAAAGGCCTTCTTCAACAAGGCCTCTAATGGTTCTTTAACTCATTTGAAGATTTTAGGGCTGTATAAGTCCTCAAAAAGTTCTGAAACCTCTTCCATTAGGTTCGTAAGGTGGAAAATAGCTGAAAATGGTTTTTGATTCACCTCAAATGCTGAAGTACAACTCAATACAAATTTCATTTTCTCCCCAATGGCCCTAATGGCTCTCAAACTTCATCGAAGCTGGACTCTAAAAGTCTTCAAACAGTTTTGAAACTCCTCCATTAGGTTCATAAGGTAGAAAATAGTCGAAAATGGCTTTTGTTTCACCTCAAACAAAGGAGGTACAGCAACTCACAAACTCTCCATTTCCACAATGGCCCCGATGGCTCTCCAAGATTCCCCCCAAGAAAATGGTTGTAGAACACCTCTATTACCTTTGGAACCTATCCCAAACACCTGCACGTTGAGAATAGTCGAAATTGACTAAAATTTGTCCAATTTGGTTCAATATTGATAAGTTATGATAAAAACAACATTCTACCCAATGTCAAGTAAAACCCCACTAAATGTGGAGAACCGGAGTTAGGCACTCAAATGGCAACTTCTCCGAAATTAGTGGAATCCACTCCAAATTCGTCTGAGGTTAAAAAGGTTAAGTTTATCAGCTTCTCGTGGGCGTTGGTCACATGGACCACCGCCCCAACCCGCCATGCAATCGTGGCTTATCCGCTTTTTATAACGTGGCATTTAATATTACGAGTGGTCACATTAATAATCGTGGTTAACGTTTGATGTTGTAAACCGGCCAAAGTTAGACCCCTAGTCACCGATGTGGTCACGTGACTCTTTAATTTTTTGCTTAACAAAGTTTAAACTTTAAATGAAACCCGCCATCATAATAAGTCAAGGAACATGATGTAGTTGAGTTGGTTAGGGCGTTGTGTTGTTTGCGGGGAGGGTCGCGGTTCAAAACCCGTAGAGTTACAAAAAATTTGCTACACCAATTATACCATCGGCCTCGGGGGCCACGTGGTGCCTCCGGCTTGCCAATGGCACCCTCCGATTGGTCCACCTAAATAAAAGTCAAACCAACTTCAAATGAAGAGCTTCCACTTGTCACAAAATGATCGCTCGAATGGAATATTCCGGTAACACACAGAATATTCCAAGAATATTCATTTTTTAATTTTTCAAAATTTGAAAGTCAAACTTGGTCAACTCAGCTTTTTACGCTCATCGAAAACTTCAAACTTGCATAACTTTCACATATGATGTTGATTTGAGTGCCGCTTCACAGCCACGATCATATCGGGACGAGGCCTATCCTGCTCAAAGTTGCAAGTTATTTTGAACACTTTTAATTTTGAGTTTTTTTCCATAGTCTGATTCTGAGCTCCGATCTCACCTCCCAAAATGAGAAGCTTTCGACCCCAAAAGCTCATCGAAATGTTGAAACTAAAATGTACAACAAATGAGAGAATAAATAACATCCTCTTCTTCAAACTCCTCCAAAATTTTCCTCTCGCATGGCAAATGAATTTAAAACTTCAAATAGAAATAAATTCACTCTTTCCTTCAATCGATGCTTATCCTCCCGTCAAGAGCTTCTTTTCTTGCACTCACTCGCAAATTATTGGCGAGAAAATTGCAAAAGTAATCCGAACACCAAGTGCTAAATGGATTACAAGCTTCTGTAAAATCCTATCACAAGAATGCACATCAATCTTCAAACGAAAATCTCATGCAAAAATTTGAAATGAAGATCACCTCTTTGCTCCTTTAAAGCTTTGATTACAACTTCCCCGTAACATCAAATATATGGTAATATTTTTGCACAATGATGTATCCATCTATCGATCCACAATCGACAACACCTTTGATCATATTAAGTCGTAAATATTAATAACAACAACAAGTTGACATGAAATGTAAAAAGTGTGCACACAATCGACACAAGTCAACAAACATGTGTGACACAATCGACACAAGTAGATAAACAACAAGATACATCTTTACAATCACATAAAAGGAATAATGTACAATGAACCTATATACACCCGCTTAATTACATATACAACCTCTATGTACATGTGCAACTTCAACTCTTCTTTTCAAATACCAACAAGTACATCATCCCAATAACATGTGGGTGACTATAAGAGCTGAACTAAAAGACATTGCCGTAATATAAGTGAGTATCCTCATCTTACACCTCCATGGCGAAATTTTGCAACAACAACAAATTCCTTCAACCGAAATTGTTTTTGCTAATAAATCTTGCATCAACTTTTCAACCGAAATACATGCATACCAATCTGAAATTTACATGTATAAAATGAGTATGAATTAATGCGCATTAAGAAGTTAATCCACTTCCTACCAAGCCAACTCCATGGCGTATTTTCCGCTACAACATTTCTACATGTGAATCTTCCATTTCCACATCGATAATGGAATCCATGATCAACTTGCGCCTCAATATTTTTGTCCTCTAACTACATGTGTGCTTTGGACGACTTGTTGTATGCAAGTCCAACAATGAGAGACATCATGTCCCTTATTTTGAGAAAATGTGCAACTCTTAAGCACTTTCTCGAAAATTTTCTTTGCCTCTTCTCGCTTTCCGTGTGCTTTCTTTTTTTCAACCAAAGCATTTTGAAGCAACGCGTAAATCCACCACAAAATGTGCAACAAAATTTTCTTTCATTTGACCATGAAAATTTATCATTTGCTGAAACATAATCAAATTGATCATGTGAATAATTATACCTCTTGTATTGTTTATAATTTCCATCCTTTTTTCTTCGAAAGACGATGAACTAGTAGAGGAGACAACTTTCTTTTTCAGATCTTAATCACAATTCTTGCCTTGAAACTGCTTGAACTTGAATGCTCTGCAAAAGCGACATGTTTACCCTCTACTTGGCCGTAATGATGGCTTAAAACATTGGCAATAATCCTTAAAACAATTTTGGATATATGTGCATTTTATAACTTGGAATAAAGGTTCTCTTTAAATTTGCATTACATGCATTCAAGGATCGAGTCTTGCCATTAAACCTGCCTTCATATCCAAGACAAACATTTTGGGTCGCTCCACAATCCTCCACCGAAATAGGGTCAACCATGCCTTGTGCATGCTTGCCCAAACCTTTGCCTTCATGATAGCTTATCTTAAACATTAGTTTGGACTTCTATACCCTTATATGTTTTTCAAAAGAACACACAACACACTTTTCAATTGAGGAAATTAAGATGTTGGAATGGTTTACCTCTTCCTCGCTATCTGACAAAGCTTCTTGAGCTTGAAGGAGCCGTTTCTCCATGTCATGCGCCTGAATTGTTTCCTTCTCTTCCTTCATGGCTAACAATTGTGCATGAAGCTTAACACTTTCTCTCTTTGATCCTCAATTAGAATCGCACCATGTCCTTCACTTTAATGAACTCGTTTTTCAGTGTCATCATTGAAGAATCTCGTGAAGGAGGAAACTTCACTTGTAGAAGAAGTTGACATTATGTAAATGGTCAAATTAACAAAAAGGAACTTCCAAAGAAAGTTCTCAAAGCTTTCAAACAAATGACAAGCTTTAACCAAATGTCTTTTATAGCCATACTCTTATTCAAGGAGCCATAAAATACAAACTCCAATACATTTTGTAGCAAATGCTAATCAAGTCGGTTTGTTTTCCAAAGATAATCTTGAGGTACTTTGGGGTGAGGAAATAGTCTACAGCCTCTTTCCAAGACTTAGCTATCAACATCTATCTTTTCAACTCAAGCAAACTCATACAATCAACCATTTTGCAACCAATAAAAATGGGCTAATCTTACACTGCTTTAACACCTTTTGCACAAAAAACAAATGCTCAACTCCATGCTCGATACCATCCGATCTGAAAATGGAATTATTTTTAAATGTTGTAAATGCTATAAATGTTGTGCAAAGTATCCATTTCCATTTAATTAAATGTGTGCAAAATTCTCCATGTCTTTCAAGTTAAACAAAGTGTATTTGGTAATTGTTTCTAAGTTTTTGTGTGAGGGAATGTTAATTAAGTTTGTTGTTTAACATATTAAATCAGAAATACACAACAAAATAACTTTAGGTATAACATGACTCGATATTTGGTGAGTAGTTCACCCTCCCGGGCTACGTCCTCCGTTGGACCAAGCCTCCCAAATTGTCTTGTCCTCTTGTATTAAAATGCTCCAAAATGATAATACAAGTTTAAAAGTGCCTCAATAGGTAAATATGACTATAATTACTAAATCAAAAGACATGAATGCTAAAAATGCCTTCCATATTCACTACAACAAAGGAAAATTAATGCTACGCGCTCTCTTCAACAAGGCCCCGATGGCTCTTTGAACTCCCATGAAGCTTTCTGTTGTAGAAGTCCTCACACAAGCTCTGAAACCTCTTCCATTAGGTTCATAAGGTGGAAAATAGCTGAAAAATGGTTTTTGGTTCACCTCAAACAAAGGAGGTACAACTCAATACACCCATTTCCCCAATGGCCCTAATGGCTCTCCAAACTTCACTATAGCTTTTTGGGCTCTAAAAGTCTTAAACAGCTTCCGAAAAACCTCCATCAGGTTCAAGGTAGAAAATAGTCGAAAATGGTTTTTGGTTCACCTCAAATGCTGAGGTACAACCGATCACAACTTCATTTCCATAATGCATGTCTCCGATGGCTCTCCAAGCTTCCCGAAGAAAAAATAGTCAGAACACCTCTAATACCTCCTGAACCTATCCCAAACACTCCATAATGTTGAGAATAGCTTGAAATTGACTAAAATTTCGTCCAATTTGGTTCAATATTGGATAAGTTATGATAAAAACAACATTCTCCGCCTAATGTCAAGTAAAACCTCCACTAAAAAGGAAGTAAAACTGGAGTTAGGCGCTCAAAAAATGACAACTTCTCTCCGAAATTAGTGGAATCCACTCCAAATTTGTCACTTGTTAAAAAGGTTAAGTTTATTGTTTGGTGGGTGTGGTCACATGGACCACCGCCCCAACCTCGCCATGTAACCCGCAACTTATCCACTTTTATAACGTGGCATTTTCTAATATTTTTGAGTGGTCACATTAATAATCATGGTTAATCTAAGTGGACAGAATCGCCAAAGCTAGACCTCCACACTGCGCATGTGGTCACGTGAATGGCTCAAGCAGCCTTAAGGGGCTAGCCCCTTTAATTTTCCACCGAAACAAAGTTTAACTTCTAAAATGAAACCCGCCATCCTAATGAGTCAAGGAACATGACGTAGGGGAGTTGGTTAGGGCGTTGCTCAGGGGGATATGCGTTCAAAACTCCTGTAGAGTCACAAAAATTTTGCACCTCAATTATACCATCAAGCTGGGTCACGTGGCACCCTCTAATTGGTCCACTCAAATAAAGTCAAACCAAATTCCAATGAAGAGTCGTCACTGGTTGCCAAAATGATTGGTAATGGAATATTCCAAGAAATATTATTCTCTGGAATATTCCTTTTTTAATTTTTCAAAATTTGGAAAGTCAAACTTGGTCAATTCAAGCTTTTTTTGCGCTTACTAAAAAAAATTCAAACTCGCATAACTTTACATGATGCCTGATTTTGAGTGTCATTCATGGCACCATGATCGTATCTGGGCAAGGCCTCGGCCCAAATAATAGGGGTTGCAAGTGATTTTGAACACTTTAATTTTGAGCTTTTTCTATGCTCCTTCTGGACTGAGTTTCTGGATCAATCGTATAATGAAAGGTTGTAGCCTACATAATAATATAATAAATAAAGCAATAAACTAATATTTATTAGCGACTTAATATACTGATCGGGAGCCTTTAACAAAGACCCTTCATGGCTCCTTTTCTTATATTTACAAGTAAGGCAACTCTACATGCTAAAGAAGGCTCCTTCTCGAAAAAAATTATTTATTTTTTTTTAACTATGATGATAAAAAAACAATGAAAATTTATAGGATGCGGCATCGAGAATATTTGAGAGAAGTATTTTAGATACTCTAAAACACATGATCATCCATAAAGTATTTCCTTCCCGATTTTTATAAAATCTAAACATTAAACTAGTATATTGATGGTGATAAAGAAATATATTCAATTTCAAAACTTGCTAGATCATCTAGATAGAGCATTTCATGTAGAGGATGTCTATCAGAAAAGAAACACGCCCACTTAACTATCTATCCTCCTCATTATAAGGAGACATAATACAACCCAAGGTTTTCATTGACCAAAATATCTACAAGAGATTGTAGTTTGAAGAAGTAGACAAGATTTGCTAAAAATGATGAATGACATATATCATTGAAGAGGACAAACCTTACGCTTTGTGCTCCCGCATTCTCTAGCCCCCAACACTAGAACTTAACCCCACTATATGGAAAGTTTCAATTACCAATTCCTAAAATAGAATCTAACACATTGTCTTTTTCATTGTTGATACCATATTATAAGATTTTGAAACCATGCATCGACCTCACTTCCCCATAGATTACAGACAAAATAATAATAAAAAGCGAGAGATTCATGTCAAAGGTAAATAAAAAACATGAAAACCAATTCCATAGAATGATCATGCAACTAAGCAATAAAATAAGTTCATAACTATTTTTCAACCCCTAGCCCGCCTAGACCCCAATTATTCCTTATAACACCCACAATTATGCCTCCAGCACCATAATATGTGGCAATCTATAACTCCCATGTACCCAACAAAATATAAGGAATATTAGTACATTATAAGGGAGGATCGAGAATTAATGAACCAATCTATTCTTACCTCAGCCCCTTTTTCTCCCCGTTGATCATACCAACATCATGCCTAAATCCTGATAACTGCACTCCTCTTGAGCCATCCGCAACTCTCGTCTGCCTAATCATCCATTTTTCTACCTATCGCGTTACTCTCTCATTAATCCCAAAAATGCACTAAGGTGACCGAAATTCGTATTTGAAAACATATTTAGAACTCCAGCTCCCTTTGTTCTCGTTTCCCTATGTGATCGCACCGAGACCAAACGCTAAACCCGAAGGTGCTTACTGCGATAAATCCATCTAGCGATTCTCAAACGTCCGATCGTTCCAAAGATCGTTCATAATTTCGTCTGATATAATGCCCCGTAGTCCCTTGCAATTTCACTTTACTAAATTCGCTGCTTCTATACTGTTTCATCAGTGCGGATTTTCATCGCCAATATTCCATAATGCTAAATGATATGTTCTGAGTAATGTCTTAATACCGCTTCTGCTTCACATATAATGTTCTGACTTAAGTCATAATGCAATCCAAGATTGCCGCTGACCAAGCCTCTAATCAATATTTTTTTTCTAAAGTGCAACGATATTGATTTGAGATATTAATGTCCTGGTTTACATCGACGCTTCCAATATGCTGAATCGCTCAGCCTTGCCTCCAGATCGTATGAACCAGATCAGCTTGTATGACCAGCCGCTACTAAAGTTTCGATATTTACTTATCCATATTCGTTTTCATTTTCGGCTTACGCAGCCGCATTCTTATTTGTTGTTAAGGCTTAATGTTTTTACGTTAGAAGAGCTGCTTAACTCCATTATTCGATTATTTTTCACAGCGTCTCGCAAGATTACTTTCATTTCATCGCAGCTTCATTTGCTCACTTGAGCGTTTGTGTTCACCGTTCAGTGTGATCCTGCCGCCAGTCGCCTCTGTATCCGCTTTGACAGCGTTTGTATCAAATGCGTCGATTAGAAACGCCATGACTTTCGCCATTAATAGTTTAAGATATCGAGATCATTTATGTTAAATTCTATGAAGGAAATCCTCGTAGTTATCGTAGATATGACTTCTACGAAACCCCATGACTGACATCATCACTCTCTGATGATTCAAACGTGATTTTGCAAAATGGGGATGTCAATGATAAGATATTATTTATGAAGATTTAGTGAAATCCATATCCAATAGATCTCGTCTTTCCATCGCACTTGAAGATACAATATAAACTTAAAACACATAAAAACAATTTCCGCCTTAGTCTACCAATTTTCTTCTGAAAGATGATATCAGATATTTCTATACCAAACCTCACATAATTTCAAATTTATATTACTTTCAGTATTAACATTTTTGCTTTGTTAATCATGACTAGAACAATCAAATATGGCTAATCACCACCATCTCGCTCAGAATGGCAAACCAACTGTTTCTACCAACTTCTTTGTGATATTAAAATGCTCAGTAAAACGTAGAAGAAGAATATTGTAGGGTTCCGTATTTTATCAGAATCAAAAAGAAAAGAATTTCAGATAGCATCTTAAAATCTCTTTATTAGCGTTCTAGCCTATTATCTCAAGTGGAGAGAGGAGTGTTCTATCTCATTAGAGGATTCTGCTTTATTATCCTACAAGATAATCTCCTTTTTATGTTTAATAATAGCTTCATTATCTTATCTTTAACATGTAATCGAATGCGAAAACACGATTTATAATGATTTAACTCAGTTGATAAATGCATTGATCAGCTAAGCGCTTTAAATATAGTTCAAAGATAATGTTTATATTCGTTTCATCCATCTTTCACATATTAGTTGTTTTATGGTGCTTTTAAATCGTTTATTGTCATATGATTTGATCGAAGGCCCATATATGGTTCAATGTATCTGCATCAGATCAAAGATAAATCTGTTTATCTTCTTGGTATTTTTCACCTACGCCATTGGCTAAGTATATTGATTTATATATAGTTAATAAATCGCCTCTTTACAAGTGAATTACTTCAACTGTCCGATGTTGAGATTGACTTTATTCCGTTCTATTAGTCACTTCTTCCTGCAAAACTTCTAAGAAGTTCTAATCCGATTATAATCAATTTCATTGATAGCGATATTTTTGGATTGACACACCCAAGTCATTATATGTTTCAAGCGAGATATAGATGTCCAAACACCCCAGTTCGCCAACTCTAGGTTATCTCTAAAGAGCTTGCATGACTTCCTCTGCTTACAACACCTCTAGCGTCAAATATGAGTCAATAGAATTTAACTGTCAACCTTTTCTTCACTGTTGCTGCGTTAGTCTTTAGTGCCCTTTAAAGTTGAACTTAACCAACGCTTATACCACCAGTATTGAAACTATGAAATGGCAAGTTAGTTATCTAGTAACAAAAAACACTTTATCCCTTTACCTACCATTTTGACGACTTTTCCAAAGGTGAAGTGATCTTACAATGTCGCTACCACCATACTTTGCCAACTGTCGTCATGGCTAAAACTTTCTACACCTTCCTATAAAATCCAACAACTTCAATAGGTACCATCACCATTGATTATGATATCTTCAATTTAGCTGATTTTGCATCAAGTACTTGTCGTCGAGATTACAAGTACTTCTATGATAGTTTCAACACCATAAACATCAGTGAATTGCACTCCACCAAGAGCGCCCCGCTAATAGATAGAGAACGCCTTAATAATGAACCATGGGAAACCTGGTTGATATGTCGTTTAATAAATCATCTTCATCTTCTAGTATTTGAATCGCACTTATAACTTACGCCACTTTATACACCTAACAGCAAGTCCTACGTTCAATAAAAGTGGGAAGTTGAATACAAACCATATGTATGAATAATTCCAATTTAGGGAGATTAATAGTTCAATTAAAGTTCAATGCATTGCTAACTTCTCTTAGGAAAGTCATTCATACTCCAACTCTAAGGACAGATTTTCCCATCTAACTCCGTAAAGGGTTTGTACTGATTTCATTATTAATGAGTAAGCTCTTGAATATTATTGACACAATTTCGGTTCAAGAACTAATGAGAAGATATTCATATGATGAAAATCAAAAATATTAGTGCTGTGATTTTCCTTCAAAAACTTTCTATGATTTCAAAATTCATATTTTGCATATTCTCCATATTTAAGCTGCTAATAAGCTCATCAAAGTTATGAACTCAGTGACCTAAGAGATCAGACAGATTAGTTTTTGGAAAGACTAACTTTAAATAGTAGGTGCATGTGCTTCGCGATGTTATTTTGATTTGTGTCTTAAACCTTAGAAATTTGAATCATTATCAGCTAGTAGAGAATAGCAATTTCTAAGTTAACTACTGTTTATCAGTAGAGAATAACTTCCACTCCTACACTCCTCATAACTTCAATACTTAGCTACATATATTCTCCTCCTCTTCGTAATCTAATACAAAGAACTGATTAGTTGAGATAATTGATATTCCAAATCCTAAAGAACTTATACCTAAAAACACCTCTACAATTCATATGGAGTAAATCCAAACTTTCTCATGGATATCAATGAAACAAACTAGCTTCAGAATATATTTTCTATTTAAAGCTTTATTAAAATGCGTCACTATTAAGGCTTTGATGACAAAACCAGCGCCTTACTTTCAAAGTATCGATAAAGTGGAAACCAAGATATTAGCACCTGTTAAATCAACAGCTGCAAGACGCTCAATATGGAGGTTCAGCATGAAAAGATGAGAAACATATTTAACACTTGAGTTCGCTAATATCACAGCGTATTCGCACAGAGAATCAAGAGACATATGACCGTCTAAGAACTGATGAGATCTATCCCGCCAGTATTATTTATGGTTCAATATTGAAGATGATAGTCAAATGTATGTCGCTGTTACACAATGTTGCTCTAGGTCGCAATCTAAAGTGGAGGAAAAATGATAGTGTCTATGAGTAAAACCCAAATGGACAATTAATAGTAATGTAAGCAACAAATTTTGTATCAGAACCACTCTATAATTATATATGATACTAATGTTCAACTATATATTGTCAGAGAAAGTACAAATACATAGGAGTATTGTTGCTAAATTTAGCGTTCTGTAAAGGCTGTTATGGAACGATTGTTAAGTGGCACAGATGATGGAAAGCATCTCACCTCACAATTCTTCTCTATATTCTTGTATTGTTCATCGGATGCTCTGACACCTAGTTATTCTAAATATCACCATGACAAAGAACCTACATGACTGAAATTAATGTCCTGCAACATGTGTCCAGAGGTTTTAAATATAAATGAAAGATGCAATGTGTCCTTAGCCTGCTGGATATGATGGTTCAAGGAATATCATGACAATGCAATGATGAAGATAATTAAAGGCTTTAATAGAAGATGCATTGAAAATGAAGCCTAGTCCTGTGGAATGGAAATAATAGTGCTTGAAATAGAAATCCTAGCTTAAGAATAAAGAAAGTAAACTAATATAAAATTCATGAAGGATAGAGAATGTAATCAATCGCATTCCAAAGAGGTTATATCCACTAACAACAATTGCTAGATACTTCATGTGGCAATCAAGGAAATGATTATTGTGTTATCCAATTCATAAATCTATCCATTAACCCAAATCATGATGTGTTGCAAGGTAAAAACACAAATCCTAAGTGGTTTTGTATCTAAATCACATTAGGGATCCTAGGGGTCATTATTCAAGTTTAAGGGACAAAAAACCAAGCTTTTTTGAGCAGATCTCGTCAAGTTTACACGTGCTACAGGAGTGCTACAAGATTGCTATAGGAGTGACATGATTGGCAGCATGAGTGGGATAATTTGTTGAATGCCCAAGAAAATCAAATGAAAATGAGATGGGAAAAATGTTGTTATTAAGTAGGATTTCCTAGGACTCCATTCCAAGTGAAATCACCAAAAATACCCCCGTTAACATGTGCTAACAAATAATAGAAAATTACTACTCTAAAAACCGGAAATTCAAGAATTAGTGAGCTAGTTAACCTACCAAATGCCTAACCTAATCAAGTGAAAATGCTATGGGGTACTCTTTTTATTAAATGAAAATGTTTTTATGACCCAATACAAGTGGAATCAACTCAAATGAATTTACCTAATAATTTATAAAAATAGAAAAAACTACTACTATTTTGCTACAAGAGACTTCCGTAAATTCTAGATTTGTGAGCGCAAACCAATACAAGTAGATCAATTCGATTAAGGACATTTAAAAGTTGTTCTCGAGGATGCATCATGTCTTTTCAGATCCGAAAACCTCGCAAACACCATCTTCATTCATTTAACTAATGTAACCTATAACAAATGAAGCATCAATACTACATGCAGGAATAAGAAAAACAAGAATAAGAGATGCATGTGAATAAGAAGTGAAAAGAATAAAATAAATTATAGAATAGGGCTTTGAGGCTCCTAGGATGGCCCACCCAAGGATAACGAGTCCTATGAATTATACCAAGCTTTAGAACTCAAAAATGGCACCAACTATTTGAATAAATCTAAGTAATAACCCCGTTAGAAATAAGTAGAAAGAACTAAATAACAAGTTTGATCCACAAGAAGACTAAGAAATACATGCCCCTAGAGGAAAATTGAATTTTTACTTATACAAAGTGGCGAGGAAGCATTTTCTTTGAAAGGAAAAATAATCAACTTTCCCCTCCAAAATCCCTCAAAAAGTGGATCAGTTCCCAACGCTTAGAATTTTCTATTAAAATGACAAAAGGAACGTATTCATATATTTTCAATCACTGAGCTCCATAATTTGTTCAATAATTTCATCATACCATGTTCCTCTATTATTCAATCTCGTCCCGTATGTGGGAGCAAGTCCCTAGATTATGTCATCTGTCTTCACAATCTTCCCAATATTCTCATAATATTCTACAAATATAAATAATATTAGGCACAAATATGCAATTATCTCTAAAAACTCCTAATGGACATATTAAAGCTAAAAAATATGCCATCTAATGAAAAAAGAGAGGTTTAATGTTAGTTAGATGGTGAGATGGGTCTTAATCAGATCTAATTTGGAGGCCCATCAACACGTTTGATGTATAAGGGTTTATCTGAAATTTTCATGTTGGATTCTCTTATATCTTTGAATTTTGCCAAGTGTGATTAAATTTCTTTATTGGGCATAAAGTGGAAGAATTTTTTCGTTGATTTTTTACTTTACGAAAAAGAAGAAGAAGAAGAAGAAGAATGGAAACATTCCTGTTTTTGTCTAAAAAAATATTATGCATAATTTGAAGAATAAAATCTAATGAATGTATTCCTCTTTGAAAAATTACCCAATGCCCCCCAAAAAAGTCCAAAACAAAGATTAATAGTTGAAGTTATTTGCAATTATTATGGTCACATTTTTAGCTGCCAGGTGTGGTAGCTACGACTTCACTGCCACATAACTTAGGTCATTTGATGAAACATTTTGCATGGAATCCAAGAACCTAAATAAGGAATGAATTCCTCTAAAAAAATAGTTTATAAAAAAATAAAAATAAAAAGGCCGTAGTTCCTGAAAAGTGAAGTTATCAACAATTTAAATTAACACTTCTTTTTTTAGGGTCTTTTTTTTCGTATATTTACAATGAAATTACATATTGGATATATTTTGATAAAAGCACAATTTAGTCAAACTACTACTAGAAGATCCAAAGAGGTATCATTTCATGATTGGAGTCATAATAACAAATGCAAGGTGTATAACACAAGTTTCGATTAGTTTACATCTTTGGTCTCAAATTCTAAATACATAAGGGATCTCCATTGAAAATTAAGTGATTCTCTTAAAACCCCGATTCTTTTCTTGGGTTTTCAAGTAAGATGTATTTTACAGAAAGATGATGGTCCTAACATTGAAGAATACATAAACAAAATGAAGTCCAAAGGGGGTGAGGGCTAGAAATCGTGGGTATGTATGAAATTAAAAGATGATGGATTCATATGAATCGCTAATTGTAAAAATGCATAGAAATTTTTATATTAAAATTTTGAAAAACATTTATGATAAGTGGTCTCGTGTTGCAAAGAAGGATAAGAAGAGCACTAGGTATTTACTTTCATGTGACAAATTCATATTGTAGGCTCATGGATGTAATATACAAGAGAATACTAATGTTTTATTAATTCTTAGTCAGAAGTATAATTTCATCAATGTTAACGTGGTTAAAGGGATTAGACTTCCCCACAAATTTATTCAAAGCAATGTGGGTTGAGGGTCAAATTGTTCAAATTTTTAAATATTTGAAGGCTTTCGTGAATAAATATGTGTTGCATTCATATTTTTATGGTATAGATATGATGATGTGCATATTGTTTTGGGATATCTTAATTAAGTTGGTATAATTAATATTAATGTGCAAAAGAAGTTTATGATGTTTTGTACAAGAAAAAAATAATATCATATTATGTGATATTATGCACACTAGTGGAGGGAAGATGTCCTAAGGGACCATATGAAG
This sequence comes from Pinus albicaulis, assembly GCA_034641835.2. NCBI lineage: Eukaryota > Viridiplantae > Streptophyta > Pinopsida > Pinales > Pinaceae > Pinus > Pinus albicaulis. The sequence goes on from CM076575.1 coordinate 2,057,124,643, forward strand.
AAATCCTTGTAGAGAAATGATTTAGTACCTGATAACATATGAATAAGAATCAATCTGAATAAGGAGCAGAATTATAAATTAAAGAAAAACTGAAAACAACAAGGTATAATGTGAGGGTATGAAAAGGAAGATAAAGCCAATGAACTACATGTTGAAGAGTCATGGAAAGAAGAATCAAATGAATAGTTGAATCTTGAGCTAGAATAAAACCTATAAAATAACTTAAAGAAAGCACAAGGGAGGGTAAGATGAAGCTAATTAACCACGCATTGAAGAAATTGAGAAAGAAGTTGCAATAGCTAAGGTTGATGTACATCACCACCCACACCACTCAAAGAAACAATAATCATTAAGACAAGGTTGTGAGCATCAACAAGCTTTCTCTCTGCTAACATGGAACCAAAGTATAATCAATATGGAGGCACATGGAGGAATACAAGTTATTCACGAGATATCAAAGCAAGATATAATGAAGACATTGATCCTAAGAATAAATTAGAATCAATATAATTGAAAGGCTATGATTAGACCCCATTTCCACATTTCACTAGATGGATGGGAGTTGCACATGGCGCCAATTGGCTACATTTCTCGCAGGGTCATATGCTATGGATTCTTACCATGGTTCAAGGGAAAAAAATTCCAAAGGATTTCTGAATGTAATGGACCTATGGATGATAATATTGGGCACATAGGGGGAGGTACCTAAGGGGATGAAATTAATCTAATGTGGTAATAATAATGGAATTGGCCCACTTTGTAATTAAAAGGAAAATGTAATAATAAGGGGTACGGTATAAGACCCCTAGGAATACTCATGAAAAAGTACACATTAGTATCATTGTATTAGTTCTATTGAATTATATTTTCATGTATAAAACATGGCTCGTGGAGTGATTCCTTCCACAAGGAGTATTTGATGGTGCTACTCTGCCCCAAGGGTTCTTCTCTATATATATTATTATGTTGTTCATGGTGAATGTCTCGGATATATTTGGTGTTTAATCACTTATCTTGGAAATTTACATGGCAGCATTCTCTCTTATATCTTTGAATATTTTACTAGACTAGAAATCCATGACACAAAATAGAAACACATTTCCATGAAGAACATATCATGGACCCATGCCATCAATAAAGGGATCGTGGCCAAGAGAAAATACAAAGAGATCATGTAAAATATACATCAAGAAGACATTGGACATGAATGATAAAGGTTCTAGGTATTCAAAGTACATATACAATAGTGATATACTCCATCACAAATTGGAAGGGGCATGAATGAATGTGACGCCTACAAACCTAAGGTCTTAATCCCAATCTCGATGGTACAAGTCCACATCATTTGAGTATACGAGTTTATGTTGTGCATGGAATAAATACTTTATTAAATATTAAGATATACCATTAATAGACATGACGAGAACTACTAATGATGAAAATGAACCCCAAGGTACTTAGAGAATTTAGATTACAACACAAATTCTAGGCCACCGTATGAGGAAATTTAAAGCTTCTCAAATAATCTCCTTTTTGAATGAGAAGTAAGTCTAGAATCCAAGACAACTCACCACTTTGTGCTAAGAGACGTTGGGCAATCATAGTTCTTTGCATACTAGAAAAATACAATGCATCGTCCTTCCTAGTGTGCAAGGAGTGATGGAGTTGCTAGTTTTAGTTTCCTAAGGTATAAATCTAGTATCTCATTGTAATAAGTGAGGGGCCCCTCAAGATAACAACTACGGTGGCAAACAAGGCCATAATAGAGCTAAAGGAAGTTGCAGAATTATTTTTCATTTATAAGGATCAATTTAAGTGCTCATGCCATGACATGCATTTGAAAAGGCATTAACATGTTCATTCATTACATATCATTATCAAAAAATTAGGGCAAGATGTTCTTTGAATTTATGATGGTCGTAGTTATAAGCTAAGGTTCAAATAAAAGGGCACATTCCAAGGTGTGGTGTTTCCATATTGTTCAATTTGACGCAACTAGTATATGTATATGAATTTACCAAGTTTAGTGATAGGTATAACTCAGCTTAAAATTATTTTCCGTAATCCTAAATAATTAGAGAATGGATTGAAATATGAAATCATTTTTTTATTAACAAAGGGGTTGGCAACAAAAAGGTTGAGACTAGGGATAATTTGATTCAAAGGTTGAGGGTAGTTGTATGGGCACAATCCTTGTTGCATATCGTCGATCTCTCTAGTCCTAAACAGAGGATATAGCAACAAACCAAACAAATACACACACAAACTTCCTATTATATTAGAAAATACAAACGAGATAGTTGGCTTACCTCACTCGATGCTAACACCCATTACCGCTGCTTTTTCTCGATCTTCTCACTTCCAAGTTCAATCATTCAAGCATCATCGTGACACATCTACAAGGAAGATCAAACCAAATCGATGAAAGCATATACAAACATAACTTACTCTAACATAACGTGAAATATCGTAGAGTAACACACTAAATGCATAATCAATTACACATTTATGGAAGGCAATCGTATAATGTATTATTTTTAGAAACAAGGAAGTATACAACCACTTAATCCCCCGATGTTGGAAGCCACCTTTAGATGGATTTCCAAGTCCTCACCAAGACCTTCAAACACTCCTTTCTCCTTCGTAAAATGGGAGCATTTAGGTGCAACCGGCACAAGGTTGGCAACCAACATTGATCAAATCCATTTTGGGAAAACATAACATTCATTTATAGGGAAGGAGGAGAAGTTAGGATCTAAAAAAGGAGGAAGAAGGTCCAAATATTAAGGGAAGATTCCTAACTCGTAGGATCAAATGCTTCGAAATGGGAACCCTCGACCCCATCCTCATTCAATCGTTACCAACTCTCCATTCTCGAGGATTATAGGAGGAGAAGCCACTTCCATTTTTGAAGAAATCTAAAAGAAGAGCAACATGCTTTTTCACTTGAATTCTCGTGTTCGAAACACTATACACATGTAATGGTGAAGGTGCCAATCATGAGGCTTTAACTATAGGGACCACATCGGGTTTACAAATAGGGGTTTGTCACAAGCTTTTTGTAGAATTGCTTCAAGGCATTTCTCTTTGGTCTTTAGGGATGCTTTGATCATGTTTTCATGGTGAACACGTTAACATCATTTGTAACTTTGCGACATTTGGGGCAAATTTTGACAACTATGGGAATGAGACAGGGAGTGCAACAAAAATTAAAATATTGCATACCGTATGCCCCTATAGCATGAAAATAAACAAAGAATGATGGTTGAATAGATTTACAAGTCATGGCAAGGAATTAGGGAAACCAACGTTAGGAGACCTACAAATCAAACATAATATAATACATAAGGACACTTTCGATGTATGCTCAACAATACATCTAAGCGACCAAACAATACATGGGACCTACCTGCATGGACGCAACCATTCGAGGAAAAGATCATGAATATGACTATGAATCTAGCATATGAAAAAATATCCGACTAGAGAGAGATTCATGTGTATAATCATGAACATCGAATAACACCTTGCAATCCGATTCAGAAAAGGAAATATAGGGTCTTCTTTGTCTCAATTCGACCAAAGTACTAATCTAACCATTCGAATGCATGTGTTGAAGTCAAACATGGCGTAAAATACCCAATTACCTATTCCGAATTTATGTAAGAACACAAAGGATACACATATAACCATAAATACAAAGATGCAACGGAAATACACTTCATTTCATTAATATCAAATAACCGAAATTTGTTTACGTACGTAATGGAAATAACCAGTTGGGTGCCGGGTAGCTTATATCTCCGAGAAGAGATGGCTCGTTACAAGCCTCTCGAAATTTGTGTTACAACGAGGCTCAAAGGCCTATATATTATTGAGAAATAATGGAAAAACCCTAAACATCCAAAACCTAACCTCAGGAGATGAAACGCCAATATAATTCATTTGTAAATTGGTACATCAATTTCCCAGGGTCGTAACTTTGGCATACTATCTCCGTTTGACGCACATGATACATCGTTAGAAAGATATATCCTGTGACTACAACTATTGACAATAGATATCCCAGGATTACAACTATTTCCAAAGGTTTGATGTCCAAAAAACATTGTTTAGGGCCTTAAAACAACTCGAGAAGTCTAGACTCGAAATCGTTAAAAATAGTAACTTGTGCTACAATTATGAAACTCGAAAACCGAAAAGAAACAATGGTGGGGTCCAAGTGGAATACGCGTGGCCACCAATATCCACCTAGATCATTACCAGGAAATGAGGTGCATACAATTAACATGCACGGAGAGAAACCACCAATAATGACAATGGCTCTCAAGGTACAACAACACAATCTACCAAAGGTGAATAATGGAGTTGAAGTCGAACACTAGCCGAATCATTCGATCAAAGGCCAATGATGTGAACTTGTCATTGAAAAACAAAGAACTTGCCATTGAGGCCTGCAGGCAAGTTCCAAGGTATTGAAAGGGGGTTTCTCTCTATCATATTCTCGGGATAATGAGTTAGAGCTTCCATAAAAAGATCCGTCGAAGGAGGCCCATAATGTTTCCCACATCATCGACACGAAACAAAGGATTGTGGTGAATGTGATTCAGGATTGTAACAGAGAAGATAAAATTAGCACAAGAGGTTTGAATTTGCATGAGACTTCTGGAACATACCTGCGACATGACTCTCGATGTTATGTGATTCACTCAAAATGGGGATCACGAGTCGTGTGACAATAGGATATGATCGAATGAGGGGAAAAAATGGATTTCCCAAACCTCAAAAGGCAAGTGACAAAGAGAGGATAACCCAAACAAGACAGAGATGCAAATAAGTGTCATGTTCAAGAGTGACATGCTGCCTTTGATACATTTACTTCCATTTTTCCCCACTATTTCCAATGAGTACCTATTTATTTTTTATTACAATCTTCAAGAGGATACCATTTGCTTAGCATATAATTTCACTCCTTCGATGAATCCATCCTAGTAAGTTTAACGAGCCCTAGAAAAGAGTAACTCGGTCTTGTCATGGTGAGAAGTCCTTAGTTGTTTAAGTTTTACGAGTCCGACGAAGGGGTGACCCGACATCTTTTTCATGTTTAGGAGTTTGAAAAGAGGCGTAAAAGAAAAATCCAAGGTCCCTCTTCGTAGATAGTCCCTCAAATCCGGAAAATGTAGAAATGAGCCCAAGAGAGCCTCTTAGTCATGTTCACCAAGGTATTCCTTTTCTGTTATTCAATCTCACCCTAAAAAGGGTTAAACTTATACCGAGACGACGCAACTACTAATTTTAATGAGCTCGAAATGACAAGGATCGATGATGTTTTCATGTTTCGAGAGTCGAAAAGAGTGGAAAGATGACTCCAAAGGGGGTTCCTTTTTCAATTATTTTAATGAGTCTGAAAAAGCGATAAAAGAAAACGACGTTTTACCAATTAACGTCACCAATTTGTAACGAACCTCGTTACCGTACATGTGAAAAACGCGCTATTAAGGATCGAAAAATATAAATATAAGTAAACATGAATTAAAAATAATGGTAAAAAAATAAAATTCACAAGTTTATATAAACTAAAAAGCTGCAATAAAAAATTTAATTTTTACCATTTGTGACTTGGAGAGAATTTTACCCACTTTTACCTTCATGTTCAAATAAGTGCAGGTACGATCAATCAAAGAGGACCACTTGCCGATCTGCTTGTCGCTGTGTAACAACCCTTTCCTTTCTCGTCATTTTGGTTGTACTATTATGCATTTTAAGCCATATATTAGTGCATATGTGAGCTATAAAAAATTAGGCTCATGGGCTTCCATCGGGTCTCGCCGATCAACCTGGGCCTAACAAGATCATGCTACTGCCAAGATTTGAGAAGCTTCGACATATGGGTGCTAGCGCCAAGGGTTAATTATTTTCATCAAAGCTCCATTTTTACCATTATTTTTCCAATGTTTCTCCATGGATGGTATTTAATATTTTTTTAATGATGCTCAGAGGTGAAAATGGTGGTTGAATGGAAGGAAAGGGGCCATGAGGCCGAATATGTAAAGAAGCGGAAGACAAAACCCACAATGAGAACTTTGCACTGTGGACTACTAAATTTTTTCCTGGATCAGGATTCCATCCTAAGCGGGTTTATTGGCTAAATTTTTTGTGACTTGGTGGAATGTAGATCGCCAACTTTCAGTGATAGGAGATCAGGAGTTGAATATAAAGGCTTTGACATCTACTTCATTACCGCTTTTCCAAGAGGGGACAAATCAGCCCAGGTATCTAGTTCTGAGATGGAGGGGAAAATATCGACATGCTCATTGCGACTATAGTGAGAACTCCCACAAAACAAAAAGCGAGAAAATTAACATAAAGACTATTGCGCTCCGACATTGAGATTTGTCTAAACACATTGTTCAAGGGGCAGGGGTACAAGTCTTGCATGAGGCTAGAAAATCTCATTTCCAAGATGCAGGATCGTATGGGACCAACTCGTATTCAACTAGAGTGAGGGGTTGCTTTTCAACATGAAGGACCAACTCACAAAATGCAAGACGGAAAACTCAAGCAGCTTCGCTATGGGTCAATCTTGGTAACACTTTTCTTGGAGTGAGTTCCATTGTTCAAACACTAGTGGATAGAGGTTGGACCTCCTACACCGAGAGACCCACAGTTATCAGGAGTGAGTTGTTGCCTCACCATGGTAAAGGCAACAAATGTCTTTTCCACTAGCTTTCTTTTGGATGGTCGCGATGCCACATCATCATGAGATGGGATGATCGGGCCTATATCAACATAGTTACCGATGAAATAGGTAACCTCGACCTCAAACGGAACTCTAGCCCAAAACTCTCAAAAAACATGAAAAAACACCGCAAAAAAGTGTGTCTTCCAGACCGCACTTGTTTTTTTAAGGTCAAATTCCAACATTTTCTAAAATTAGTGCTAAAAAAAAAAAAAAAAAAAAAAATTGTTTGTTGAAAAAAATGATTGAAAAACACCCCCAAAAGTGTGTCTTCCAGAACGACTTCGCTTTTTTTTAAGGTCAAATTTCAACATTTTATAAAATTATGGTAAAAACAAAAATTGTTTCTTGAAAAAGGATTGAAAAAACACCCTCAAAACAAAACCAGTCGATGCTGGAATAACAAAAAAAATTGTGTCATACTTTTGGCATTTTTAAAAATAGAAGTAACATTTTTTTAATTTTTAAAATTCAAACATTAAAAAAAAACCTAAAATTTAAGAAAAAAAAAATAAATTAAAAAAAATAAAAATATTTAAAAGCTTAAAATTTAAAAATATAGAAGATAAAAAATAAAAATAAAAACAAAGTAAAAATTTTAATTCAATCATTAAAAAAAAACCTAAAATTTAAGGAAAAAATAAAATAAAAATAAACCCAAAAAAAATTAAGATTAAAATTTAAAAAATATAGAAATTATAAAAAAAATAATAATAAATAAATAAATAAATAAATTAAAAAAAAAAAAAACAATTAAAAAAAGGGAAGGAAATTAAAAAAAATAAAATATAGAAATTAAATTTAAAAAAGAAAAAGAAAATGCTTATTAAATTTAAAAAAAAAAAAAAAAAAAATTTAAAACAAATAATTAAATTTAAGGAAATATATTAAATTTTAATAAATTTAAAAATTCAAAATTAAAAAAAAAAAAAAAAAAACACTATTCAAATTAAAAGGAAATTTTTTTTTTAATTAAAAATAAAAAATAAAATAAAATACAATAAAAAATATCAAATTTAAAACAATATATATTAAAAAAAACAACAACTATAAAAAATAAATTAAATTTACATTATATACATCAAATTTTATTAAATTAAAAAAAAAAAGAGGTTAATATTAAAATAACAAATTAAATTTAAAAACAAAAAAAATATTAAATTTTAATAAAATAAACGAATAAACAAATAAATTTTGAAAGAAAAAATAAATTTTTAAATATAAAAGAAAAAATATATATATTGTTAAACGAAACTTTAAAAACTTTAAAAATCAATTAAAAGTGGAAAATTGAAAAAAAGAAAAGAAAAATTAAATAAAAAATAATTTAAAAATTAAGTTTCATTTTAAAAAAATCTAATTTTAAATACACAATTTTAATTGAAATAAAAAATATAAAAATTTACATAATTGTTAGCAAAAAAAAAAAAGAGAGTAAAACATTTAAAAAAACATATTAAATCGAAATAAATTAAAAAAAAATATAAAAAATTTATTGAATTTTATAAAATTATATTAAAAAACTAAAAGTAAAAGTTAATAACAATGAAAAAATTATGAAATTAAAAAAAAAAAAAAAAAAAATCAAATAAATAAAAAAATGGGCTTAAATTTAATAAAAATTATTAAAAATAATAATAATAATAATAAATTTAAACAACAAAAAATAATAATATTAAAAAATCACCAAAAAAAAAAAAAAATAATAAACCAATTTAAAAAAAATTAAAAAAAAAAAAAAAAACATTTAAAAAAAAATTAAATCAATAAAAAAAATCAATAATAAATTTTTTAATTGTTTCTTTTTAAAAAAAAAAATTTTAATTTGAAAAAATAAATTTTTTTTTTTTTTCAGAAAATTAATTTTTTTTTTTTTTTAATTTAATATTTTTATTTGAAGTAAAATTCGTTTTTTTTTTTTGTTTTTTTTCCTTTTTTTTTTGTTTTTTTTTTGTTTTTTTTTTTTTTTTAAATATATACTTACATCTATTTTTTATTTGATTTTTTTTTTTATTTTTTTATTTTTTTTTTAATTTTTAATATTTTTATTTTAATTTGATTTTTTTAAAAAAAATTTGAATTTCAAAAATTTAAAATTATTTTTTAATTCAATTTTTTTTATTTTAAATTCAATTTGTTTAATTTTTTTTATATTTGATATTATAGAATAATTTATTTTTTTAATTTAAAATTTAAAATTTATTTATTAAAATTTTTAAATTTAAATTTAATTTAATTGTTTTTCTTTATTTTTTTTCACATATTTAGTTTTTCATTTTTAAAATCTATAAATGTATTTCACTAAAAAAAAAACACTAAATTTATGTATATTTGTTTTTTAATTATTTGCACGTTGTTTTTTTTTATTTTTTTTTTTTTTTAGATATTTTTTTTTTTTTTTTTATTTTTTTTTTTAATTTTTCAATTTTAATTGTTTTTTTTTAATTTGTTTTTTTGTAAATTTTAAAGTTGTATTTTTTTTTCCTTATTATTATTATTATTTTTTAATTTAAACTTTTTTTTTTTAATTTTTTTTTTCCTAAATTTTAATTTTGTAATTTAATTATTTTAAATTTTTTAAATATATATATATTTTTAAATATATTGTTTTTTTTAATAAGTTCGAAAAAATGTTTTTGATTTTTTTTTATTTTTTTTTTTTGGTGAATTTTTGTTTTTTTTCTCTTTAAATTATGTGTTTTTTTTTTTCTTCAAATTTTGTCATTTCCTTTGATATAATTTTCAAATATTTTTGTTTTATTTATTTATTTTTGTTTAAATTTTTTCTTTTTATGAGCTATTTTTGCTTTTTTTACATTTTTATTGGTTTTTTTTTATCAAGCTTACATATTTTTTTAAATCTAAGTTTGTGTTTTATTACATACATGAAAATCACCACTCTTAAAAAAAAGGTTGATGCAAGATCAATACGTTTCAAAATTAGCATGAAAATCACTGCCTGAAAAAAAGGCTGCAAAGATCAATACGTTTCCAAAAATTAGCATGAAAAAAATCACTCTATTTAAAAAAAAAAAAAAAAAAAGGTTGGATGCAAAGATCAATACGTTTCAAAAATTAGCATGAAAATCACCACTCTAAAAAAAAAAAAAAAAAAAAAAAAAAAAATTTGATGCCGCATCAATACATTTCAAAATTAGCATGAAAATCACTAACATTTTAAAACAAATATTCATACTTGCAACAAAAATTTTAGAGTGTCAAAAATGTGCACCAAAAAAAAAAAAATGGTGAGATTCTGTATCACCACTTTTCAAATCTAGTGCTTTTATGCTACCAAAAAAAAGTAGGTAACATTGCGGTTACCTATTTCATCGGTAACATTGTTATTTGTAAAAATTTTAGAGGAGATCCTAATGCAGCTCTGCCACTAGGGGACGATGGAATGACTCGTAAGGATGTTTTTAAAGTTTTTAGTTTTCTGTTGCTGTTTATGTGTTTTGAGACTAGAAATTATGATAATTTGCATATGTTGGACCAGAGAGACATCCAGGGGTTTCTCTAATTACATGGAGAGTGGCTCGTTAGTTTGAGGATGCTCCTTATCGAGGGATCTGACCCTATGGTTGAGATAGAGAAAATTTTGGGTGGCTTGACAATAGACATTCTAGATTACGTGACCATTCACAATGTGCCTCTCCGATATCAGAGGCATATTGTAGGAGTGCCTTCTCGATTATGCTAACTATTAGGCCGAATCATTAAGGTTGTTTCTTATTACCACGAGAACCATGTCAGTGGATAAACATGTTTTTGATCTTTCATTTTGCGTTTATGTAGGCGTGATGAGCCATATATGTTAGAACACATATTTTGATTTTTGATGTAGCACACATTTTACAAACTCTATATACATATATACATGTTTTCATGATGTTATTTAATGTTCATTTATGTCATGGTTTCCTTTTACATGTTATGCAGATGTCTATCTAAAACTTAATTTTCTAGTGTATTTTTTACTATATTTAGATTTCTTGGAATATATTGATAAGTGATGTAATCAAAAATTCTTTCCAAGAGACGAACAAGTAGATACATCCTTAAAATATAAGGGTTTCTAACTGAATAATGTATGTTTAGTTGTAATACAATGAGTTGTGAATGCAGCTTGACAATTAACGCCCCAATGCCAAGAGCAACGACTTCCGATAATATTTCGATATCCGCACTATATTCGGCGATATTGTTAGTTGTTTGACCTAGACATATGCTTTGTAAACTCACTAACTCAGCATTGGGTGCATAAAGTGCCCATGCAGTGGAAGATAGACTCTATTTACTATGAAAAGCGTCGTTAGTGAAATCAACATGAAGAAGAGAGTTCATCGACATCTGCAAACCAAGTAGAACATGGTAAGCAAGGGAAAATAGGTTTGCAAAAAGGCAAACAAATCACACAAAAAACTGCACACTAATGTACAAAGTATCCATGTGAAATCAAGCATAATACTTCAAGTAGAGCCCAATGCAGAGCTCAAACAATTGTTCCTCATCATGAGTAATAGGAATAAAGCCACAGTTTACCGTTGGCATTATATGTAGGCATCATCTCGACCAATTTTGCGAAAGAAATCACAACTGACATGTACCCATGCTCCCTGGCTGAGGGAGGTTTACATGTCATAACGACAATGCCCCATTTGGAAAATGGGCAAATGCTAAAAATTGGGTAGAAGGGAGTGGGTGGGGATCTAAAGTGAATATTCAAAGTGACACCATATTTCACAAAGAAATGGAAAGGCATGATTTCCAAGATGTTTCCCATATTTCCTTTTGACAGCAGATTTGTGGATTCCAATGGGAATCTGAAAGGGATCAATTGTTTCAAGGTAAACCAGAGTCTCTAGACAGGTAGGAATCTCGCTAAGGCTTGGAATAAATGAGGAACAATGATGAGTATAATTCCAAGGGGTTTCTTCAAGCGACATGACTTCCGTGATGCTTTCATCAGTCAGGAAAGTTTTGTTCCAAGGATTGTCAAAATCCAAAGAACCAAGCTAAGAGATTTTTGAATACGAGTCTAGGACTATATTCAAACGATCAATTGTTTGAGATGTAGCCGCTGAAGCCAAAACAACAAATTGATATGCTTGTTCAACAGGGTTGAGTGGCATGCATCGCCGAACCATTCAATCTGATCAGGGTTGGGTATGATCCAAGAGTCATGATGAGACGTGATCATATTAACCGAAGCGATACTAGTGGGAGGAGGAAGGGAAAAAGTTCCCATCAAAGAGGAGTATCTGAAAAGACCTACTCCAACTCTCCCATAAGGTATGGCTAATTTCCCAATGTAAGGCACATTTATAGTTGAAGACTCACAAGAAAAGAAGGCTAGCTAGTCTACCGTGGCATTCTTCCCTTGATGGGGAAAACGAAGCATGTAAAATAAAGTAGAAACTACACAAACCATTGTGTTAGTCCAGCTATGGCAAAGTAGAAGGTTGTAATTGAGATTTGCGTCAACAACTTCTACCTCCATATTGACTGTTTTACCTTCTAAATGTATAGGTAAGGAGTTGAGAATGCCATACAGGAAAGCACATCTATAATCGAAAGCTTCCAAAGTTTTTGGGGACTAGTTGAGAGGAGGAGAGATAAGGGTTTTAGGCTCCCTAGTGGAGCCACCATCTTGTTATATAGACAATCCCTGTTGCGAACAACAATGATCTTTCTAGTCCTAAACAGAGATCTAGCAACAAACTAAACAAATACACACAAACCTTCCTAGCTTATATTTGAAAATACAAAACGAGATAAATGGCCTACCTCACTCTGACGATAACACCCGTTAGTTTCGTTTACCGATCTTATCGCTTCCAAGTTCAATCTTTTAAGCGTCTTCGTAGATGTTTACCTGCAAGGAAGATCAAACAAAATCAATGAAATCATATATAACATGACTTACTCTAACATAATCTATGAGAAAGATCAAAGAGTAACACACTAAATTCATAATCAATTACACATTCATGGAAGGAAAACGTATAATGTATTATTGTTAACAACAAGGGAAGAATACAACCACTCAAGCTCTGATGTTGGAAACCACCTTTAGATGGATTTCCAAGTCCTTGCCAAGACCTTCAAGCACTCATTTATCCTTAAGAAAATGGAATTATTTAGGCACAACTGAGCATAAGGTTGGCAACTGGCATTGATCAACCATTTGGGCAAAGCATAACATTCATTTATAGGGAAGGAGGAGAGGTTAGGGATCCAAAAAAGGAGGAAAAAGGTCCACTTATTAAGGGGAAGATCCCTAATTGTAGGATCAAAGGCCTGAAATGTGAGCCCTCGACCCCATCCTCATTCAAATGTTACCAACTCTCCGTCTCAAGGCTTCTAGGAGGAGAAGCTTCACTTCCATTTTTGGAGAAACTGCTAAAACAAGAGCAACACACTTTTTCACTTGAATTCTCGCACTGGAAGCACTATAAATAGGTCATGGTCAAGGTGACAAGAATGAGGGTTTAACTATAGGGACCACGTATAGTATCATAATCATTCATAGGTGCACCTATGCAATTCACCAAGATTGAAAAGAGAACACAACAATAATACATGATGATGCTCGAGGTAAAGATGACATTTGTCGAGATCCATAAAGAGGATAGAAAATAAATATATAGATCAATATTAGACTAGAAGGAGGAGGAGGTGAAAGCATGACATGATTTTATTTTCCTTTAAATAGTGTGTGTGTGTGTTTTCCATGAAAATAATTTTTATATTCCACGTGGAGAATATGTAAGTGTCAATCCTCAAGGGACTACTCAAACAACAAGGCTCAAAGCCATTATAAGAAATACTCATTGTGAGCTCAACACGTCACATGTAGGAATTGAACCCGAGTGGGTAAAATAACACTTGATCCTACAACCACTCAAACTATACCGAATTGACCATACATATATATATATATGTGTGTGTGTGTGTGTATGAATATAAATGCATACACAGATACATATGTGCATGTGTATGTATATACACACATATTAGAGAGGAGGTGCTAGCCCAATGGGCTTCTCTTCTTTTGCTTAGAAGGTCACCAAATACAAACTTATGCCAAGACCTACATATTCTTCAATTTTTGTGGGTAGAGTAGAGTGGTGTTTTGGTTTTTGGGATGAAAAGGAATCCAAATCATCTAATACACAAAGAAAATATTACATATCTCCAACTAAAAAACAAGCAAATTTGAAAGCAAATTATGAGAGACAATTACCATTGTTTAGAGATTTTAGAGAAACTTCCCTCATGGATGTTTCAAAATCACTTTTGTAACTATAAACTACAGAGTGGCCAATTCCTCTAACCAATTGGCCCTAGAAATATCAATAGAAGTGAACTATTCATATATCTTTTTTTTTGCAAGAATCAAGGATGGAAAGGTAGAAAGTTTTCCATGATCTTTAAAAGCTCTTAGGGGGTGTAATTTGGTTATATTTATGCTATAGGGAAATCCAGGGGAAAAATTACAATGTGGAACAAGGGATATATTTCCTATACTAATTCATTGACTTTCTTATAAGGTCTAGGGACTTCACTATTATGTTTGGACCTTGGGGAAAAAAAACACACTTTTTAAATATTTATGTGCCAGGATATATGGAAAGAATAGAATTTCGAAACAAAATCTTTAGTAGTGAATGAATTCAAAAAGTGTTGGTTGGGATCGGGATGGGGTACTCAAATTTCTTACTATAAGCATCAAAAATATGGGAATAAGTGGCCCAAATAGAATACCTATATAGTTATTTTTATAAATAAATTGAAGATGGTGGGATTATAGGTTATAGAACCTGCAAAATTAGTTGCACCTTGGAGAAACATGAGAATAGTGTAGGCCAAAATCACAAAAAATCTAGATCTTATTTTTCACCTCATAAGATTTCCTTTAAGAAGCTATATGAATTCATCAATGGGTTTCCACTAGGGGGAGTCAAGATGCATATTATCGAAAATTATGACCACCCTCTTACCAAGATGCAATATTGAGGTAGTCAAAGCAATTTGAATTATGGGTGGAGGACCAACAACAACTGTAGAGATTGAAATATCTAATGAACAACATGGGATATAGCAAGGTCATGAGAACCTATTGACGGTTGAAAATGTCTCGCCAACAGTAAGGGGATATCCTCGGTGCAGAATCCCAATCAGAGTCTACACTGTTTGGTTTGGGGATCCCATCCGGTATGTAGGCCCAGTTTCCATTAAATTGGTGAAGATGTTTTTTCGGACAAAGAGGGGACTCGTTGAGATGGAGAATGCACGGATGTTGAATGAATACAATTCAATGATTGACGAATGGCCTGTGAAACATAATACCATGAATAGAAAAGAGAAATTTAAAGCATGAAACTTACGAAAAGCATTGTTAGAAAAACTTTACCAAGATCATACTTATAATAAGATTCACTTAACAAACGAGAAATAGTTCATGATGACTAAGTGTTTCATTTATCATCTATGCACATTCCAATAAATATTTAAAGAACATATCGACAACGCAGTTCATCAACATATCGTTAAGTTAGAACATCATATACCATCCACGTGTTGCAAGGAAGCTCATAACACAAGGGAATAAACGAGAAGAAATGTGCACCAATATTTGAAGGAAGCATTCATTCATTCGAAGAGACCATATTCATATCATAACCACACAGGACACTTCTGTTGGATTCAATAGTGATATCCAATAACACTTCTTTGTATTCATCAAAAGGCATACATTGAATAAACAACAATGTGTCTCTCTCGAAAGTCTAAAACCCAAAAAGTCCTCTACAACATTTCCCAAGGTTATACATATTCGTTGGAGTGACTCTTGGGTTTCCTTGACCCTTTGTCTTCCCGAATGTTGGGGTGACTTGCGACTAGGGCCTCTTGCGACCTAAGGTCTTTTACGACCTGAGGTCATTTGTGACCTACGACTTCGAGTAGGCTACGACCTGGGAGATTTGTGACCTGTGATCTATCCTTTTCTTTGGATAGGTCTGATACTGCACAAACAATATATACTTTTCTGCACCTCAGTTCTAAGCGAGCAGCTGGTGATTGATAAGGTTGGAGTATCCACCTATAACTCCTCCTTGAGGTAATTTTCCCACGCCTAATAATTGAAAGCTATCGGGCCCAGCTGAGGCATGTCTTCCCAGAGTTTGTGCAAGCATTTCAGCGCGTATGGGACAAATGTGACCTTCTTTGTGCTGATCTGGTTGGATAAGGAGGCCAACTTTGTATAAATTTTGACCAGCTCCACGATGTAATGTGTAATGTTTTCATTGGTCACCTGAAGGTCTTTTGAGCTGGCTGCTTGTTTCATTGGGTCAAGAAATTCCTAAATTCCCTGTGCAATACATCCTCCCAACTATTCTAAACTGTCAATGTACCCATGGAGGGTATGTGATGTACTCCAAAAATTGAATCTATATTGCTAATGAGGTGCTCATAGGTGGACAAGACATTGTCCAGATCCTTGACGAGTTTGTCTCGGGATTGTAACTTCATGCAAATCTGTACTTTATCATTTTGGGTGGTGATCCAATCCCTCTTCAACAAATTATCTGGGGCCTGTGGGTATTTCTCGCACCAGTCCAGTATGTTATCGAGTGTTGTGGAGGCTTCCTTTAACTGGGCAAATTTCTTCCTTGTATCTTCTTGGACAGTTTGTCTCAACCTTATCATTTCTTCATAAACATATACCATGTTCCTGCTCAGAATATCCAACTCACTTTGAATAGTAGCTTGTAATCCACCTGCGTGAGTGAGCGTTAGTTGAAGTGCTTGGTTCTCTGCCTCTAGGGCTCTCTTCTCTTCTTCTACTTGGACAACCTTTTGCTCAACTACATGGAGCTTGTTCTGCAATTCCATTATCTACCTGCTTATCCTACTAACGTTTTCCTCTATTTTTACCGCAAAAGCAATCCCAACCAAGGCTATAATTATAGGATTTTTTATAGTATCTAGAACTATTTCCTTTTCTGTCATGACTACTAAAGGCTTGGTGGGGTTCCTGGCAAGGTATTTTCTACTCTCTTGCCTAATTTTGTGGTTGATTTGGTCGTATGATAGCCATGTCAGGTTCAGTAATTCATCTTCCTACTCCTCTGAAATGCCTAACCCTTAGAGGGGAAGGTGGCGACTTGTGATAGGAGTAACTAGGGGAATTTCAAGTGGGGGCATATTTGTTTCCCTACCAAGCTGCAATCGCTGTGACCCAATCTCTTCCGCTCCTTTGCTAACTTCCTCTTACTGTCTTTTGGTTTCTTCTTCTCTCCTCTTCCTCTCTGCTTCCTATCTCTATTTATTTCTCTCTTCTTGCTTATCCTGCTCTTGTTTCCTTTTATCTTCTTCCTCTTTCCTGTTATGTTCTTAGGCCCTTTTTTGTTCTTATTCATCTCATTTTTCTCATGCCTCTTCCTCTTTCTTCCTTCGTGCTTCATCAACTTGTTTCTTTCTCTACTCTTCTTGATGCCGCTTCTTGCACTGCTTTTCTTACCGTCGCCTCTGGCTTTCTTCCTTTTGTTGTTGGGATAACGTATCTTGTGTTTTATCAAGTTCTTCTTCCCTTTTCTACTTGAGTTCTTTCTTTTGCCTTTCTAGAGCAACATTTCATTGTTCCAGGGTTTCCTCATCCCCTTCTCCCTCCAAATATTTTAGGGAATCATTGTTGTGGCATTCTTTGGTTTCTCAGTCTGGGAGGAAGAAGATCCTCCTGTTTGTGACTTTCTCTTCATGGCGTAGGCTCTGTCCTACAAACTTAGGTCGTCTTGAGAGTGTCCTTCCTATTCCCCTCCCACTTCAGGTTCTTCCCCGAGGCCTAACTACCTATGTGCATTGTAATAGTTTCTCACTTCATCCTTCGGAGCTGCATTTGTATGTTGGTAGGCCCAATTAAACTTGGCCCACTTGTAGTGTGATGGCACAATCCTTTCGGGGTCATATGACCGGAAATATAGGGGTACGAATCAATACCCTTTCATATGCTCGGCTTCAACTTCTACCTCCTTGAAATCTTTAAGTGTGTAAGCTCTGATGATCAGCAGGAGGGTTGGCCATGTTTTATTCTTTGCTTTACTTAATGCCTTAGAGAAGTCGCTTGACATATGGTAGCAGACTTCCTATAGTAGCAGCTTGTCGGTGACAAATCTTGGCAATGCATGGGGCGGCTTGAAGAACCCAAAAACTATGATGAAGGTGCCTTCTTGTATGGAAACCAATGTGCCACCTTGATGACTGTGTCCATGGCTCTTCTAGACATACAAGGTGGATCTTCCCCAAATAGCAGCTGATAGAGTGTAGTGACAAATTTCTCTAATATGAGGTCGATATCTTGCCAATATTAGGAGTCCCAAAATATCTTAAAATCCTTGTGGATAGGGCCTCCCGCTATCGGGTCCCAATTATGAGACCATTGGTCAAAGTGACACCGCGGACAGACAACATCCAATATATATGAGGCCATGTAGAATTTAGATGCTAGCCCCTCCTCTGGAACCTTTGTGGCTGATATGTTTCCTATTTATGGTGATATTAGCAAGTGGGCCCAATTGAAGCACATCCCACAAGTGACGACCTTGTGCATCAAGGGGGCCCATGCTCCGTTAAAGGTGCTGGCGTCCGCTCTCCCATGCGTTTGGCACATCATAGCTACAATGAGCCTATAGACCCTCTTGAGACCTTTTGTCTTGTATTCCTGGTCTTTATTCCCCTTGAACTTCTCGGGGTCCTCCCACCACCTCTTTAAAGTGTCCTTAACCTGGACATTGTGTGTCACTACCCACCGAGTATTAAAGGAATCTTCCTTGTCCGGTAGTGAATAATATACATTGGTATCCACGACAACTAGGTTGGAAAAATGTGTCCCAGTGTGATCCCTTATGACCCAATGCTTGGAATATGTTTTCTGTAAGATTTATTCGTTGACTTCTTCACATAGGAAGATCGGGGGCTGTGCTGCAACATAGTGTAGTTTAGACCTTTTGACATTTATGTACACTTTGCGATCTGCTAGGCCTTCCGGAAACTATTTTCTCGCAAATTCCTGGTAGATATCGTACCAAGTCATTTTGGAACTTTTTCCAAACACACAAGCAGTGTCTCCGTAGATGGGAGTCAACGCTAGAGGTGAATCACTCTCTAAAATATCGATCTCCGTGATTTTGTGTCGTCTCCGGACCGTTCGGGGTGCCATATTTCCTGAGGCAGAGGAGATTGAAACGCAATAAAGTTCAGATTCCACATCACCTGGCATATTCCAAAAGCGGTCTCGCGATAAGTCCGATGACATGGATACAATAATATGATAGTTAGAATAAACAGTCCAAGCCACCTATTTCCCGGGCAGGTCTGGGATGCTGAGTGACCAACAAGGTGGGTCGCACAAGGAAGCTTTAGGAAATTTCAACCTGTGTTTGTCGCGATGGTCTAGTAAAAGTAGATCCATGACCTGGAGACCTAGTCGCAGGGTCGCATCGGGCTTAAAACGATGGCTTTGGCGACTTGGTCGCAGGTCGCGAGGTCACAAGTCGCTAGGTCATAAGTCGTTAGGTATCAATTCGCTAGGTCATGCTAGGGCTTCCTTGGCAGAATAATTCGGTGCGACTTGCGTGTGAGAGAGGGGAAAACCAAGAAAAAAGAAATAAAATAAGATTGGGAGTGCTCCTGAGTGTTGGGGAGAGAGGGAAAAAGGGGGAAAAAGCGGAACCAGAGGGATTTGGACCAAGTTGGGCAAGATACGGTGCCCTGGTGAGAGAGTGAGGTAAAAGGGAAGCGGGGTTGTTTATGGCAAGAACATGTAGTTGATGATGAAATAGCGACATACCTAGATATGGTGAGGGAGAATCAAGTGTAGGTTGTCATACATAATAGTAAAATAAACTTACTAGAGGTTATAGCGACTTATCCGGATAAAAACACTCTCCAATTGGGTAGTCATACCACTTTGGAAGCTCTATCATGGAGGTCGAATGCGACCTATGCAACCCTCCTATATATAAAAAGGTCGCACGTGTGAGACTTAATTGCAGTTGTTGGGTCGCTAGGTCACAATTTTTGATAAAATTTCCCTTATTGCGACTTGGTGACCGTTGCGACTCAGTGGCCTAGGGTCGCTAGGTCACATGGTCACATATATCGTTTCGTGAGGAATTCTATGAACTTGTGACCCTGCGACAAGGTGTAGGTCACAAGGTTGATAAGTCACAAAAGACCGATGTTTAGGGGAAGAGTGAGCTGGTGACCTGAAGAGGTCGCTAGTTCGCAAAGTCGCATATGGTTGGGCTTTATGAGGTTTGCGACTCTGCGACCATAGTTAGACAAAAAAGAACAGAGGGAAAGACCAGATCAAACCATCCATTATACCATCACCAGCTTTTGACTTGAAAGCAGTCGGGCAAGGATATTGCCTTGGGCCTAAGAATGTTGCCTAAGGGATGTTCCCATTATAATGGATCCTTTCAAAAGCGAAAGGGGCTCTGAAATTTCGGAGTGGTGCCAAATTTCAGAGGGTAGTTGTAGCGGCTACAACAGAACCTTAATGAGGAATGGTGGACACTTGTGTGTTCACTAGTTATTTTTGTTTGTCAAGGCGGTGTGATTCTTTTAGTAGGGCTTATGGATTAATAGGATTGTGAGGAGGAATAGAATATTTCACATATAAATAGATAATGATAAAATCATTTAGGAAAACCTACTTGAGATTAAGGGTCTCCAATCATGTAGTACTAACAAAAGGGTGGATTTGGATCAAGATATGAACCATCATTATCAGGCAAGTGAATAAGTGACAATCCTAGGATGTGGTTGCAAAGCACAGGGAAATGGAAATAAGGATGGTTATGTGTTTTTCTCACCTAAAGTAAATGTCTAGCTTGCAAAAGTTGCACAATCTCATCTCAATTTACATTTGAGGGAATAGAAAATGTGTTATTTTTCAATCTCCTACCCTTACAAAAATAATGAGGCTTGGTTCTAAATTCTCTTTTAGGGCCGCATAAGCCACGACTCTAAAATCATATCTATCATTAATCACAATATATACATTAATTTGCACTCGCCATATAAAATTAATATCAACATCAAAATTCAAAATGAGTAAAATCAATGCTATGAAAACACTTCATTTACGTATCTATACAAGTCAATCATGATTGGTTGGGTGGGAAACCGGGATGGTACATAAACATGGTAAATCTTGTGAGAAAGGATGAGAATAGGAATTATTGTATGCAAGTTTTACTATCCATTTCAATTGCTAGGTCATCTCATATTTCAAAATTAGGATTGAAATGAGTGCACGAAATTAAATTTTAATGTGACATCCATAAATTTGATCCCAATATCTAATAATTTGACTTGTTTTGAAAACTTTTGGCCAATATCCCTATGTAGGTACATTTATACAATTATATCAAACAATATTTCTAGAAGAATGAAAGGAATCCCTTCTCAATGAATCCTCCCACAATAGTTTGGCTTTTTTGGGAAGAGGCAAAATAATGACCCAGTGGGGGTTGCATAATAAGGTTTGTACTCAATCAAGCCAAGAAACTTATGAGCTGTGGAAATAAAAGTGAATTTATCCAAAGCATGTGATATTGTTTTTGTTTAGGGAAATTTCTTGGTCATATTGTCTTTGATTCTTATATAATAATAGATCAAAAAAGAGTCTAGGTAAATTATAACTTCCTCCTACAATCCTTCATGGGAAAGATCAAATTCATAAGAAGATTCATACATGAGTTTTCTAATATGGTCATACCTATTCATAATTTGCTTAAATAGAGGGATCATTTGCCTAAAGTCTTGACATAGAGCATGCCATTGTTGAAATCAGGAATGATTTATTCTACACTTGTGCTTCTTAAAATTAACTTGTAAAAGTGATCGAGGTGGCTCTAGAAACACTCAGTGATCACATGAAAAGCTCAAAAATAAAAGTTCTTAGATTGTCATTAAACTAAGGTCAGATCAGAGAGCTTGCCACAAGGTTTCTAGTGGCACAAATGACACCTCAATCTGACATTGTATGTGAAAGTTATGGCTAGTTAAAGATTTTGTCAAACTAGGCCTCTCACTAAATTTGGCCGAGCGACAACTAAGTTTGGAGGTCTGCTAAATATGGAATAGCCACTAAGTTTGGAGGAAAATAACAAGGCAACAATTTGGAACTTATCAGAGATGGATTCCAGTGTCTGGAACGGGCAAATTTGTCGCATATATATATATATATATATATATAAATATAAAGAGAGGTTGGGTTGGTGAGATGCCACCCCCGCAAACCCCCAATGATTATATAACAAATATAATTAAAAGAAAAAAATGCGGGTCGTCAATGATGGACCCGCCACCATGTATATATGTCGCATATAATAAAGAGGGGTTGACGGGGATTGAACCCACCAAGCCGAGTCCGTCGGCCCACCCAACGGGCAGCCCCATACACCACAAAATACCAATAAAAATAACCAAATGCGCCAAGTTAAGAAGCCCGCGAGGTTTTGAACCCGAGCCACCCACACCCAAACTAGAGAGAGATGCCAATGGCCCAACAAGCCTTCCATTGGTTAGTTCGCCCTGAATTTATTTAAATGCCATCACTCATTCGCTTGGGGGACAGAAGGTGGAGGAGCACGTGCGAAACTTGAAGTTGAGGAGGAAACGTTTCCAATTCGAGCACATTTTTCGAGTCAGAATATTCGAGGGGAATATTCCCTTAAATATTCCATGCATAATTAATGAGGAATCTAAAATATTCCCTAGAGGAAAAAAATTCACAATGTTAGATTCATGCTAAGTTTATACTCAAATGAACCAGAATTTCACAGGCAACATGATGGTGTGATATTTTTCCTCATCTGAGTGGAAGATCTTCGGTCAACTTGCAGGAGGGAATCTTTTAGGAATCATGAAGAATCTAAAAGATTCCCTTGGGGCCAAATTTTCATAGTGATACAATTATACTGAGTTTATACTCATTCTTCTTAGTTTTTCACAGAGAAAGTGATGGTATAATTAGTTTCATCATATGAACAACGAAATTTCAATCAACCTTCAACACATAATCTTTATGGAATCTTGGAGATTCCATCGAGGCCAAATTTTCACAGTTTCAGAACCAGTCTGACTTTATACTCATTTTACTCAGTTTTTCGCAAGGATAGCAGTGGTGAAGTTAGATTTCTCATCTGAGCAACATAATTCCAGTCAACAAATGAGAAGGAATCTTTAGGGAGTCCTTAAGATTCCTGATGGTCAAGAGTTTGATCGAAGTAGAAAGGAATCAAGTTTACACTCATTTGACACGATTTCGCGCCAAGAATTCAACTATGCAGTTCATTTTCTTCAGCAAAGGTGTGCATTTTCAAGCCATCCCCATAAGTGGAGGAGAGGTGTGCATTTTCAGGCCATCTCCGGAAGTGGAGGTATAGGGTGCCTTTTGTACATGCATGTAATTTGATTTCACTGAAGATTAATGAAATAGGAATCCCCACTTTGAGCAGGGCCTAGAGACATAACCCACACTGGGTGAACTCTGTTGTCAAGTTGTTTTGTGCCTTTATTTCTCATGGTTCCATTTTATTTATGCTCCTTTTATGTGATATGCTTTCATGGTTACATGCTCTTTTATATGCAATTATGTATGCACCTTTGAAGTAAAAAGATATGAATCAAGTTTGGTATCAGAGCGGGTTTTATGTTGATGCGAATTGCAAGTGTATGATAGCTAGGTCAAAGCTCCAATGAGGTGAAGGAAAACTTAATTCCTTTGATCCAAAAGCGGGGCATGCAACACAAAGAGAGAAATTGGCAGTCGAAGATGCTCATTGGAAGAAGAGAAAAATTATAGCAAGGCCTTCTACACCATGGCAGAAAAAGTGGAAAAAATATTTATAGAGTATGAGAAGACAATGGAGAAACCAGAGAAGAAGGAAGGACCAGATGCTCACGCCTCGATGAATCGAAGGAGGAGGAAAAGAGCCTCTTGAACCTCCCTCTCCATCTTCCAAAAAAAGTTATTTTTCTTCCTCTTCTCTCATTCTAGAGGTAGAAGAACTCGTAAAAATCCCTTTTTTCAAAATGGATGTCAAGTTTGATTTTCTTATGTTTAGTGGAGAATCTAATGCAAAAATGCTAGATAACTGGATCAAATAGGTTGACGTATATTTCCGCATACAACGAATCAAATAGGATGAAGCCAAGATCCAGCTAGCATCCCTTCGATTGAGTGGAACTGCTCTCGTCTGGTGGGAAGGTAAGTTATAGAAAGGTGGTAAGAATAGTCGTAAACTTCTTTCATCTTGTTCTGAGTTCATTTATGCTTTAAGGGGACAATTTTACCCATTGGGTTACAGACATAAGGCCATGATGGAATGGAAATATTTGAAACAAAGTAAAGGTAAAATTCTTCAGAATTTTACAAAGGAGTTTAGGAAATAAGCATTAGCATTGAATGTTCCACTAGACACTCCTGAGACATTGATTAGATATATTTGATCTTTTCATAGTTATTTGCGTCATTCATTGTTATTATTTGAACCTAAAACTCTTGATGAAGCTAGTGGGAAGGTTGTACAAATTGAAAGCAAGGGGAAGCATGAGCAAGATGACCGCCCAAAGAGGGAAGCATCAGCTAAGAGAAGAGAAGAAAATACCTCTTGTACTCATTGTTAGAAAGAAAGGAATGATAAGGAAAATTACTCGAAATTTAATCTATAATTGAAGCCAAAAAGGAACGCCAAAAATGAGAAGCAGAACATAGTTGCAACTATGCAACAAGACCAAGAATCTGAATTAGAGGATGATGAGAAGATCATGGTTGCATGATTTGCAAGTGTTCGACCAATTGACCTAGGATCAGATTCGGGGGATGAAATGAAGATTGCAACTCTTGGGATTGTAGAAGGTGGAACTATTGACTTTGGTTCAGATTCAAGCGATGAGAAAAAGATTCCAGTAGACATTGTGCCAAAGGTGAGAAGGGAACCAAAGAAGGTAAGGCTCGAAGAACTCGAAGAGATAAACCAAAGGAAGTGGAAAATGTTTAACTAAAGAGACTCCTACAAGAAGCAAAAGAGGAGAAATAAAGGTTGCAACATCAGTTACAAGCCAAGGAGGAGGCCTTAAAAAGGTTGCAACATAACAAGCTTGGGGTAAAAATTGATTCTTCAATTTCATGTTCTTTTTATGATGATAATTTCGTTGCTTTTGAGAAACATGCTACAGGAATTAGATCAAAAATTTTCAAGAAGATGGGGTATCAAGGGAAGGGCCTCGACATTAATGGTCAAGGCATTGTGAATCCAATCAAATTGGAGGAATTTCCTCGTTATGCAAGGCTTGGGTATGTCAGAAAAGAGATTGGAGAATGCTCCAAGGCAACCAGTGACCAACCAATGAAGAATGATGGGAGCACCTTATTACATTTCAGTGATAGTGAGGATTCCACAGGAACTTATCATAGGTGCACCAGGAATAAGCGTTCCAAGACGATCCAAAAATTTTGGAGGAGAAAGAATCATTGTAGACACTGCAACGAGGATGAACACCATAGAGCCACATGTCGGATACTCCATGTCGAGAAAGAACCTATGAAGGAACAAGCTGGTGAAGATGTTCAACAAGCGAATCCACCATAGGGAGATGACCCATTCAATTTGTTGAGTAAAAGATGATTTTACTAAATATAGCAGCTTGTCATGGCTATATTTTTTAAATCATGTGTTGCAACATAATTGTAAAAGTGATGATGTGTTTTCCATCATTTATTAAAGCAACGGTGATGTTTTTGGCCTTCTTGTTAATAGCTTGGGTATTGGTTTTTATATAAAATTGACCAAAAAGTGTGTGTTATAAACTCTTGGAAAGTATGGGGTTGTTTGATTCATGTTTGGTCTTGTATGTAATTTTCAAAGAATGTACCATAGGTTTGCATGGAATGCAGATGTTGAAAGTATGGCTTGACAGGGGCACATGTAGATTGCAGAATATGTTCATGCTTTTGGAGGACCAAAAGCTCCTTAGTGGGAGGAATGATCCAGGTGGCTCCAGAAACACTTATTGATCACATGAAAGGATCAACAATAAAGTTATTGTATTATCATGAAACTAGGGTCAGATCAAAGACCTCGTTGCAAGCTTTTCAACGACACAAATGACACCTCAATTAAACATGATATGTGAAAGTTATGGCCAATCAAAGTTTTGGTCAATCTAGGCCCCTGACTAAATTTGGCAGAGCGCCAATTAAGTTTGAAGGTCGGCTAAATCTAACGGAGCCGCTAAGTTTGGCCACAACTAACAAGGCTACAATTTGCAACTTATCAGTGGCAGATTATGGCAGTGGAACGGGTGAATTTGTCGCCTCTTTAATTTTTCCTATCACCCCAAATTTTTGGCCTACAAATTTTGACCATGCGTTTCTTAAACTTGAAAAAAATAAAAAATAAAAGTATATTTATGAGTTGGTAGGCCGCCACCCCCACCAACCCCCAACGATTATATAACAAATATAATTTAAAAAAATGGGCGAGCCGCCAATGGCAGACTTGCCACCATGTATATATGCCGCATATAATAAAGAGAGGCCAACGGGAATCGAACCCGCCCAACCAAGCTGGGAAACCCCCAAATTCCAATCAAAATAACCAAATGGACCAAGTTAAGAAGCCCGCGAGGTTTGAGCTCAGGCCACTTGCGCCCAAACTACAGCCACATGTCAATGACCCAATGGGCCTTTCATTGGTTAGTCCGCTCCAAATTTATTTAACTGCCCAAATCACTCATTCGCTCGGGGGATGGAAGGTGGAGGAGCGCATGTGGAACCCGAAGCCGAGGAGGAACTACGCCGAGGTCGGGCACATTTTTAAGTCAAAATATTCTAGGGGAATATTCCCAAAAATATTCCATGCATAATTAGTGAGGAATCTAAAATATTCCCTAGAGGGAAAAATTTGACTGAGATATTCATGCCAAGTTTATACTCAAACAAACCATAATTTCACAGGGAATGTGATGGTGTGATTTGTTTCCTCATATGAGCAACGAATCTTCAGCCAACTTGCATGGAGGAATCTTTTGGGAATCATGAGGAATCTAAAAGATTCCCTTGGATCCAAATTTTCACAGTGACACAATTATGTCGAGTTTATACTCATTATTCTCAGTTCTTCACAAGGAACGTGATGCTATAATTAATTTCCTCATTTGAATAACGAAATTTCAGTCAATCTGCAACAAAAAATCTTTATGGAATCTTGGAGATTCCTTGGAGGCCAAATTTTGACAGTTTCAAAATTAGACCGACTTTATACTCAGTTTTTCGCAAGGACTGTAGTGGTGAAGTCAGATTTTTCATCTTAGCAGTAGAATTCCAGTCAACCAGTGAGAAGGAATATTTGGGGAATTTTTGAGATTGCCGAGGGTCCATATTTTGATCGAAGCATAAAGGGGTCAAGTTTACAGTCATTTGACATGATTTCGCACTAGGAATTCAACGGTGCAATTCATTTCTTCAGCATAGGTGTGAATTTTCAGGCCATCCCCGGAAGTGGAGGTATAAGGTGCCTTTTGTACATGCATGTAATTTGATTTCGCACAAGATTAATGAAAGAGGCCTCCCCACTTTGAGCAGGGCCCGGAGACGTAACCCACACTGGGTGAAATTCGTTATCAAGTTTTTTATGCCTTTGTTTCTCATGATTGCATTTTTTTCCGCTCCTTTTATGTGATATGCTTTTATGGTTACATGCTCTTTTATATGCAATTATATATGCATCTTTGAAGTAAAAATATCCAAATAAAAAAAGGATATTATCATCTACCTTAACACTACCAAGCATTCCATTTTAACTATCCTATTACAAAAGGATGAAAATAATTTTGAACAACCAATATATTTTATGAGTTAGAGCCTACTAACGTTGAACTGAAATATGTCTTAATTTTAAAACATGCCTTGTCTTTAGCTAAAGCTATTATAAATTTAGTCACTACATTTTTGGTAAGCATATTGAGTAAAAATTCATTTTCTTTTTGTTAAGATTTTGTTGTTACAAACTTTCCTTTCAAGCAAGCTCATGCGTTGGCTTACCAATATGCAACATCATGTTTTCCCATCTTCACCTCTAGTATGGTAAAAGGGAGGGATTTACTTACACTTGGCTTAGCATGTTAAACTGAATTTAGAGATTAGTCATTAAGATGATTCATTCTCTACTTTGTTTCTTATTTACTATAAGAATTTTGACATGGTAGGTTTCCCCTCATGTCAATATATTGTTTACTACTTTTAGAATGAATGTTATCATTCTCATTCTGAAAACCATGACCTAAGAAGGATGAGGTTATGAGCTTTGAAGTATTTGATTTCATATACTTTGTCATTTTCTAGATCTCCTAATGGCATGTTAGTATGATGTATCGATGATAAAACTACTTAAAATTATGCTAAACACTCTTCATGGTTTGATTGAATAATTTGTCCACATTTGCAAACATTTCAGAAGGAAAGATGTTTCCCACAAAATCCTTCTCATCAATTAGTATTGGACGTCCACCTTTAAATATTCTTTCAAATATGTATAATTTTATTATGCTTCTTAGCATATAGTAGAAAGGAAAAAAAATTTCATGCATTTGCAATCAAATGTCCCTTATTTCCCCTTTGCTACATGGATTCTTGAATTCATTGATCTTATTAATCCTCGCTCCTTTGTTGGACATTTGTTCATCCTCGCAACAACTAACTATTTCACAAAATGGTTGGACGTTGTCCAGTTATAAAATGTTAAAGATGATTAGGCAATTAATTTCCTAGGAGTCAACATTGTTTTAAGATTCAATCTAACATCTGATATAGTCCCTAATAATGAAACTATTTTTAATTTTGGGATTTTTTCTCAATTATGTAATAAATTCAGGGTGAAACATTTCTCTTCAATTATTTATTATCCCCAAGTAAATGGCTAAGATGAATCTACAAATAATAAATTGGTTAAGATTCTATAAAAGTTTATTTTAGATAACCCCACCAATGTTATATACAGTTACCCCATGGCTTGTGGAAAAACCTCGCAACAACTACAATTAGCACTTGTGAACAACATTTTAGCTGTTGTGTGGTCAAGAGGCCCTTATGCTTATTGAGACGGAGTTGACCTATCTTCACATCACTTTTTAGAATAATGATTTGAATCCCCCTAACTTGTCCTCAAGATTTTGTGCCTTGCTAGTCTTAGAAGAACAAACAAATCACGCTTTAGCTAATCTAAATCAAATATAGCAAACAATAAAGAAGTACTTTGATAATAATAATAATAAAAAAAAAAAAAAAACTAAATGTGTGATTTTTATAGTTGATGATGACTTTATTGTCTTGTGTCATTTACATTGATTATTGGTAATAACCCATGTCTACTAAAAAGATAAAAATAACAAACTATTTTCCTATAATGGTTCCAATTTAAAGCAGTATGTCAATCCAAATATAAATTTACACAACCTCCAAAGAAGGAAATGAACAAAATAAAAGGATTAGAAAGTTAGGTTTATTTTCCACTTTGTTGAGTACATAACCCACCTTTAAATTAAAAAAAACTGGGTACCACTTTTCTTATTTGATTTCTTTAATGATTTTTAGAATGTGTGCTTAAGTTAGCTATATGCATCTCCTATAGCTTTTCAAGTATTACTAACTTTAGGAAAAACCCAACAAAATCCACAAGTCCGAAACTCTAAAGAAGACACATTGATGAAAACAATTTTTCATGGATGCTAAAAATATAAGAATTGAAGTTTATCTACTTTTTATAAGAATTGAAGTTTACCAAAAAAATAGATAAAGGGAAAGTGGTGATAATAAGTTTTGAAAATGCCATAAAGAAAAATCTGAATGGTGTTATACTATTCACTTAAATACATAATCCCGACCGGAAAAAAAACAAAAAAAGAGGGTCTACTAATGCATGCACCAATAAAAGAATTTTTTAGGAAAGATTCTCAGCAATGGTCTAATTGGCCCTAAAGGGGAAAAGAGTGATGGCGACCCGTTGGTCGAGCCAGTGCTCGCATCCTCCTATGAAGAGGGGAAGAAAGATAGATCCGCGACCTTAACATGTGTGCCGGGCGTGCGACCATCAACCTACTAGAAATGGGGGAGAAAACCCCAATATCATTTCACAACAAAGTCATTTCGAGGCGTCACAGGACAGACTCGTTGGTCGTCGGGGTGATGCGGGGCCGCAAATTTGTGTTGGGATCGATCTAGCCATGAGAAGCTAGCATTCTTGCGGCGTAGAGCTTGAGTCGGTAATTTGGGTGCTCGATCAGAGATGGCCGGTTTTCCACAGATTCCAAAGGAGCTGCATATAATATGGCCCAAGGTAGAGCACTCAATGGGCTAGGGTGGCCCAAAGCTTGACCACAACCCCAAGGAACTGCCGAGGTCACAGGGAGAATCTGTACGAGACGCACGAGCGGGGTCATCCGGAAGCTTCGAGAGGGAAACATCCCGGATCATATGCTAAGCAATCAATCGCTTAGTGGGAAAAGGAAGTGACTCGACGATGACAACCGAGTGGGCTCGGAAGCATATCATCCTTCGAAGAAAGCGTAATAGCTATATCCTTGAGGGGAATCAATATCGGGGACCTTCTAGCTAGCGATTGAGGGTCGGAGTATGATTGGAAGATCCTTGCTCTCTCTTTGATCGAGCAAGCGGCTTCACACCTTTCTGCTCCTCTCGTCGAGCAGCAGAAATTCTCGTTTGCTCCTCGACCTCGTAACCTCTGTAGAGTCCCCTACACCTTTTGAGGGAAGGTGAGCAATAAATCGATGGCGGCCTTTGTCGAGAGTTCGGCAAGCTCACCCTCACCAGGGCCTCTCACCTTTTGAGGGAAGGTGAGCAATAAATCGATGGCAGCCTTCGTGGTCTTCGCGTTGATGGCGGCGACCCCTCCCCCAAAATCAGATTTAAGTTCCTCCTCGATGGAGGCCCTCACCGTTTTAGGGAAGGTGATGCAGAAATCCGTTGTCGCGAGAGTTCGGCAAGCTCACTCCTCACCCTACCGGGCCTCGACCTCGTAACCTCGATCGAGTCCCCTCGGGCCTATCGTCGCTTCCCTACCTTTTCTTACTCGAACTTACCACTTCAAGGCGTATAATTGATAGCAGCGATGGATATTCGGGTTTATGAGGGTAATTTCCCTCTCCACCCCCGGTCGTTTGTTTCTTTCCATCAGGGCTATGTCTTTTTCGGGTCCCCATTCCCGATGCCTCAACTAGAATTGATGCGTAGCAGACTCAAACGCTTGCTTCACCCCCTCATTGATTGTTTCCCTCGAGCTAACGGTGAAGGATGGCCAACTCGACTAGGTCTTATCCTTTCAAAGGATGAGGAGACAACAAAAAAGAAGCTTTTTCTCTTTTTTCAAAGGAATGGGAGACTAGAGTTATTATTTGGTTTTTGGACAGAGACGGGGACACATGCATGCCTTTCTCTATCCCACCGTGAGTAGAGCCCTCACGGCCACGCGACCTCCCTGGGATGGTGGAATAGACCCGTCGCACTAACCACGATCCCCCGCTATGGCGCATGCGAGTTGTCCCCTTGCGTCACGGTGCTTTGTCTGTGCTTGGGATTGAAATTGCTAACGCTTGCCCATGCATGGCGATCTTCTTTGAAGGTTAACTATCGTGGCCTTCCTTCCATACCTTCCTTTGTAGAGTGTGATGGAAAGGAAAGCGATGTCTCCATAGCGGTATCCTATATTAACACGACGTAGAGAGAGACCATATGGATGAAACGGGCATGCACGACTCTTCTTGTGTGTAACCCCTAGCAAGGAAGGAATGACTAGCAATTTGAAGAGAGAGTTAGAAAAGATCATTTCTTCTTATTACACATTGCACGGACGTATCTATGCGAGTATTGATTGAACAAGGTTTCATAGTAGAGTCCTAGCGGGCACGGAAACGACTTAGCACGGACAATGGGGCACGAGAGCAACTACGAGGGGCACGGTGTATGAGAGCTATTATAAATGTATTTCTTTTTTTGTTACAATGGAGTTGAGTAGCCCGGTCCGAGGTAGGCTAGGCCGATTAGCACGATTGAGTAGTCTAGTCGATTAGCGGAGCCCAGCCAGATTCAATTAGTTTAGCTCTCGAGCAGTATTCAATTAGCTAGACTAAGTGTTGTATTAGCGCCCATCCCGGTCGATTATAGTAGCTGCTAAGGTAGCCTAGCTGACCCGGTGTATGAGAGTAGCTGATGGCTTAGAGCCCATCCCGATGTAGCTCAGATTCCCCATCCCAATCGATTGAGGAACTGACAACTGCACCTCGATCTTGGATGGAAGGAAAGATGGGCTTGCTTTAGTGGGTGGGCACTTAGAACATTGCTATCACCTCCTTTGTGCTTGAGTAAAGGTCAATATTAAAGGTTCTAAGTGTTAACCCCATCCCATCCGCTTCCCGACTCGGACATAAATGAAGGTTCTAATCCCGACTAGATAAATGAAGGTCTAGTGCAGTAGCCATGAAGCAATTCCCTAAAGTAAGTAAGGCGGGGTGCCTCGCCTCTTCCATCGTCCTATCGTCCTAGGGTGAAGGCGCATAAGGTAAGGGTAAGATCAAAGCCTCCCGAGAAGGCATATGGGCTTCATTTAGAGTGCCGAGTGTCACGGAAAAGCGGTACTTATAAAGGGTTGCCCCGCTCCCTCTCAATGCTAGGCACTCGTTCGATGCACTCACGCATACCTTCCATATCCAGGATCTCATTACAAAGTACATCAATAGCAGATTCGATCGAGATCAAGATCCGACCCATTGAAGCATACAACACCTACACCCCCACTAGCTTCGGTAGTTCCGCGACCACATCCTGCTAGATACCATTAGCTAGTAGCATCCATCACTAGTTATAGTTATTGACCCACTTCCCCACCACTCTCTTTTCGGTCAAGCACCTAAAGGCAGCCGATCCTTGAGAAACAGAGAGGTAGCAGAGCATACTTTCCAGCTCCATTTCGAGATCGAGAGTCCTGTAGATTCTCTTCGCTCTCGAGTTCCATTTCTAGTTCCAATCCCACGACATACAAGCCACATCTCGCCTAGTGGCGTTCCTTCTTCAAAGTCTATGGCTCCAAGAGCTTCACCCACCGATGCATGCATCCCTTACTGTCCCCATCCTATATGAACCGGCGACAAAGCTAGCGGTAGAAGTGCGAGTAGCATGAGGCGGGTGCACCGATAGAAACAGAGACATAAGCTAAGTCATAAGCGAGGGGCATGTGCACCAGTAGCAGAGCTTCGATTGTTTACCCATAACATCCACATAAACATATCCCAGCTTTACCCATAAGACCCTAATGATCGTGCGTCCCTTCTACCTAAAGTATGGATGGATAGAGTGATGGATGGATCTATATCTCCCTATCCTATCAGACGAGAGACCCGGTTATAGTGCCAAAAAGGTGGTTCTACTGAGAGAGACCTTTTAGGCCTGTAACTTAT
This sequence comes from Pinus albicaulis, assembly GCA_034641835.2. NCBI lineage: Eukaryota > Viridiplantae > Streptophyta > Pinopsida > Pinales > Pinaceae > Pinus > Pinus albicaulis. The sequence continues at coordinate 2,057,157,932 of CM076575.1, forward strand.
AATAAAGAAAGCTACGAGCCAACCGATCAGCGAAACTTGCCCAGATCAGACGAACTAGAGCGAGAGGAAGTAAGCATTCCCCGCCCATCATGACACTGGAACTCCCATTCCCCCAGGATATCGTAAGGAAGGGTGGAGCTTAATGGTGGAAACCGAAATCCATGTTGCCATCACTACGAGACTTTCGGGCAACTACTCATGGACGAGTGGCGGTAAGAGAGAGAGATCTGACAGAAACGGGTTTAGGCCCGAAGACGTTTGGTGGAAAGTAAGAACTGCCCTTCCTTCCATAGTACACCTACCCTAATAAAACATAAGCCCCATAGTGAACTTGAGTCAGCAGTGCGAGAGGATAGAAGGAAGGGAAAATAACTAACTCAATGTGCTCCTTTTCCTTAAGGCAGACATTAGTCCAGGAATGGGAATTGGGAGTAGCTCCCTAGTGTAAAGAGAGAGGGCTCGCTCTGCCGCGGCATCGGTGTCGATTGGCCTTGATGGACCAAAGGGGTTAATAATATGAGTTATCCAGTTACGTGAAGATAGACCAGCCATAAAAGTCCGGAGTCCGGGGAGTAAATGGGTGGAGTTTTCTTGATTTTCAGATACGGAACCCAATGTGGACAATTTGTTGTTGCTTTTGGTGGGCGTTTATTGTTGAATGTTTTTTTAAGTACGGAACCCATTGACAACATATTTGATGTTGCTTTTGGTGGCTATTGATGAATGTTTTTTAGGCGGAACCCACATGCGGACAATTTGTTGTTGCTTTTGGTGGCTTTTGTTGAATCAAGAGAGTTGCAGTTTTATCGTCATAGGGGAGTACCGAAATTCGACCTAGACCTCGTGTTTAGTAATCCCTGTGAAATCATAGTCTTCATGAGGTAGGATGAAGTGGATATGGACATTACGCGTTGACTAGAGATTCGGAGAGCTGTTATGAGGGGTTCTGGTTTCTTGGCTAGCCTCGCTCAAGCTACATCAATGGCAGTACGGAGGAGTTAGGGTAGAGAGTGCCCTCACGGGACTATGGCAATGGGAAAAGCTCAATGGGAACATTATTGGTTTGATTCAATCAACCTCGCCCAGATGGATATGATTGTACAAGTAATGCGTTTTCATTCTCTCTGCTTTACTAGTTGTGAATAGCTTTTTCTGCGTTGTCTAGTGGATGGGTTTGCTTTGTTGACTTGTGGGGCGGTTGTTTGTGCATGCTTACGCCTTCTCTTCACACTTTGTTTAGAATACCTCTTTCTTGTTTGGTGTGCGGGTGGGGGTTTGTTTTTTGCTTTTTCCTATATTGATTTCTTATCCATGCTAGTGGGATGAATTAACCTATTCGGATAATTTTTTCTAATGTCTCTCTCTCGACGATATTGAGATATGCATGATTATTTTTCTCTGTATCGTCGCCATTCGTATTCTTGTGGCTATCTTCAATCGGCTCAGGGACGGGATGATTAAACAAGAGGAATCCTCATCCTTTGAGTCATCCTCTGAATCTTCCGATTTTGTTTACGGATCGTCCATGCGATGGTATGTTAGGTGGTCTAAGTGGTTCGTGCATCATTATTTATCGACCTTGTAAGAGTTTTGGCTTCGGTTTTGTGAAAGGTGGTGGGAAATACCCTGGTTGCTATTGTCAAGTTGTGTGTGGTAACTTCTAGGATACTATCTCGAATTCTAGCCCTGGTTTTTAAGGGATCCTCATATCGGTTTTCTAACGTCCCAATTTTCGGGACATTTTCAAATTTTTCTAGGATAGGACTGTCGTCGGATGATCCGTCCTTTTTGTATTTTTAACTCTCACGACCATACTATAAATGGAGAATTTAGGTAGATTGTGGTAGGATCACAGATATACGAGAAGTGGATTGGGATTCCCACTTCTTTACGATGTATTGATGACTCTTTTGCCACGGACTCTACGGCTTCGACCGTTAATGCATCTTTCCAAGTCTCTCGAGGCTTATATGCTACGACTTTTTTATTTTCTACATTATCTATACTCATCATGGTTAAGCTAATTATGGATAGTGCTGTCAGATCTGGACTCAAATTTTTAACATCTACGACAGTGTAATCCTTCTAAGGTCTATTTATCTTCATTAATTTATGGACATGGCGATTACTACTAATGGAAGTGGCGGCAATATGCATTCATTGGTACTGATATCATCTGATCTGGCCTTCTGGTCTTCGTTTACATCGTGCTTCTAATCCTGTGACTTTCACATGGATTTTCTACGTGGCAAATCCATCGGAATGATCCACCTCCTGCGACGGCAACAACGGCGGCGGGGGTGGATCGGATATGATCGCGGGGTTGATGCGGATGATCGGAGATGCTGCAGTGGAGGCTACGGGCATTTTATGGTGTAGTGGTTGTGCAACGACACGTGAATGAATGATCACATGTCGGATTATTACTGGATTAAGCTATAGGGATATGTGACTTTTCTATTCTAGTTACATCGTCTATTTATGAGTCTTAATACGTAGTTTTCTTGGTTCTTTGAATAATCTATTATGGTCTCAGGGTGGTTGGTGGTGACGACACCGAGAAGACATGGCCTCTCCGGCTACGCGGATGAAGTAGACTCCTGGCATGGTGTTGAGGTATTTTCAAAAGCGGGCGGTAAGCGGATACAAGACATCAATGATTGATAAGGCTGAAGGTGGGTGTTGTGCTTCCACCTATGATTTTGATGTGGACGATGCCATTATCAAACAAGCATTACGGGGATTCTTCTACTACTAAGGTAAATACATTGCATCGGCCCCGAAGAGCATAATCGTCGAGCAAGAGGAACATCTTTAGACATAATATGGATATCGAAAGAATTTTGCACTAGATGAGGAAGATCTTACTATTCGAGTGGAAAGCTTGCGAGAGAAGGGTTGTTATGTGTAAATGGGTGTTTCACGATAGTGAGGATTTTGACACGGCTTCTTGGGTCGATCGAAGTGGTCCTCCATTATTGGCTACTCGCCCAAAGTAAGTAAGCTTCTCAATGGGTGGTTCGGCGTCCATTTTTATGGATGAGAGGGACGTTTTCAAGATCACGGGTAGGACATGGGTCCGTGTGGTCGAAGTTTCATGGAAATCATTCCGTGGTATCTCTGCTTTAACCCGGTTACGGAGGCTCCGCGAAATAGGGTGGTTTGGGTCAAGCTACCGGGACTACCATTAGAGTTACGGACTCTCGAGGCTGACGCGGAAAATTGGGGACTCAATTGGCTCCACTAAGTATATCGACCCTAGCATTGTTGGGGCATTTGATAAAAGGATTGCCCTGGCTTCTTGTTGAGATGGGATTATGTGGGTGGTCTCCAGGTGACATTGGTTACTCACTCAGAGCAATAGGCAACTATGACCGCGCCGGATTGATTCTGGGGGATTCCTTTTCGGTGTCTAATTTGTCATAGGATCTGCCATCTCGGGGACCATTTCCCTTCCGGCTAGCGCATTGCTCTAGGGTGGACCGGGGCTCAAAAGGTGGTGGGTGATTGCCGTCTACACACCACGGTTTCGGAACTCGGCGGGTGGCGCCTCATACGAGTATTTCTAGCCCATACGTCATCGCGACATGAAGAAGCATATAAATCTGCAACGAGGGTCGATATGATTTTTCTATTCACGACTCGTGTGGTCCCATCTAATATTGCTAGTCATCCTTATAGGCTCGTAACCTCTATAGGGTTCTTGAATCTCGAGGCCCGATAAGGGGTCAAACTGCGCCCTTTCACGGCCCTTTTAACCTTCGGGATGACCTTAATGCCCCGGTCTCATGTCCCACCTTCGCTCCCACAGACACTTCTACTTTCCTACGATAATAATCCCATTACACACTCTGTCTCATAGGAAGCAAAACGAAATCCTCTAAAGGGACCCGGCCTACTTTATCGGTGCTTGAACAAACATCCCTATGGTTCCTATCCTACCCGTAGGGTCATCATTCACCTACAAGAATGACCCGCCTATATATAAACCGTCCGTGTTCTACTGGAGGGGTGTCATCCAGTACATCCTTTCATAATGTTGTTAGATGAAATTCCCGATTATGGGAAAAATCTTGTGTCTCCATATACTTCTCCCTGAGCAAATCGGGTCCTATTAACCTACCTCCCGGATCTCCTAGGAACTCTATCGGGGAGTGATATTGACTCCCTATCTGGGGAACCCCAACCTTGACATGGCTGCACTATGAGTCTTTGACAAGCCCATCTCCTCACCCGAAGTAAAACAATCTTCACGGCTTTATCGATCGCTATTATTTCTATCAGAAGAAGAAGGCTAAGGGGCTGCATGTCGCCTGAATAAAGGTAGGCTGAAGTCAATATCACTGTGTTCTCCCAGATGATGATGTGGGGCCTCTACTGATGTCCCCCATTGCCAAATATGATGAGTCACGATGGCTCTTACTAGGGCGCTTAGAGCAAGCTACTCCTCGGCCATCGTCCCCATGACTCACATCATATCACTCGATCTACGGGGGTTGGGCGATGCCCCCAAATTCCATTGCCTAAAGGAATTTCTCATGTCTATGAATCTATTATTTTTTACGGAGGCCGGAGACTATGTCCGAACGTTCGAAGGCTATTAATTTGTTTCTTAACATTAAAGAAAGTCAGAAAGTAGGTTTGTGACTAGTTCAAGTTTGGTTGATCGGGGAATGTGGTTGCCATGTGGAATCCGGATTATGTTTTGTTCAAAAAGCTTACGGCTTTCTTCGGTGGTATTTGCATTATCCTGACGGCTTTTACAGGGCCTACAAGGTATTCTTAATCTCATCAATATTTACGCTCCATATTCAAATAGGATGGCTTTCGCGGAACGTAATGCAGTGTGCAAGTATCTTATCCCTCCCAAATCTCATAATGATGGGTGATTTTAATTCCACATTAAACGCCGATGAAATCTATGGCTAACCGTGCTCGTTTTGGATTCCCCAAGCTGGGTATTTAAATGATATCTTCCTTGCACCAAGGGTTGAAGGACATAAGACCACACATCCAATTGCGCCCACATGGACTAACAAGCGTGCGGGTGAAGTAACATTCATAGGGAAAAGGCTTGACGGGGGTGATGGTTAAAGATTCGATAATGGATCTTATGGGGGGATCCCGTGATCTATGGTATTGGGCGACGACCTCTCGGATCATATGCCAATTTATTTTACATGGTCTGCTCCAAATCACGTTCTCGCGTCCTTTCAAATTTAACGAGAATATGGCTTGAGGACTCAAGATACACGACAGCATTGTTGAAGGGATTTGGAGTGTTGATCGTGATATGCTTTCTTTAGTTTCTAGGGATTGGGAATTCTTTCATCACGCAGTTGCACAAAATAAAGAGCCGCTTCTAAGTCATGGGAATGAAAGAAGAAATTGGAACTTAGGACTGAATATAGTGGATATTCAAAGCGTGAGATGGAGTCGATATATCTCTTCTTTCCTCTCGTGCTATCTGATGAGCACACATTAGAAAATCTTGGGATGAGGCAGTGGGCGAAAGGAAAAGAGAAATTACGAGGGATAGAGGAGATCACTTGAGTGAAGAGCGGATTACATAGGTCGCTCGAGGGGGATCGGGAACGAGAATATTTCCATAAGTGCGCATGGTCGGAAAAAATAGGAACGCTTCATCTAGTCTACTCGAGAGGGCGGACAACTCCGTCACACTATACAAACCATGACATCCAGCGAGAGGCGCTTGCACACTTTACATCTTTCTACTCTCAAACGGGATCGGGATGCGCAAAGATAATCGAGTGATAGAGTACTGTTGGAACATGTCAATCGCTTCTTCGATGATGACGTTATTTCTTCATTGGATGCTACTTCTATTACGGGGAATGAAGTTTTGAAGGTCTGAAATCCTTTTCCAAGGATAAATGTACGGGGCCCGATGGGTGGCCCGGCACTGCGAATTCTTTTATCCCACTTTTTGACTTGATGGGAGAGGAACTCACTATGGTTGTGGAACACATTACCGACTCGTGGGTTTTATGCGGCCACCTAAACTCTACTTTCATTGCCCTAATACCTAAGATGGATGCCCCCCCCAAACATTTGCGGGATTCTACGATGCCGATTGTGTCTCCCATGTAATGTTCTCTATAAGATCACGATCGAAAGATTATTACTTTGAGCGTTTAAGGGAACACTTCGACCTATATATCAAAGGAGCAATATGGTTTCTGAAGGGCCGATCTATACATGATGCTACGACTATTGCACAAGAAGTCTTACATTCCATTCACTCGGAGAAGAGGAAGGCTATTATGATGAAGGGTGGATTTACATAAAGCCTACGATTCCATTGGCTCAGTCTTATATTAGGTTGGTGCTCATGAAGGTTGGTCTTCCAATCGAAATTATAAGGTGGATTATGTCGTGCATATCCACGATCCGATTATGCGATTATTATCAACCGTATCCCTACACATTTTGTCACGTTGAACGTGGTCTGCGACAACGCACGTGCGTCTGTCTCCACTAATCTTCATCCCTAATTATGGATGGATTCAAGCATATTATGCACAAGGCGATGCAGTTAGGGATACATAGAGGGCTTCTCTTTCTCAATTCGGTCTCATGCTCCCACTCATTGTTGTCGATGACCTATTGTTGATTCGGTATCTTGAAAACGGAACCACTTTCGGTTCTACATTCACCTATATGTTTATTCGTTTTGAATCAAACATCGGCTCGGCTTTATCAACAAAAAACAAATCATTCATCATATATGAGTTTGGTGACCTTCGGGAGATCGCTCTTTATTGCGAGATTTTATGGGGAGTTGATTATACGAGTGGATTCAGCGTATGGTTTTACATATCTCGGTTTCAAGATCAAACCATGCGGGTACAAAATCCCTGGGATTGGATGTGGGTTGATCGACAAATTTCGCGAGAAATTTTTTAGTTGGACACATAGATGGTTGTCCTTGGGGGGGGTATACTCATTATGATTCAAACGGTGCTCTCTCGGATGATGTTTGTTTCTATTGGGGACACTTATATTATTTTTCTAGTGCAGTGTTATTAGAATGATAGACCGCATTATAGCTAAGTTTTTGTGGGGTGATGCCCCGGAGTTGACTCATACAAATACACCTCTGTAGAACTCGAGCGCCTCGTGGACTCACAGTACATGATGGGTCGGGGTATTCTCAACACAAGGATCTTCAATAAAAGGTGCTTGCTTATAAAGTCTTTCTGGAGGGCTATACTCGGAAATGGCATTTGGAATGCGGTCATCGAGAGCAAATACATCATAGGGGCGACATTCTACGAAAAATCCCTTCTCGTATGCAATTCTCTCACCCACGTTCTATATTGGTCATTTGGTGCAACTCTTCGGAAGGTTCTGCCCCATGTATCGGATAAGCCGTGGGCGTGGCTTTTTCGGGATAAACGGCGTAATATCCCTACTATGACATTCAAATCGATGATCTGGCTTCCCTCCAATGGCGGAGGTCCATCTCCACACGGCTCATTCTGAAGCTTGCTCACGAGGGGTATATTTTACCTCGCACTGGTATAATTCGGGTTTGGGTCCTATGGTGTCCCCGAGAATTTAAATCGGCACCGGAGAAAGCTTTCACGAATGGGAGCCGCTTCGAGACGCTTTTTGGGTTGCTGGTTTTGTTGGGACATGGGGGCGACGCCATTGTTTGGAATGGTCCCACGATTGCGGGCATTCCCATAGTCAAAAGATATCTATAGCCTTAAATATTGCTTCTCTATCAGGGGTCAGATGTCCACTTCTTTCTGTTCATTATCGGGGAGGAAAATGCCTACAGGAGATTGGACTCTTTGGGTGGTTGGTGTGGAAAGGTGAAGATACTCACCTGGTGAAAAACTTGATTAAAAGGGGGTTTTTCGGGTCCATTTAGATGTCGGATATGTTGTGCATATTTTTGAGTCTATTGATCACTTGTTTTTTCGATGCAATTATAGTGAATTTTGTGGCGGCTCTTCTCTGCCCACTTCATGGATCCAACATGGTCTCCAGATGACTTCATGTCCGCTGCCAAGGGAAATGGGACAAGTTGCGAGGAAAATTCAAATCTTTGCCTTTTTTTCCTCATATGGGAGGTATGGTTAAGGAGGAATAAAGCGCGATTTTTTGATAATGTGCGCTTTCTAGATTTCTCAGTATTTTCTACTCGCTATTTTAAAATGGATGGTAGGATCGGCTCTCTCCTATTATGACTATATCGGATTGCTCTAGTTCGCATTACACGGCCTAATGAGATGGCAATTCCGGGTTGTTTTATTTCGATGGTGCTTGTGCGGATGGAGTCATGGGGTGTGGCGCATGGATCAAATTATCACGAGAGGAGCGGGTCCATATCCACCGGAATGGTGGTCATGGATCCAATAAAAAAGCAAATATTATTGCTCTATGGGGTGGTCTTCGTTTTGTCTGCCTACTTATTTCGACTTTCGGAATATTCATGTATATGGGGATTCAAAGGTTGTAATTGGATGGATTACTAACACTACGACATGTTGCGTGACCGCATCTGTCGGTGGGTGTATAGGGCTCGTAGATTATGGTCTTTACTTAATATGCCTCCAATATCTCACATGTCTATCGGAAAACAACACCGTGCGAGATGGGCTCTCGAAAGAAAGGCTTAGCAGCGCGATTTTGGGATCATGCGGGTTCTACTTTTACATTTAGAGATGGCCATCCTTTTTGGCAAACAAACATTTGCTACGATTCCATAACACGTTATTGCTATGTCAATTTTGTATCTCATTGCAATTTTGTTTTCACATTATTGGGTCCGTGGCGATTTATCATATCATTTATACTACTACCTCACATCAAGCGCGGGTTTATCACGGTAGACATCAAGTGAGCCGGGGACATTCTACAAGCGAGCACCGTGATAGCTCTACAAGCAAGCAAATTTTAAATATTATCAAGCATGCCTAGCTTTTGCGACTTATGATTCATATTCACCGCACCTTATCAAGCGAGCCCGGGGTCAACAAAGTTATCAAAGCGAAGCCTGCAGTCAATCCATGAGCGATCCAGGTCACAAGTCTACAAGCTTGAGCCGGTTGGATTATTCACAAGTGAGCTGTCCATATAGTTCTTATCCACATGACAATGCTGTGTTGCTTATATCTATCCTCACAGAGTTAGACAATATCTCTGCAAGCGATCGATCATTAAAATACAAGCGAGGCCGCTTAATTTTTTGGGACAGATCCATGGGCTTTATTTGCTAGCATATGCACAAACCAATTTTCTACATATATGCCCTCTATCAAAGCATCTCTCAATATATGCACATCTAGAATTTTTTGGATTCACATCTCATTTTTTGTTTGATCAGTAAAAAGTGCCGGACGCAGGATCCTTCCCATTCCTCATCGATACATCTTTCTTTTTATCTTATCTTGCCATCTATAGTTTATAATTTGTCATATCATATGTACACTCCAAATGTTTTTCTCTCGATGAATCTTTCTGCTGCATACTTAACGTCGCTTCACAAAGGCGAGCTTATATGTAAGGGAACGATATATCTGCTATGTGGTGGCCACCCATATATTCATTGCTCATTCTCTCTCTCTCGAGCAATCTTCTATCGGCCATATATATGTGCTTTTTTCTGTTGCTGGCCTCACGACCTTGAGAATATTTTGCTTATGTACTGCTTATACTTTAATATAAACGGCGTTTTTTTTCTCTACTGAAAAAGGGAGACAAATTTATTCGTTCACCAAAAGAAAGAGAGGGAAGAGCATCAAAAGATAAGTTTTTCTTGAGTGCCAAAAGGTAATTATGTCCAAAGCACTAGAAAAATAGATTTTCACAAACATCAACACAACAATTTTGAGTTCATAAAAATATTGGTGAGTGTGTCAATAAAATGAAATAAGGGTTTTGTGTGGTTACCAAAAACGAGAAAGGGGAAATAAATGAAAATGCTAAAAAGAAAATAACGGGGAGTTAATTGATATCAAAGCTATGTCACTCTTTTTGATAATCGTTATTTAACCAAATGGTTACATTTTTTCGTGTCCTCTCGGAATAGGTTCTATTAACCCATTGAAATTCTTGTTATACATTGATTATGAGCTACATGACTCAATTGTTCTCTCACATTGATGCCTAAGGAAGTTGGTTGAAAAATAGGTGTACACCATCAATTAAATGAAATATGAAGCCTACTGAAAAGGGTGTGTAGTTGCCAAAATAAGAAAATGAAAATTAATGAACATGCCAAAAATAAAAGAATGGTGAGTTTGTGGATATCAAACCTATGCTACTCTATGAATGAACAATATTCAACGAATTGGCTTAAGTGTCACTTGAGTTATACTTTTTCATATCCTATGATGGAATGTGTTTTTATTACACAATTGGAATTTTGGTTTACATTGATTTTGAGGTACACGACTCAATTGTTCTATCACATCATTGTCGGGGGGATTTTTTTTTAGTTAGAGAATTTGAGAAATTATCAAAAAAGTATTCATTAGTTATCTTTGTGTGGATACGGTGGTTATCTCATAGAATCAATATTAATTATTTTGATCTCAAAGATGTTGTAACATTATTTGGTTTTGATAAGTTAGAATGTTAGACAAACAAAAAAAATCAAAATGCTAAGTTAGGGTATGAATTAAAAAAGAAAGAAATAAAAAAATATTAGGACTATGGTTATTTCATATATTCATATCAATAAAATGATAGAGGTTGATTGCCCTAAAAAATGAAGGCATAAAAAAATGTTAGGAAATCAAATAAAAATGGATGCTTTAGATTCAAAGGAATAAATTTTTATAAGGCTGCTTGTTTAAATGCGCCATTAAAATGTTAATTTGATTAAATTGTGATTAATTTGCTTGAAAAAGAATTAATCCTTGTTTTTAAATTATTAGCATAAAACTTCATTGTAACTGTGGTGCAAACTTTTAAAGTAAGGTCACAAAAGACAAAAGAGTTTTTGTCAGTTTGTAAATAAACACCACACATCTTTCGACGAGAGACCTTTACCCTGCCCAGATCAACGGCAGGGAAACATTGCACCCCCTCGTCCATTACTTCGCACACGCCCCCCACCCTCGCACACAAAACCACAAACCACTTGCTCCCCCCTCTGAAATCCACTTGTGGTTTTCCTTCCGCCAACAGATCTTGACCCCCGCGCTTCTACCGTTAGCCTTCACCCAACCAATTGATGCCACCTCATTTACTCGTTACTCATTTGTTCGTAGTCGTTTACCCTATTCGTTCGTTGTAATCCTACTCCCAGACTGTTAGCTACAATGTCATTACACCACTCCAGTGCGGTTAGCTGCTACGGTCACATATCAAACCATTACTAAAACCTTTTCAGCTATAAATAAAGCAAAGCTTGCTTGTTTATCACTTTCGTCTAATCAATCTATTGTTTGCTGTAGGTATTCAAATTATATTGCGCATAATAATCAAGCAAGTCCAATTGCTCTCACACCAGATTGTGTTTCTTCCCTTTGTCATCCAAAACTCCATTTCTTTCCCCTCTATTTATTAGCATGGCTCCAAAGGGAAAATCCAAGAAACCAGATTCAGAGGAGAACCCTGCTGCTGTCACCTGGGTCGATCTCGACCACATCCCTCTTGCATACTCTTTCTACAAAGTTGCTGACACAGAGTGTGAGTTCGATTTTCATGAACTACACATGTGATTGAAGCAGAAGTACCTTGACAGTCAACATCTAATTAGATTCTAGGAATCTCTTCTGCCTTTCTTCAGCTTTCCCAAAACCTATGATTTCCCAGACTTGGGTATATGGTGCCAAACCAGATATGACTATGTTAAAAGAGCAGCAGTGGCTCGGAATGGAGACATTCTGATTACCATTAATAAAATTCTCTTGATTCCCTAATCAGACTCCATGAACCAGTTTTCACAAGCAGCGCTTACGGAACTGTACCATAAGTTGACCTTTCCCCAAAGAGCCCAGATCTTTAAGACCTTCCTACCAGAAGATGTTGATTTGCCCAAGATAAATCCACCTTATCCATCTTCAATGTTCCCTGAAGCTTCTAGACATATTATTTCCCTACTGTCTTATTTGTTAGGCAACCCAAATGAAAAAAACTTTTGATCAATCCATACTTGGATTCTTTTCTATATTTGATAAAGATCAACAACCTGCTTTCATGTATAATTAGAGTCAATTTTTGGCTGATAATATACATGAGAAGTTTATGAATTTAACCACACAATAAATGTTCAAGTACAATTTTGTACTTGTTCACGTGTTTATTTTTCAACAGGGAGACTTACTACCAATCACACTCAACAGATAAGATGAACAAGGAGTAAATCAATCAGTCATCCATTGGACTCAGATATTCAGAATTGTTTCAACAAAATTTACTTTCTCAAACTTCATAGACACATTCATACATCTAGAGGCACAACTACTCAGCAGTTAGATAGAGCCTAGGATTGGTGAAGAAATAAAAAGGATTTTACACTTAAGTGATCAAGTTAAGACTGGTGACTGGTATTTATACTAGAATTATACAAAAATAAGGATATATGGTTGTGAACTTGCACCATGTTCCAATGAGAATTTTCTGAATATATTAGGTAAATGATCAACATGGATGACCTGCATTTTGTATCAGGGAAGAGAAAGTCACAATTCAAGATCAAATCCAAGATTGGCTCATTTATCTGCAACACTATATCAGCTGGTGTTGAGGCAGATACATTATTGAAGAACATGAATTTTCAGCCCAACTTTATATGGTCTTATGACCCTTTTTTCATTGTTTCAACTTTAAGGGTTGAATTAAAAACAACTCCTTACAATCACACTCCAAGACTAGAAATAGATAAGTTTATGAATCAGGAGCAGTGGGAAGAAGGTACACGTAAAGAAGCAGAGGAACATATTTTATCCACCTCAAATGTACAGACTCCAGTTTCTTAGAGTAAACAATAGAAAAGGGTAGAGAAGAGACTCCATCTGCCATGGATTTGATCAAAGAATTCATAGTTCAACAGAAGAAGCCAGAGACTGGCTAACAATCTCTACTGAAGGGAAACAACTAGAAAGTATTGACCTTGGAGATCTAGAGGTCTCCACATCAGCACGAATAAGTGTTCCTAACACTCCTCCTTTAGCTTCACCTTCTCGAGAACCTCTGGAGATCATTCATACTACTGGATCCAACTCACCTAATGATCAAAATATCTTTTCAAAGTTCCTGGAAATTAAGCTGAAAAATGATACTCTGATGTCAAATGTCTACATCCAATTTTGGAAGCAAACCTCGACCACTTCTCAACATAGACTTCTATCTGCATTTGACAGTGAGAAAGGCAGGATGAAAATGTCTTTCTTATAAGCCCAAGTTCCATTTCCAAAGTCTCCATTAGATTACAAGAAGACTATATGTTCATTTGACATCAATCAAATTCATCCAATTGTTCAAAATGGATATGCACAGACAATCTAGTGAGATGTTGTTTTCCACCATGACCACTACAACTATCTCTCTCTCTAAGCTTAGGACTGCCTTATCTAATATTCAATCTCAGCTTAAGATTGAAAAGTTGTCTTCCTTAACTAAAGAGAACAAACTCAAGTCTTTGGAAGACCTTGTAGTCAAAATTGGATATGATCCAAAGGACTATAAGGTAGTAGAAGAAATTCTTAAAAATAAAAATACAAACATTGCAGCTCTGCGCAAAAAGTTAAAAATGCCTTTTACAGAGGACCCACAGACCAAGGAAATTGAAGAAAGTGAGCAGAACATAGAAGAAATTCTTAAGCTAATTATTGAGCAAAATATCTAGATTAAGAAAATGGAGGAGGAGATTGAAGGATTACTTAAAGAGAAAGAATCAGCTCAACTTGCCATGATTCCAGTCACAATGGTCCCTATAGTAGTTGCAGGTACAAATACCAGTTCATCATCAACAACAATTGAGTCTACATCAACAACAACTGATCCAACAAGGATAGCATAGGAATTGGCCACGCAAAAGTAGGAAAATGAGAAGCTGCTTGAGAAGTTTAAAAACTTAGAAACAAATAAAATTAAAAATTATACTCTGTATATGGAGGAAATGCAGAACTCCCATAGATTGGGACTCAAGATTATGAAGTTAGAAAGTGAGTTGTTAATGGCAGATACCTTGGCCCAAGCCAAGGAAAGTATTTGGACAGAGATCAGTCAATTAATGAAAAAGGTATGGCCATCCATACATATCATTTTTAAACAACATGAACTAATTACCAGATGCAGAGCAGTGATAGAAAAAGAGAAAGAAACACTTAAGAAAAACCAACAGAAGTCACATACATGATAAAGGTGCTCAATTCAAAGAGAAGAGCAGAGCTAGAACAGATAAATATTGTTGACAGAAAAACCACCATTTTAGAAATTAAAAAGGTTTTATAGAAGAAGAATTTGATTAATTAGTTGGAGACAAAATGTTAGCCCTTGGGCATTGTTGTTCAAAGGTTTCATTCAAAGTTCAATGTTTTGAACCAGAAAGGACTACCTAGATTGGTAGCTCCAAGTGATAAGCTAGTTAATTTGGAAGATTATTGCAAAAATTTGTATACCATTGCAATATATGAGGCCAAGTTTGCAGGAATTAAAGGACACATAACAGGGAAGGCCTTTCTTGAAGCCTTGAAGTTTGATTTGATTATCAAACATGAAATCAAACATATGTTTATCAACAAGCCAACTTTCTAAAGGCATACAGAAGTGGATGAAGTATTCAGAAAGGTAATAAATATGGATATTCAAAGTGAAGAAATATGGGATAAATTGTGTGAAACAATTGAGTAATTTCTGATCCCAACAACATGACAACACAACAACATTTTGAGGGCCAAATTATCAATTGTTTCCTTCAAAACAGTGACAGATCATTCAACAATTTCCTTTTTCATATTATTCGATACTATTATTGTAATAAGTTTTAGATATTTTTTTAGTCTTAGAAACTAGTATAAATAACTCTCCCTGCAAGTTATTGAGGGTTTCACCCTTGGATGAGCATTTTGTAAGCAATAGTGTACAAGCTTTGGTCACTAATGATAAATAAAGGATGCTAGATTTTTTTCATACAGTTTGTTCTCCTGTAAGTTTTCCAATTTTCATTACATCTTGTTTTCCGCATATGTTTAATGTTTATGAAGATAAATAGGTAAGAAAAAGTTGAATTTCAGTTTATCTTGAATCCCCTGATGTTATCATTTATATTAGAGAATGGCTTATTGAACTGTCTGTTTATGTAAGTCCCTCTACATCAAGAAATTATCAGCATCTTCATAATATTAAATATGTTTTGTTAAGCTATTAAACATTGTTTGAAAGCTTTCACACGTATGGTTATTAAAACATTCAGTTTGAATATTTAATTAATCATATATTCTTACATTTTCTGATTTAACACCTACAATCTTAAATCATTGTGTGAAGCATTAGGTTCTTATAATAATAGGGATCATAATTTTGAATTGACTATTTATTAAAGCTCATAATATGGCACATACCTTTGCTTTCTGCAAAGGTTTTTCCATATTAAACAATGAGAAGAGGGCATGTCCTAAAAAGAGAAATCAAAGGACCAAAAGAAAGAAAAAGATAAAGAATAAACCCCACAAAAGAGATAAGAACAAATCCAGAAAGTGTTGCACATATAAATGCCACTACCTTTAGTTTAGTTTACTTTTGCAAATAATATTGGGTGCAACTTGTCCAAAATGCCACAATTCATGATGATCAAACTGCTTAATCTTGATTCAGTAATGTTTTAAATTTCATGTTGATAGTTAGTATTGAATAAAAATCTGGCCAAACTCTTTAATCTTGGCAGATCAGTAGTTAAGTAGAGAACAAAAGAGCTCATCAGTTTAATCTGAGCCTTTGGAAGCTATAACTTTAGCAATTAGATAGTCTGCTTTTTGAAAGGAAAACAAAGAGGTCAAACAAGTCCATCTGCCATTTGATTCACTTGAAAGAGGATTTTTTTTTTTGATTGAGTAAGATGAAGAACTAAATCTCACTGCCTTCAATATTTTCATCTACCCTCTCCATTACCTTTCATTTTACCTATTTATGACACTCTCATGCTATGAAATCTCATTTTTAACCCTAATCCCCATCTATATAACCCCTTTTTCCCTACTTAAAACCCCATTCCCATTTCTAAAATCCCTTCCCCTCTACTCATTCTCCTTCTTTCATTAAAAACAAATGTAAAAAACCCATTTTTACATTGTTTTTAAATAAATATTACTCCCGGGTCCCACCTAAATAAACCCTATTTATTTAAATCCCAACCCCTACCATGTTAAAAACTCTGACTCACTTATTATATTTAAATGCATCCGCTTGAAATGTTTTCCCCGGGCCCCACTATACATTACTACCCGCTAAAATATTAAACTCCACGTTAATATTTACCCTGGCCCCACTTATTAAAAACTCGCCATTTTATTCAAAACCGACCCCACCTATCGACCCATCACCCGACCACCATCAGATCTCCGCCACCTGATCCGAAAACCCTCAAACCTTATCGCATTCCCAAATGCTTGATGGTTAAAACTTTCAAAGGGTTTCGAAATGGGCGGTTTCACAACCCCTCCCATCTCCCATGTCTCGCCCTCACAATTTATCGCATCCCTCCAAACTAAACTGCCTAACCGCTTTTAGGTGTGCAATAAACCATAAATACGCCTCCCCGCGCATAACAAAAACCATCCTTTGTTTCCAATTCAAAGCCACCTACCCACTGTGCCTATGTGATAAACTTATTTACCCTGCGAAAACGCGATAAACCACCATTGCTCACCTACCGTGTGGGATCCTGTTTTATTAATAATTTTTTTTGATTTTGCATGCGATTAGCATGCTAGAAGGGATAAGCAACGTGTAGTTATGGTTCCAAAGGAATTATTTAAAACCAGGCCCTATGAATTTTAAAATTAAAAGCCTTATTCACCATAGGGTTATGTGCAGAAGAATGGGCGAAGGTAGAAAGATGAGAACAGATGAAAACATCGAGAAAAAGTTAAGGAAAAGGAAGATAAAGAGGTAAAAGAAGAAATTACAGTGACAAACAAAGGCAATAAAAAGAAATCAGATAAAGAGATATACAGATAAGGACAGTTAGAGATTAAAAGACAAATCAGAGAACAAATCAACAAGGAAGACAAAATCAGATGTTGGCCACCTTTAGTTTAATTTTGATTTAAGTGAAAAATTACCGCAGTTAATATTACAGTCAGAGATATTTTGGCATAAATTCAGAAGTTATTGTAAAAGTTAATTTTACAGGCAGTTAGTCAAACATATTTTATAGTTAGCTCAACAGTTAATTTGAGAGTTATTGTTACAGTAGGTCTGTCAGTTATATTTTTGGCTTAGGCCTTGCATGGTCTCAATTGTCAAGACTTCATTTACTCTATAGTAAATGCATTCTGTCACCCTAGATTAGGGCAACCTCCTCGGTTGCAGTTAAATACTGCATGTATTTTCATTATCAAATGTTGGTTGCTAGGTTGGATTTTGCTTAGACTCTGAGTTGCAAAGATCATTGTAGTGGAGCACTGTAATTTTTTTGAGATAGATATCAATAATACAAGCACCTTCAAAGGATTCTTGACCTATGTTAATGGTGATGTTATCCCTCTTTTGTTAATGTTTCTCCTTTGTGTTTTCATATTGTACATCAATCTCCCTGATAGCAGAAACAAAAATTTTAGATTAAGATATGCTGCGTGAGCACCTTAATTCTGTTTGTACTGTTATCTCAATGTTTTCCTCTGCAAAGTATAACTAAAGAATTCTTAACTACTCTTTAGTTTCACCTAGCTGTTATCTTGAGGTTTTCTTTTGGAGTTTAACTAAAGAATTCTTAACTGCTCTTTAGTTTCTCTGAAACTATTATCTTAAGGTCTTTCTTATGAAGTTGAGTTAAAGCATTCTTAACTGCTCTTTGCCTCTACTGAACTGTTATCTTAAATTTTTTCCTCTAAAGACCTAAATGCACAATTCATAGACTGTCTGCTCTGCTTTTATGTTGAAGTATAGTTAAATAATTCTTAACTGCTCTTTAGCTTTACTGAACTCACTATCATCTCATATTCATCTAGCCACAAAGATCCATTTGATATAGTTAGCTTTCCCTGTGAAAACCCTTCAAAATTTGATGTACAATTTAACCCTTTTATGACACCATATCCCAATGGATTAAGCTTCTCACATTTTATCTATCCAACCAAACAAACAATAAAAAAAACAACCCCAATCTTCATAACTAGCCTAAAATCAGAGAATATAATCATAAAGATAAATCAGTTAATCATAAACACAGAGAGAGCCCTCTTTTAGCCCAGGAAGGCTAGGTCTTGGACTCCAAAGTGTTTTGATGTGGTCCCTGCTACTTGTTCTTGCCAATCTTACAAATTACAGGGAGCTAACATGAAGTAAAGAAACAACCCTTTTCCTTATTAATTAATACTACCTAGAGATAAAACACAGTTGTTGCAAATTGTTTTATGCATTGGTCATCCAAAAATTCCAAAACCTAAAACAAACAAAACAAATATTATAGATGCTCTGGCATAATTAATTGACCCCAATTATCTCAGAGGACAACAACAGACTCGTGTCATTGTCAAGGAACAAAAATTGATTTGTTTTCCCTGGGACAACGATAATCCTATTCCTTTAAAGGTGATTAAAGGTCTATTTAGGTCAAAAAATTTCACCTGGTGACTTCACTAAACCCAAGCTGGCTCCTTCAAGGCATACCAGGTCTCATTTTGATTCTGAAATTGTTTTACCTCTATCATATCCAAAGAGACTGGTAAGGCAAGATTCTTCCAGAAGAACACACCAAAGCCCTTCTTCTATTCCTCAATAGGATACCACTACAGTTCCTGATCCTTTTAGATATGGACCTATTCACGTAGATTCTGAATATTTACCTCCTAGAGTGCATAAATTAGTATCCAAGGAATGGATTTTCAATCTGCTTTGTTAGTTCATTCTTTGGAGTCTTATAAATTACCCGATGTAACTTCTGAATCCCCTACATCAGAACAGGAGTTGGATTTACATCTACCTGGATTCAAACCTACTGATTTCATATCCCCTACCTCATATTCTTTTCCATCCCCTTCTGCACAACCAGGAGATCTCTTTTCTCTCTATTCAAATCCTTTATTTGAACACAGAGAAGGATAAGAATAGGTCCAAAAGTTGGTCATTCAAACACACTTGAAATCCATAAAAAGATCTTTAACTCCACTTCTTCCTCCACCTTCTTTTACCCCTCCATATTCACCTCCTTCTTCCCCTACTTCATCTTCTACTTCTACAACCACCACCATTGAATCTTCTTCATCTTCATCACTAGGTATGGTTGGTTTTAGGCCTATTGTTCAAGCAAGATATGCTTCCCTATTACTCCCAAACATATTTAATGATTTTCCTCCTGGATATTTAAACATCTCCCAAGATTCAATGGGGAAACTGGTTTATCAGTTGAAGATCATCTAGCATCATTTCTAGATTTTGCTGATAACATGAACATAGAACATGAAATTTTTTATATCAGATTGTTTGTGCGGTCTTTAGAAGGAAATGTTAGGATCTGGTTTAGACAATTACTAGTAAATTCTATTAGGTCTTGGGAAGAATTAACAACTATCTTTAAGAATCAATGGGGTGTGAATAAGGTTCCTGTTTATTTCTTGACAGAATTTGAAGAACTTAAGAGAAATTATGGCGAACGAGTAGTTTATTTCATCAAAATATTTAACAGACTTTATCACAAGATGCCTCCTGATTGTAAATCACCAGTAGCAACAACAAAGGTTAGGTTCTCTAAAGCTTTTGAAGATGTTTTTTCTGTCATGTTAAGGGAGAGAACAACTCGTACCTTAGAATACATGCAAACAAATGCTATTGAGGTTGAAGCAAATAGGTCTGCTTCAGCCAAGCTAAAAGACAAAGCTGAAAAAGCCCAAAGAAAATTAAAATCTAATCAAGAAGCCTCTTCTTACTCTAAATCCAAAAATGAATATAAAAAAATAGATGAAATTACATCGCTACTTAGAAACCTTTCAAATAGGATTTCTAAAATTCAAACACAACCTAGAATAGTCCAACAAACAATTGCTAGACCTCAAACACAAACCCAAGGTCAATTCAAGAAAGCTCCTCAATTGCAGAGTCTTCAGAGACCAAATAATGATCAACAAGTACCTACACCTTTGTTGATTGATGATCAACAACCTGATGATAATACTTTGTCAATCACTTAAGATATTAACAACCTAGACAATACATTTGTTCGCAGTGCCATTGTCCCTATCCCTCATAATCAAATGTCCCAAGAGGATCAAGAAAATTCTCAAGTCTCTAAATATCAAGTCTTCTCTGAATTTTTAATTTCTGAACTTAACAAAAGGAATGATTTAAGACCAAGGGCAGGTCCTGGTAGACCTCCTAAAGATCCTGTCATAATTGAACCTCAGTGAAATCTGCTGAAACTCAAACTACTACTATTCAACCTCTGAATCAGCCAAATGATACTACACAAATTGATAGAACAATTTCGGCTGCTTTTAATGTTGAAAGAGAGTTAGAAAGAGTTAAAATTCTCATTACACTTTCAGAACTTTCAAAGAATCTTGGATATAAGATTCAAGTCACAAAATGGATAGAAAACTCAAGTGTATATGCTGAAGGAGATGTTATTAGCCTTCAAGATGAAAAACCTTCAATAGTTTTTGGTCCAAGTTCTGATATGATAGATGAATCTGTGCGACCATTTTATGTAACTTTGAAAGCCCATGATTCATTTCTATATAATTGTATGTTAGATTCTAGAGCCTCACATAACCTTCTGCCTAAGTTTATCATGGATCAATTAAACCTTTAAATCAATCAATCTTATCATGACCTGTACACCTTTGATTCTAAAAGAGTACCTTGTTTAGGACTTATAAAAGATTTATTGGTGTCTCTAGCTCAAATACCAGTGAAAAGTGTAGTTATAGATATTTTTGACACTGATATTCCTCCAAAGTTTTGAATACTTATTTCAAGATCTTTCTGTGCCAAACTAGGAGGGAGTCTTCAGATGGATATCTCTTTTTCTACAATTCCTGTGTATGGGGGAGAAAATATTAGGTTGTATAGAGAGGTCAAATTTATACATATTTTTTGTAAAGCAGACCAAGATACAAATCATCCCATTTATGCAGTTGACCAAGATTTTGGTTGTTTCCAATTGTCTTCAAATATTTCACAAAATTCTCAACTTAAGATTGAAGATGTGTTTGAAACTCCTAAATATGTTCAAGATGATATTTGGAATTTAATTTGATGGACCTTGTACTAAAGATGGAGTTGGAGTTGGTGTTGTTTTAATTTCACCAAATAAATAGAACAAAACCCAATCCTGCAAACTAGATTTTGATGTCACCAATAATGTTGCAGAATATGAAGCTTTCCTTCTAGATTTAAAACTAGCTAGAAGCTTAAAAGTGCAAAATTTAAGTGTTTTTAGTGATTCTGAACTCATAGTGAGATAGGTTAGGAATATTTGTCAAACAAAGCATCCTAGGCTTAGGTCTTACATAAATGAAGTTTGGGATTCAATTGAAAATTCCTTCTATGCTTTTAATATAACTGCCATTCCTAGAAATGAAAAAATTCATGCAGACTCCTTAGCTATGTCTGCTAGTTCTTTCAAAATACCAGATCAAATGTAGGTACAATACTAAATCCAAGTCAAATATAGGTCTTCCATTCCAGATAATCTAAAATATTGGCAAATATTTGAAGATGATGAACAACTTAAATATTTTCTTCAAGTCATTGATGAATTCTTTGTTTTACAAATTGAAGAAGATTAATCGGATATGAATGAAGCTACTAAAGCAAATCAAAACTCTGATTTAAATTCAAAAGTGGCTGATCATAGTATTATCCAACTGTTAAACAATTTCATTCCTAAAGTCCTTGTTCCTTTATAAAATATATTTGATCAAAATGATGTCCCTATAAATCCACTATTAATTTCACCAAAAGATGATATCAAAGAAACTAACATTGGAACTGATGAAGACATTAAAAACATTAAAATTTGTGCGTCGTTAACTCGTGAAGTTAAAAATGAATATCTGAAACTTCTTAAAAATTATAAATATGTTTTTTCTTGGTCTTATGCTGAATTAAAAACTTATGACACATCTCTCATAGAGCATAAAATTCCACTGAAAACTGAAGCAAAACCTTACAAACAAAAAATAAGAAGAATTAATCATGTTCTGCTTCCTATCATAGAAAAAGAACTTAAGAAGCTACTTCATGCCCAAATAATTGTTCCCTTACGATACTCAGACTGGGTAGCCAATTTAGTTCTTGTTAGGAGGAAAAATGGAGAAATTGGACTTTGTGTAGACTTCAAAAACATTAATAAATCATCTCTAAAAGACAAATATCCACTACCCAAGATGGACCAGTTGCTCCAAAAGGTTTCAGGTGCTAATAGACTTTCCATGCTTGATGGTTTTTCTGGTTATAACTAGATAATGGTGAATCCATAAGATAGAGAGAAGACTTCCTTTACCACTCCCTGGGGCACATTCATGTATGCCAGAATGCCCTTTGGGTTATCAAATGCAGGAGCAACATTTCAAAGAGCCATGGACTTAGCTTTTGTTGGTAAGAAAAATAAGTTCATTGATATATATCTTAATGAACTTACCGTTTTTTCTAACTCAAATCATAAACATTTAAAACACTTGATGAAAGTTTTTGACAGGTGTAGAAAATTCGGGATATCTCTCAACCCTAAGAAGTATTTGTTTGCCATCAAAGAAGGAAATTTTCTAGGTCACATCATTTCAAAGGAAAGAGTGGTGATTGATCCTAAAAGAGTATCAACAATTCAATCACTTTCATTGCCAAGGAATAATAAAGAGATCCAAGATTTTCTTGGAAAAAATAACTTCTTGAGAAGATTCATTCCTAACTATGCTGAAATAGTTAAAGACATAGCTAATATGCTTAAAAATAATCATGAAGTTAAATGGACTATTCCTGCCAGATATTCTTTTGATCAGATTAAGAAGGCCATCTCTGAAGAAACCACTTTAGCTACCCCCAATTATTCTAAACCATTAAATATATTTTCCTTTGCCTCTGAAACCACTGTAGCTGTTGTCCTTTTATAGAAAAATGAAGATGGTGATGATCAACCCATAGCATTTTTCAGTAAAGTTATGCGAGATGCAGAACTCAGGGTTGACATTATTGAAAAGCAAGCCTATTCTCTAGTTCAAGCCTTAAAATATTTTAGAATGTATGTCCTTCACTCAACTATTACTGCTTATGTTCCTAACAGTGTTGTAAAAATTGTTCTTACCCAACCAGACATTGATGGAAGAATAGGAAGGTGGATCACCCAAATCCTTGAGTTTGATCTCAGTATCAAAACCACTAAGCTAGTAAAAGGTCAAGGTTTAGCTGAATCTAATTTCAAGGTCCTAGGAATAATTTTTTTTTTTGAAATCTCAGAGAAGAATACACAAGAACCTTCTTCCAAATCTCATGGGGGGAATGCACAAGAACCTTCCTTGAATGCAGAAGGGGAGAATCCACAAGAACCTTCGCAGGATATCGAAGGAAAGAACACACAAGAACCTTAACATTCAAGTGAAAAAGTTCCTATTCACATTGATGAAAAGTTATTACTATCAGATTGGTATGTAGATATTGTACATTTTATGATTAACTTTGAGTGTCCTAGTAAATTTTCAAGAAATCGGTGCAAGACACTTAAGTTCAAATCTATAAAGTATTGTATCATAAATTCCAACTTGTACTAGAAATGTCCTCTCAACATTCATGACTCTAGCTCAGGTGTGACCCATTGGTAAGAGATCTGGAGCATCATGGTATATGGTTAGGCGGAAAGTTCGTGTAAGCTTCTGTAACTCAGACAGGTGTTCTAATCTCACACTGTGTCTATGAGGCTAGGGAACACATTTTCTCCAATACCCATATGAGGTTTCACAAGAAAAGGCCTTGATTAGACTTAATTAAGCAGTTAATTAATTTTCCCAAGTCTAACATAAGGAAATAAGCTTAATTAATTAGTATTAGTTGGGGTAAATTGATTTTCCTTTAGAGACTTTCACAAAAGTCATGAGAAGAATTCAAGATGATCTTAGCCATCGATTGTGATTAGATCATGGTTGTTGATTCGTCAATGAGATATTTTAAGAGGAAATCAATGGTCATTTGGAGAGTTACGAATGAGAATTTGAATTGCAATGATAGCAAGGGTGTAGAGGTAGCACAAGGATACTGACAATGGGGTTTCATTATATAATTTGGGAGAATATTTCTGGAAAAAATTTCCACAAAGATTTCTAGTATTCTCAGATTCAGAGAGGGGTCAAATTTATCTATAGAAAGAGGATCAAGCAAGCAATGTGAATAATCAGTTTACCCAGTGTGAATAGTCAGTTTAAGCAGTGTGAATAGCTAGTTTACCTAGTGTAAATAGCCAGTTTACCCAATGTGAATTGTTGGAGGAATAATTACATTTCCAGTTGCCAGAATAATTACCAAATGAGGTGCAAGTAGCTTCAGTGGACAGAGAGAGGCAGTATATTTCCAAGAAATAATTTCCGAAAGCATTTCTAGTTGCCAATGCGAGTCGCGGGCAGAGGATACGAGTTTGGTAGAGAAGGATGAGTTTGTTTTTGTAGAGGAAACTTTGTGTTTCCAAATCAATTTCCCAGTTGGAGTAGTGGATAAATTTACCATAGCTTTGTCGATGTAAGGTAATAAGTTAATGTACTCTCAATTTTTGAAGATCAATAATAATTAAACCCTCATTTACTAAACTAGTTTTCCCTTCAGGGGTGTTCGAGGGACACTTGTCCAAAAATATCGGTGTCCATTATTTGTGTGTGCGTGTATAATTTTCTCAATTCTTATGATTATTTATTTTTTAGTGAAGTTATAGTTGTGTTCTATTTGGTATTTTCCACGAATAATTTGCAGAAAACAAATAATCTTTTGATAGGAGAATAATAACCAACTAATTGCAACAAAAATTAAAATTTCACATGGTATCAAAACAAATCTTAGGGCATAAGGAATATCTACACAAGACACATGTAGAGACAAGCCAAGGGTTTTAAGCCAATTAAAAATTCTTCAGCTATTTATCCAACTTATTTGAGTCACTGAATTTTCAAATTTTATAGAGATGGTTGTAGCAATATTAAGAGATCATAATAAGTTCGATAGAGCCTCCGGCTTTAGCGTTTGGAAGGTTGGGATGTCATTCTTATTGGACGAGTATGGTGTGAAGGATTTTGTGGAGAATGTTGTTGTTGTACCAACAAATCCACAATAGTTGGCTACCTACAAAAAGGAACATTCCAAGGCAAAGAGAATTATTCTTGATGGAGTTAAGGATCATACTATTCCAAATATCTGAGAGAAAGGTACAACAAAGGAAATGTGAGATGCCATCATAAAAATGTACCAAGATCCTACAGAAAATAGGAAGTTGATTCTTAGAGATAAGTTAAGGATTGTCAAAATGCAGAAGGGTGAAGACGTAACTTCATATATCACCAGAGTTTGAGTTGCCAAAGAGGAGCTTACCACAGTGGGCGATAAGCCTAGTGATGAGGTTGTGGTGCATGTAACACTCAATAGATTTACGAAGGAGTGGGGTGTTTTCGTCCAACTAATCAATGGGAAAGTTAAACTGCTAGATTGGGAACGTATTTTTTGCGACTTCAGTCAAAAAGAGCTCAGGCTTAGCGTGGTCAGTGGGAGCAGCAAAAATGGCAAGACATCGAAGGTTGAGAGGGAGCAGGAAAACGTTTCACTAGCAAGAAAGACGAAAGTGAAGAAGGATTACAGTAAGGGACTCATCTCAAAAGGAGAGAAGAAGAAGAAGGACCTTTAAAAGGTCAAGTTCTATGGTTGTCACTAGTTTGGACATTATGTCAACAATTGTCGTCTTAGGAATAAGAAGGGAAAGAAGCAAGTTGTAGCTTCAATAGATACAGATAAGCTCTCTAGTAGGAGGGATCAAGAGTTCACATTAATTGCTTTCCTAACTAGCTCGACTTCATAGGGTGTCTGGTATATAGAAAATGGAGCATCATTTCATATGATAGTAATTAGAAAATACTTCTCCAGTTACAAGTAGGAGGGGATCAGGGTCCATATTTAGATGGGGAACAAGTCCAAGTGCAACTCAGTTTCTATAGGTATTGTTCTATTTCATAGGGAAAACGAATAACATATACCCATCCATTATGTGTTGCATGTGTCAGGCTTGGGGATGAACTTGATCTCCATAAAAGTCCTTTAGTACAAAGGATATTATGTTATCTTTAGATGGGAAAGATTTTTAGCATAGCACAAGGATTAGAGGTCACCTATAGCAATTGGAGTGAGGAGCAGCCAATTATGCAGGTTGTAGATGGAAATTCCCAATGCACTAGTTAATAGCAGTAGTCTGAGAGACCATGGGGAGTTATGGTATAGGATTATGGGACATATTCATCATGGAGCACTTAGACTGCTTCATGAGACGATGACAGGTGTTTTGGAGGTGAGCACAAAGCTTGATGATGTTTGTAAAGGATTTTTTTGGGGAAGTTTGCAAAAGAACATTTTCTAAGGAGTGATTGTATATCGCAAGGGATTCTAGAACTTGTGCATTTAGTTATATGTAGGCCGATGTCAATGAAGTCTCTCAGAGGGTATGAGTAATTTTGTATTTTTATTGACAATTTCTCTAGTAGACCTAGATCTATTTCTCGAAGATCAAGTGTTAGTGTCCTATAATAATATGATTCATAATTTTGAGTTGAATATGATTAGTCTTGTAATATTGTACATACTTTGCTTTTTGCAAATCGTTTTCCCATATTAAAAAATGTAAAGAGGGTAAGTCCTAAAAGAAAAATCAAAGGACTGAAAGAAAAAGATCAAAAGAATATAAAATATGAACCCAACCAAAAAGAGATAAAAATAGATCTTGAAAGTGATGCAAATTAAAATCCCACTACCTTTTACTTTACTTTGCAAATAAGATTGTCTGAAGCTTGTCAAAAAATGCCACGATCCACAATGGTCAAACAGCTTAATCTTGACTCATTCATGCTTTAAATTTCATGCTGATAGTTAGAGAATAAATATATAGCCAAACTGTTTAATCTTTGCAGATTAGTAGTTAGGTAGAGAATAATAATGAGCTCATCAGTTTAATCTGAGCCATTGGAAGTCATAAGGTTAGAATTAGATAGTTTTCTTATAAAAGAAAAATAGTAAGGGTCAGGAAGCTCAAATGCACCCAAATAAAAGAAGAAAAAATGTTAGGGTAAAATATGGGTAGGTAGAAGCAGTTTCACAAGGCATGAAAAGCATCAATTGGCTCATTTCATATAACTAACTTCCTTCCAAACTCATTTCCCCTTATAAAAATATCCATTTCCCTTCATTTTAGCTTTTTCCCTTACTAAACTCCTTTTCCCTAGATTAAAATTCATTTTTATTTGAAAAATTAAAATCTTTTACTAACTACCCCTTTCATTCAAAACACCCCAAAAACCCCCTTATCCTAAGTCTAAATGATTAAAATGATATGTCGGGCCCCACTATAGCAAATCCTTCCCGATATCAGTTTTAACACTAGTTCTTAGTGTATTTAAATATCTCGCATGTATATTTTATTAACCTCCCATATAAAACTAATTCTCGCATTATTATATTAATCCCCTTTTCCCGTATTATATTAATCTCCTTCGTATCAATCTAAAAACTATAATCTATATAGTTTCTCGGGCCCGCTTTTTATTAACCCAACCTTGCATATTAACCCGCTTCCCATTATAATAATCTCGGGTCCCACTTTCCTCTAACACCATTGATTATACATCAAACCCCTTTATATTATAACTCCTGACTCACATATGTATTACAACCCTGCATAATATTCATTCTCGGTCCCACCTCCTATCAAATCCCTAATGGATCCTTCCTATTCGCCCATCCGTCAGATCTACATTGATCAGATCTTGTGGCCAATAGCTCCTTTTGCACTCCCGATTGCCCAATCTTTAACATCACCGAGGGGTTGCGAAATTAGCAGTTTCGCAACCCCACTTCCTTGCTACGTGGCGGCTCCATGGCTTATCGCTCTCCTTCATCCAAAACCAATTACCAGTTTTTCATCATGCGAAAACTGCCAAGCTTCTTTTAGCCCTGTACGAATAATACCACCTTGCCATTTGAAAATAACTTCGTTCCCATATGTTTAACCACTGTTGGTTAAAAACATAAAGACCACCCTTTGAAGAATTTTTCACCATTCTATTTAGATTGCGCAAAGATAGCCTCTGCCGACCTAATCTTAAGCCAAAACAGCTCTGTCGACCTATTTTCAAGATACTTCACACCAGGATTCAAGAATTTACCACCATAACCTGTGTAAACTCAGCCTAAAGCTCTTTAAAGACCAGGAGAGCCCCTGTTGCCTCCGAGACCTTATCTGCAAACTGAAAGATTCGTTTTCTAGGTATTCTTAAGTGCCGAGGCCATTTCTTAAGGCTAAAAAGAAAGTAATAAGTTAATTGAAACAATTTAAAAGCTTTGCAGACCATAGATAAGAAATTGTTGCTTCCAAAACCCTTTCTACAAATTGTAATAATTTTAACACAGTATTCCTAAAGGCCCGAGCCTATTTCTTAAGCCAGAGAGTAATTAATTGATAAAAATAAATAAATCCATGTATTCCCAAGGTATTGTGACAGTCAATCCCCTGAAACCTCCTCTTAGTGATGTTGAACATACCCCCCTTGCAAACAAAGACTTCAAAATCAGTGACTCTGTCACTGATTTCAACCTCCTTGAGCTCCACTGTTGGAGCCATGATAAGTTTATAGATCAAGTTGATGACATTCATCTTTGGGAATCAAATTTGCCCAAGTATATCCTCCCACAGACTTTCCAATTCCCTGAGATCATCACACTCTGTCAAGTTAACTACCTGCCCAATGAAAGAGCCCTAATAAGCCACAACAAGGAGATCTTGTTCACCATTACTGTTGAATCCATAAACCAAATGCTTCAAATTCAACCTAAGCCTGACGAAGCCCCTCTATCAATTGAGATCCTAACTGAGTTATATTTGAATCTTGACTTTCCAAAGAGGTTTCATATCTTCCAAACCTTCTTGCCTTCATCAGTTGAAACCCCGAAGAGCAACTCTCCCTATGCAACCTCAATTTTCTCAGAAAGAAAAAGACAAATTATCACAACGTTGTCTTGCATTCTAGGTTATTTTAAAGGTGAGTATGTAGATGCTTCAATACTTCTTGTTAAAGTTCCTAAAGAAGGTGTCTTCAAATATTCATCAGTGTTGTTTCACATGTTCTTATGCTTTCAATCTGAAAGGCTTGCACTAAGCCTCCAAAAACTGGACACTAAGGGTAATCCCCAATCAGTTGTCTTCTAGACTTGGTTAATCAGGAAAGATTTCACAGAGTTTACCAACAACAACTTCATTGATTCATTTATTCATCCAATTGTCAATATGCTAAGCAGTAGCAGTGAACCAAGAGTCAGTGATGAGATAAAAAAAAGTCTTGCAGTTATTAGAAAATAGTACGATAAGAGACTAGTTTTTATACCAGAACCACACTGAGATTAGGGTATATGGATGTCAACTCACTCCATATAAGCTGCCCAAATACCTCCCAATGAGGTTATTTGCACTTGAATATATCAGGCAGATCCCAAACTCTGATGAAGTGAATTTCCTGTCAGTCAAGAAGAAAACACAATTTAAGATAATAATAATAAAAACCAAATCGATCCTTTTATTTGCAACACTAGAGGTGCTAGTCAACAAGCAAAAAATAGTCTTCAAGAATTCAAGTTCAGTGAAAGCTTCAAATGGAATTATGATCCTTTAGGAGTTACCAATAAGTTAAAAATCAAATTTAAACTAACTCCTTTTGTACATGAGTCCAAACCAAAGATGGAAAAGTAGTCCAACCAGTTAGAGTGGTTGGAGAATACTTTGAAAGATTCAAAGAAGCAAGGTGATACTAGTTCCAAAAAAATAGGAACTCCAAAAGAGTAAGAGAAGAAGGATCGCATTCAGCTCAAACCACTACTGAGACAAAATTTAAGCTAATGTACAGGAAGAAGCCCAAGCTAAATCCTGTAAATCAACAAGTTGAGACAACTGAGATAATTGATACAAGCACATTGGTTAAAGAAAATGCACCTCCAACAGTTTCAGAGGAAACTCACCAGCTTTCAACATCTAATACTCAAATTATTAAGAAGCAACATAGTGTTTAAGTGTCTTCATCCAGTAAACCAGCAGATAAAGAACAGGATATCATGGAAAATTATAAAGAAATCAAGCTCAGGAATGAGGAATTAAAAGCAGTTACCTATGCCCAATACTGGAAGCAGACACCTAGTGACCAGAACAGGTTGCTTTCAGCATTTTATTACAAGACCAGGAAGATGCAAATGACCTTCTTGCAGCCCACAGTAAAGAATCCAAAGTCATCAGTTGACTATAAGAAAAAATCATATGAATTTCAAGCCAAATATGTTCATCCTATAGACCAAATAGAATTTCATAAACAAGTTGGTGAAATGTTATTTCCTACCATGACCAATAAAGCCATGAGTGTCTAGAAACTGCAAAATACTTTAGAAAATATCAGAGGATAGTTAAAGCTAGAAAAGGATTCCTCACAAGCCAAGGAAAACATAATCAAATCTCTTGAAGAACTGGTCATAGAAGTGGGATATGATCCCAATAACATCAAAGTTGCAGAAGAACTCATCAAGAAAAAAAAATGCAGACATTGTTGCATTGAAAAAAAAACTCAAATTGCCTCCCACTGAACATCCACAAGCAAAAGAAGTTCTAGAGAATGAAGGCCAAAAAGATGAAATGATGAATCTCATCATTCAGTTGACAACTCAACTGAAAGAGATGGAGAATGAGATGGATAAGTTAGTGCAGGAGAAAAAGGCCAGAATGGAAGCAATCCCTGTCACTGTTATTCCTACATTTACTACAACAATTCCTTCTACTTTAACAGCTTCAGTGGCCACAACAGTTCTAGTAGCTACAACACTTCCCACTACATCAACAACATAATCATCTACAACAGCAGCTCATCCTAGTGATGAAGCATGTAAACTAGTTAAAGCAATGCAAGACATGTCCATACAGACTACTGAAATAAATAGACTTAAAGAACAAATAAAAATTCTAGAGGATGAGAAGAAGCTAATTCAAATCATGCACAAGAATGAAACATAGATGTCAAATAGATTAACTGAGAAAGTACAGAAGTTAGAGAAAGAATTAACATTGAAAGAACCACTTTCCCAAGCCAAGTAGCAGATTTGGGCCAATATCATTGAATTTGTCAATGATATTTGGCCATCCATTCAAGTTATTTATGAGCAGAAGGATTTGATCAAGGCAGCAAGTGTAACCATTCATAAAGTTAAGTAAGAACTTGGTAAAAATCCAGAAGAGGCCAATGAAATCATCAAGTTTCTTAATTCCAAGAACAAACAGGAATTGGAAGAAATTGGCATTAGTGACAAAACTGAAACAATCCTAGAAGTTAGGAAGGTAATTTCTAAAAGGAACTTAATGGTACAACTTGAAGAGAAGTGTCAGAACATGGAATTTGCAATAAATAGATTCATGGTGAAATTTGATGTTTTGAGGAAGAAAGGTATGCCTAATCCCTTGGTTGTCAATGACAGATTGATGAAACATGAGGATTATGATAAGAAAATCATAGAAGTGGCAAAGGAACAGGCCAACAATTCCTCCATGAAAGGAATGCCTACATTTGCAAAATATACAGAGGCTGATGAAATCTTAAGAAGAATGGTAAAAATTAAATTACCAGATGCAGAGGCTTGGGAAAAGTTGAATGAGTTACTGTGAAAGTAAAAGTGAAACAGTAAAAGAGCGGTCAAAGTGAAACAGAGCAGTCAAAGGTAAAACAGAGCAGTAACAGATAAATATTAAAATAGAGTTTAAAGAGTATCAGATGAAAGACAAAGTTTAAAGTGAAAAATAGAAGTAAAGATGTAACCAGCGTAAAAGACACTATACATGAAGAAGACAGCCAGCGTAGAGAAACAACAATAGAGAGAAAGCAACAAAATATCAAAAAACAAACAACAAATCCAAATAAAAGAGGGACAATTAGCAATTTGTCTCCTAGGTGTCTCTATCTTCTTGCATGAAGATATTTAATTTTCCTTGAATATTTCGTAAATCAGTTTTAGGAAATTTTGTAATAGCTTATGTATAAATACTTCATAATTCGAAGTATTGAGTGTGGATTGAAAAATGTTTCTATAGTTGTATTGATCTAAGAACCAGAGGGTTTATTGTACCATTTTCAAGTGAGCAGACTGGATTGAGTAATAAAGGCATTGCATTACAGGATTCATGTGTTGGGCCACTTCAGTGAAGTATCTTTCTATTTTTCAATTGTTATTTTCTGAATTTTTTCACATACTTGCATGTTTTCCAATCTAAATTATATAACACGAATTTTATTTCAAAATTTGTTTAAATACACTTTGTCTTGAACTGTTATTCATATTCATGTTTTCTTCTGATATCCAGATCAGGGAATTCTTCATTGCTCCCTAGTTTCGGTTGACCTCTATCATTTCCCTTATTATCCGGATCTGAGAATCCTTAATTGCTCTCCCATCCTGATTGAAACCATTTCACCATCCAGCCTAAAATATCTGAATTTATTTAGCTACCTTGCCCTGTGAACACTTTCTTTTAGAACTTGATTCTGCCTTTGTTGCTTGATACATTGACTCCATAGCCCAATGGAAAATAGGCCTGCATCTATCCATCTGAATCATTAATTCCACCACCAAACCAAATCAAAACCAAAACCAATCAATGTCACATAACTAGGCTAAAATCAACTAAAAACAACAAAGTTAAATCATAAAGAGAGAGCCCTCTCTCTAAGCATTAGGAAGGCTAGATCCTAAAGCTTAAAAGTAGGTTTGTGGTTACCTCTAATATTTCTTTAAACAAAAATCATAACAACCCTAGGAAATTATTGGAGTGATAACATACTGGCAACCATACTGGGGAAATCAGTCCTCAGTTTTTAAGTAAACCTTGAAGCAAATATTTTTCCTCATCTTTTCACCTTAAGGTTGTTTTAGGGTTTTTAGGAAATTTTTCATAAAATATTAAAATTCTGGCTTCTAAAAGAACATACTATACTAGGGCTCATCCTAATCCACAACCTGTTGTAATAGTTGATGATCCTAACAGAATTTTAAGAAAAAATTAAAAAAGTACAAATTTTAGGAAGTACAAGTCAATTAATCAAAGCAAATTCACTCCCCAAAGAACTATCAAGTATACAAGATATTGAATTTGATTTGTCTTTTGAACACTCTTTGTTTAGAACTAAATCAGAAAGTTCAATTTATGATAGTGTGATAGATCCTAATTTCATTCAATTCATTGAAACAAAGAAGGAGATTGTTTCACTTGATTCAGATCAACAAGCTCTAGAATCATTTGATAAACTTGAGGCTTTAACTGCAACTTTGATTAAGGATATTGATGAAGCCTATTTTCAACATTCTGTTGAATTAACTGCTTTATCTGCTTATACCCCTAAGCCTTCTACCATTCATTCAGAGTCTGTAAATTCATTTTTATTTAGTACCACCTCATCTATTATTTCCACTACACTTCATTCCACATAATCATTCATCCCCAAGCTTCCTCTTCAACCTAGAGTTTTATTTCCATCTCCAAACACTTCAAGTTCACCTTCTAGCACCGCTGCTTCATTTTCCAGTACTTCAACCTTATTTCCAAGTACATTTTCTAGTATCCCAAGCTCATCTGTAAGTACTTCAACCTCATCACCAAGCACCACAAATTTGCCTCCTAGCCAAACTAGAATTTTAGCCATGGCAGCCAGATATGCCCCATTGGTCTTACCAGCTCAATTACATGCCATGCCCCAAGATAACCAAAGAAAAATCTTTCAATTTGATGGTACTGGTCAATACACTGCACAACAACATGTAAACAAAATGACTGATTACTTTGAATTGCATGAAATTGATGAAGCTGATGTTCAAATGAGATTGTTCGCCCAAACTTTAGCTAGAGATGTAAAGAAATGGTTTAAAGCTTACCTGCCAATCATATTGCTTATTTAGAATCTTTCCATAGAATGTTTATCAATAGATGGGAGAAAAAGATTAATCCTTTACAAATATTGTCTGAATATGAAAACATTAGAAGAGCTCCTAATGAACCTGTTCAGGACTATTGTACTAGGTTCAACAACATCTATAATTCTATTCCAGCAAACATCAAACCTCCACCAGATCTAGCTTTAATCAAATTTCCTGATGGTTTTGATACTGATATGTCATACCAACTGAGAGAAAGCAACCCAGAAACATTAGAACAAATGAAAAGAAATGCAGTTGGTGTATAAGCAAATTTGTTAGCTAAAAGAGCCAGAATGAGAAATGAAATAAGAGTAACTATAAAGGATGAACCATCTACATCAGAAAGTAAAATAGATAGTTTAGCAAAAACTATGGAAAAAATGATGGATAGATTAGAAAAATATGGAAATAAAACCACAGTGGGACAATCAACAACAAGGTCCTCAAATAAGAAATCCAAACTTTAGAAAGAATCCCAACATTGGTAAATCTAGAGAATCAATGCCTGATTAACAAATAAGACCACCTTTCCAAGAGAACTATGTTGAAAGTTCTCACCAAAATGAAGAAGATGAAGACACTCAGATTAACTTAATGGAAATAAATGATGATAATACTATTTTTCTTACACAAGAAGAACATGAATTATAAATGTTACAACAGTTACAGTTAGAATATGGAGAGTCTTTTGATTATAAACAAGATTGTGAATTTTCCATTAATGAAGTTCACAAGAAATATAACCTTGGGAGTAAGAAAAACACAGAAGCTCCTACTAAGAAAATTGCCCAAACTCAAACCAAGAAAACAATATAAGCTCCTACAACCAAAGTACTGCAAATTCTCCATAGAGAAACTTATCAAAACTCTAGTACAACTCAGAAAAATTCCAATTCAACTCTGAAAATTTCTAGTCCAAAAATTGCAGCCAGTCCAAAAATTGTAGATACTGCTATTAAAACAACAACTGATCCTAAAACATCTGCTGCTGCTAAAACAACAGCTGATCCTAAAACATCTGCTGAAAATAAAAAATCAGTTGCTGCCAAAGTTACAATTGCAACTCAAATTGTTCCAAATAAGAAGAGTGAAAATAGCAAAACATTGCAAACACAAACTGAAAAACCAACTGTAGATAAAGAAGATAAAAACACTCAAACTACAATTGGTAAAGAATAAATCACTCAGTTAGGAAAAACTCAAATACCATTCAATATCCAAATTGAAAATACCAATTCCTTTAACAGAGTTGGTAAAACATGATTTATACAAATCACAATTCACTGAAACATTGAACATAAGTGAAGGAGAAGACTCTATTAATCTAAATGATGACCAACCAGAACTGCTATTTGGCCGTGAGGTAAATGGAAAACATCAGGAAGGTGGTGTTCCTCCATTTTACATTATCTTGAGTATTCATGATCAAAATTTACACAATGCTATGCTAGATTCATGAGCATCCCACAACTTGATGCCTAAGGCAATCATGGAAACATTGAATCTAGATATCAAAAGACCATACAAAGATATTTTTTCTTTTGATTCTAGTAAAGTTAAATGTCTTGGCCTAATAAAAGACTTGTGTGACACTCTAGTCCAATATCCAGGTAAGAGTATTGTCATGGATATTGTAGTTGCTGATATCCCTCCAAAGTATGGAATGTTATTATCTCGCTCATGGGGAGAAAAATTGCAAGGATCTCTACAGTTAGACATGTCATATGCCACAATTTCAGTATTTGGTCAGCCCAAAAATCTTTACAGAGAAACTTTAATGAAATACATGGTTAGTAGTGTAGAAAAACCCCAAAATTATCCTATTTATTCTCTGCAGTCTGATATGGATTCTTTCATTTTATGTAATTCAGACACTGGAAAAGATACAAATATAGTTGTAAAACAGAAACATAAATAAGTTCATAGTGACAATATATTTCATGAATCAATGTGGCACTTATATTTTGATGGTTCAGTAAACAGATTAGGAGCAAGAGCAGGAGTTTGGATTTATAACATGGAAAACAATCATTCAGAGGGTCATGCCTTTAGGTTAAACTTTAAATGTACAAATAACATGGCAGAGTATGAAGCTTTAATCTTAGGACTACAAACTGTTAGAAAACTAGGAGGCAAAAGAGTTTCTATCATGGGAGACTCAGAATTAATCATAAAAAAAATCAGAGGAGAGTATTATGTGAATAATCCTAGACTAAGCCAATACAGAGAAACAGTTCTAGCTCCGATTAAAGAGTTGCTTGAGATTGACTTTGTTATTATTCCAAGGAAACAAAACATGCAGGCACACAGTTTGGATAGTTTTGCTAGCACCTGCAAATTTCCTTTTCAGCCAAATCACCAATACACAACAGAGGTAAGACACAAGCCTACTATACCAAACAACTTGAAATATTGGCAGATTTTTTCACAAGATGCTCAAATCTATAATTTTATGAATGTTGAGGTAGAATTCCAAAACTGTAACATAGATACTGAATATATAGTAGATGATACAATAGATAGTGAGATATATGTAAATAATTTAGATTTGATTGAACCAACTAAATTTACTAAAGTAGAAATAGATAAATTAGAAACAATAGAAATAGAAGAAATAACAAATGATGATTATGAGATTTTAAACCTTAAAAATAACTTTTTGCCTAAGTGATTAGCCCCATTAGAAGATCTTTTTGATTCAAATGATGTAGCAAGAAAACAAAAAAATGGAACCATTAAGATCAGACATAGAAGAATGAAATATAGGAATATAACATAAACCTAAGCTTATCAAACTTTCCAAAGCATTACCTCAAGATGAAAAGCTAAAATACATAAGTTTGTTCAAAGAATTTCAATATGTGTTTTCTTGGAGTTATGAAGACCTTAAATCTTATGACACTAGTATCATTCAACATAAAATACCTATCAAAGAAGATCAGAAACCATTTAAATAGAAGCTTAGGAGAATAAATCCAGTTCTTATGCCTTTGATTGAAAAATAAGTAAAAAGGATGTATGAAGCACAAATCATTGCACCTATCATATATTTTTATTGGGTCTCAAACTTAGTTCCCACTAGGAAGAAAATAGGGGAAATCAGACTTTTTGTTGATTTTCGGAACTTAAACAAAGTGTCACTAAAAGATAACTATCCTCTCCCCAAAATGGACCATATTTTATAGAGGGTGGTTGGATCATCCAGGATTTCATTGCTTGATGGATTCTCTGGATATAATCAAATCTTAGTTCAACTAGAAGACCAACCAAAGACAACATTTACTACTCCTTGGGGTACTTTCATGTATTTGAAAATGCCTTTTGGATTGATGAATGCAGGAGCTACATTCCAGAGAGCTATAGACATAGATTTTGCCAAATAAATTCATGATTTTCTAGTCATTTATCTAGATGATATAACAATATTCTCTAAAACAGACAATGAACATCTAGATCATTTAAGACAAGTGTTCACTAAATGCAAAAAATTTGGTATTTCCTTGAATCCCAAAAAGACACTCTTTGGACTTGAATAAGGTAAACTCTTAAGACACATAATCTCAAAAGAGGGAATTAGGATAGATCCAGCTAGAATAGAAGCCATTTTAAACATAATTCATCCTAGAAATATCAAGGAATTAGAGGCATTATTAGGAAAAATCAATTTCCTTAGAAGATTCACTTCTAATTTAGCATAATTAATTAGAGAATTGAATAACATGCTGAAAAGAGATTCAACACTTTAATGGACAGTAGAGCACAAACAATATTTTGAATCAATCAAACAAGCCCTTACAAGAAAACTTGTCCTAATAAGTCCTAATTTCCAAAAATGTTTTATAATTTTTTCTTTTGCTTCAGAACATACCATTGCAACAGTCTTGTTGCAAAAGAATGATCAGGGTTATGAACAACCCATTACTTTTTTCAGCAAATCCTTAAGAGATGCAACACTAAAGTACAACATAATGGAAAAACAAGAACTTTCTTTAGTGAAGGCTATTAAATATTTTAGAGTGTATATTTTATACTCAGACATTACTGCATATGTCCCAAATTCAGTAGTAAAGGACATTTTGACTCAGAATGGGCCCGATGGTAAGAGAGGCAAATGGATTTCCACTATTTTGGAATATGACAATGAAATAAAGCCTACTAAACTCATTAAAGGCCAGAGTTTTGTTGAATCTTTAATTAAACTGAGGGGGGGGGGGTGAATCAGTTTAATACCTACATAAGCCTTTTAAAATTTTCACCAAACTTATTTACATCTTACTATGTGAACAATCTTAAAATGTTGCAGCTAATATTAAATTAGTGTGACACCATACTTATGTTGAGAGCAGCAAACAATTATCAACACATAAGAAACACACATAGAGACAACAGATGTAAGTGGAAATCCATAAAGGGAGAAAACCAAATCTTATTATTGTTGTGATGCAAAGGCAAGCTCCAACTCCCTCTCACCACTGTTTTTCTGCAGGCACTAACCTACAGGAGGCTCCTACCTCAATTCTGCAAGCTACAACTTGCAAGGAAGCACCAACTCCCTTCAATTTTCTGCAGGCACCAACCTACTCGAGGCTCCAACCTCAGTCAACTACAATTGACAGCTATCAAGCTGCAACTTTATAGGGAAGCTCCAACTTCCTCAAATTATCAAACTAAATG
Organism: Pinus albicaulis; assembly: GCA_034641835.2. Lineage (NCBI taxonomy): Eukaryota > Viridiplantae > Streptophyta > Pinopsida > Pinales > Pinaceae > Pinus > Pinus albicaulis. The sequence goes on from CM076575.1 coordinate 2,057,196,968, forward strand.
TTTGTTGATTTACCTCAGATATCAGCTCTGTTCCGTAGCTTCTATTTCTGCTCTTCTTTTCTTAATCTTTTCTGCCCCACACTTCTATATTCTGCCTTCTCTATATTTACTCTCTCTAACCTCTTTCTGCATATCCAGTTGATATTATTTATAGAGTTCCTCACATGACTGTTTGTATTTCACAAGGAATTTTGAGTGAATAGTCATGACTCTTTGGCTTCTGTCTATTCATTCCTTTTATTTAACTCATTTTAGATTTATAACAATATGTACAATTTTTCATGCCATAATGGGATTTTTTTCTTTTCCTTAGGATACTTGCCAATGCATCACAAACAATAAAAAATTTAATTACAACATTTACATTCATATTTTCAGTTACACACTTCAATTTCACTCAGCTTCTTTTCTGGATTTTGGCTTGACTGAATTTGTATTTTCTGCTGTTGTTTCTCTCCCTTTTGTTCTTGTAGGATATCTTCTTCATTTCAGTTGTATAACTGTGGTACATATAACTGTCTTTTAATATCACTGCTGGGAAATTTCAATACCTTCAATTTCTGCAGTGGAAACCTTTGCATGCTAAATCTTTTTCAATACGCTTGTAAGGATTCGGGTCACAAGGAATAACTCCTTTTTGTAAAAGTCCAAATTTGGTAAATACATAAAACACAAAGTTTAATTATCAACTCATTGATAGTGGAACTCTACACAATCTCGTTTTCCCTAGGTCTTCCACATTTCTTCCGGTAGATAATTCAATATTTTCCACAACTTTTTAATTCAATGTATTCCCCACAGTACAATTCGGCTATAGTACGAGTGTGCCACCTTCCAACCTTAATCTCCCCACCTTATTTTAATAACCCAGCAACCCTTAAATAAACATCTTTAACATATTCTGGACTTTTATTCTATCGTTGAACCTTATAACTAAGGTTCCAATGGTTAATAAATCTGCATATGGATGCATCACACAAGATTTTATATTTTACATATATATATATCAGCACATATATATGTTTCAGACCTTGGGAATTTTAAATATATATCTCGAGTTATAATTCAGTTGAACCGCTTATAACATTCCTTTGGCTCAGGGCCCACATATACGATTGGCGGGACTTCAATGGAATACATATGCTTGTACCTTTGGTTAAACTTCGTGCTACTTCCCAATATGACCACCGTCAAATTGCTTCCCTCCAGATCGACGACTTGTGTCAATATCGCTCCGCGTCTTTGGTCGATGGTTAATGCGCGATGGCGCGCATTGAACAACGGTTTTGGAACTTCGCCCGACGCCATGTGTTGAGCTTTCTATGGAATCGCTCGTGAATGGGGAAAACCACTTGCTCCACAAAAGCGGTGCAATGTAAACCGGAAATCGCCGTCACTGTTCACTCCAAACCACGCTCACTGTTCCTCTCGGTCACGGTTCCGCTCTCATGGTTCTGGTTCTACTCCTCAATACACCATTTCGACTTAACTCTGCCCACTTGTATTTTTTCTGCGCCTCTGTTATACAACCTCCATCTTCGACGGAAACGCCTCCCTCTATATTGTCTCCTTCAATTTTCAACGGACTTTCATAATCCCTTACGAGGATTCATACCAATTCTGATATGGTCGGTCTTTCCTCGCACGACCATTAAATATTCACTAGATATACAAAAGCGTGTACTGTGGCGCCAGGGTAAATATAGTTTCATAGTCTTATCCCAATAAATAACAATCCCTCTAATTGCTTCTACAGGTATGGCTAGGCATACTAGATAATTTCACTGACATCAATTTATTCCAATCCCATGCAGAATCACTATCAACTTGGTTGTACAGAAATCAACTATCATTCATTCAGAACTCATATGTTCACATAGGGTTTAACTCGATAGATGCACAATAATCCTGAAACAGCTTCCTCATTGTACAGTGAATTAACTTACAAAATTTTTGCTGGCCAGAGTTTAAACATCACTGGTGTATCATTATTCAACTTCCTAGTCTGCCTCTTTTCCTTGTCTGCTGCTTTCTCTGTTGCCTCTCTTTTTCTTGCCCTGTCTCTGTAAATGTACTCTTCCTCTATTCTTCTTTGTTGACCTTCAAATTCCTAGCCTACCTCTTTTCATTGTCTGATGCTGCTCCTTGCTCCTGAAGCTCCTCTAAAACTGCCTCTCTTTTGCTATCTCTCTTTGTCTCTGTTTCCTCTGATGTCTCTGCTGCCTTTCTGCCCCTTGAATGATGTTTCAGGTGCTCCTCCTTTGTCATCTCCTTTGCCATCAATGACAACAATTCCAAAAGTCTCCTCCTTTGGCATTGATGGCAACACATCCACCAATAATCCAATGCTTCCTCTGCCTATTTGCTTTTCCTCCCCCTTTGACATCAATGGCAAAGGGTTGCACATTTCCTAGTTTGCTTTCTGCATTTCCTCTCTCTGAGATCTTCTGACTTTGTACCTTATTGCTTATGCTTCACGTCAGGTTCACCACTCTTCCACTGCACCACTGATCCTTTCGCCCTTTTATTGATTCTTTTATGTTGAATGTATTCTTTCCATAATCCTTTTGATCCTGAGGACCTGTTTTCATGCTTCCCTTGCTGGTTGATCTCCCCATGAGAATGATATCTTCGTTTATGTTCTCCCCCTGAAACTGTTCTTTCTCTTTATATTAGAGAGTAGCATCTACAGATACTACCCCTAGTCTGTCTCTCAAATATTCAAATGGTTCTCTAGCAAGAGGTTTGGTAAATATATCTGTTGTTTGTTCTTTTGTTGGCACATACTCCAGCTTTACTATCTTCTGAGCCACTTGTTCTCGAAGAAAATGATACTTGATTGGGATATGCTTAGTTTTTTAGTGAAGCACAGGATTTTTAGATATACTTATAGCACTTGTATTATCACATTTGATTGAGATAGGTTCATCAATGCTTACCTTCATGTCTTGGAGGGTTTGCTTCATCCACATGACTTGTGTACAACATGCTGCTGCTGCTATATATTCTTCTTCTGATGTAGACAGAGAGATAGATGTTTGTTTCTTGCTTAACCATGCCACCAGACTTTCTCCTAGATAGAAAGCACCTCCACTTGTGCTTTTCCTGTCATCCACACAGTTGGCCCAATCTGCATCTGTGTATGCTGTCAAGGTGAAGCTTTTGCCTTTAGGATACCAAAGTCCATATTGTGTTGTTCCTTGTAGATATTTGAATATTCTTTTTACTGCCAGAAGATGGTTTTGTTTAGGTGCTGCTTGATATCTAGCCACTAGTCCTACTGCTAGCATGATGTCTGGTCTTGATGCAGTCAGATACAACAGACTTCCTATCATGGATCTATAGAGTTTTTGATCTATATCAGCAGATCCATCATCAGCACACAGCTTGCATCCCGTGATCATGGGAGTTGACATAGGTTTGCAGTCCTCCATTTTGAACTTTTTCAACATTTCTTTCAAGTATTTTTCCTGTGAGATGAATGTACCTGTGTTCTTTTGCTGAATTTGAAGTACTAAGTAGAAACTGAGCTCTCCAATCATAGACATCTCAAACTATGTTGTCATCTCATCAGCAAACCCTTTTGCTAGTTCTTCTCTGTTGCTTCCAAACATAATGTCATCAACATATACTACAACAATCAGGAGTTCATTTTCATGGGCTTTTATGTATAGATTGTTGTCTACTCCACCTCTCTTAAAGCCTTATTTTTGCAAATATTTATCCAGTCTTGAGTACCAAGCACGAGGAGCCTGTTTCAGTCCATATAGAGCCTTCTTCAGTCTGCACACATAGTCTTCTTTGTCTGTTAATGAGAAGCCTTCTAGTTGTTCCATGTAGACTTCTTCTTCTAGATCTCCATTAAGAAAAGCAGATTTTACATCCATTTGATATACCTTGAAGTCTTGGTAGCATGCAAATGCCAGGAACATTCTGATAGCTTCCATTCTGGCTACAGGGGAAAATGTTTGATCGTAATAAAGTCCTTCAATTTGTGATTATCCTTTGCAGACCAGCCTGGCTTTATTCCTGATTACTTGTCCTTGCTCATTCATTTTATTTTTGAATACCCATTTTGAGCCTATGACATTCTTCTCAGTGGGTCTAGGAACTAATTCCCAGGTATTTTTTTTCTCAATTTGGTCCAATTTTTCATTCATGGCATTTACCCAAGACTTGTCCTTGCTGGCTTCTTCAAATCTCTTTGGCTCAATTTGTGACAACATGGCTATGTATACCTCTTCAGTTTGTTCTGTTAGCTGCCTTCTTGTTTGGACCCCTACTCTCTTGTCTCCAATGATCTGATCTTCAGGATGGTTATTCTGAGTATATCTTGAGGGAGCTTTAGAACTTAGCTCTGTATCTTCTGTTGTCTTGCTTGTTTCTTCATCATATTGGTTTTCTTCTTCATGGTTGTCTGATGGATTGCAACAGTCAATATCTCTTGTATTGTTTGGAAGTTCTTCATCAAATCTCACATCAATGCTTTCTACTATTTTCCGAAGAGTCTTGTTGTAGCACCCGTACCCTTTACTTTTGGATGCATATCCTAGAAATATCCCTTCATCTGCTCTTGCATCAAATTTTCCAAGATTTTCATCATTATTATTTATGTAACACTTGCTTCTAAAGATTTTGAAATGTTTGATTGAAGCTGGCTTTCCATCCCATAGTTCATAGGGAGTCTTGTCATTGCTTGGCCTTAAGTGAGCTTTATTAAGGATATGCACTGCTGTGTGTACCGCTTCTGCCCAGAAGGTTTGAGGAATATTATTCTCTTGCATCATGGCTCTGGCAATTTGTTGAACAGATCTGTTTTGTCTCTCTGCTACTCCATTATGCTGAGGTGTCCCTGCAATAGTAAATTGTTGTTTTATGCCATGTTCATTGCATAGGTCTACAAAGTCATAATCAGTGAATTCACCTCCTCTGTCTGATCTGATGCATTTCAGCTTACATCCTGTCTGATTTTCTGCTAATGCTTTAAATTTTTTGAATTTGTCTAGAGCTTCTGATTTATTCTTGAGAAAAGCAACCCATGTCATTCTGGAGAAATCATCTATTATCAGCATGAAGTAGGATTCTCCACTTGGTGTTTTAGTTCTTGCAGGTCCACACAGATCCATGTGCACAAGTTGGAGTGGTCTTATTGTTGATAACTCCTCTTTGGCCTTGAAGGATGCGTGAGTCCGTTTGCCTAATTGACATGATTTGCATATGGTATTAGAAGGTCGCTTAATTTCTGGCATGTCTCTGACAGTTTTCTTCTTACTTAGTCTGATGATGTGATCGAAGCTGAGATGTCCCAACCTTTTATGCCATAACCATGACTCTTCTAGTTTGCTAAGATGACATGCTTCATCTTCCTCTTTCACAATGTAAACATTAATTTCTGTTTGAACTCCTTTGAGCAGAGTCTTACCTCTGGTGCTTTATCTGACTTCACAATCTTGTGCTCTAAAAAGAAATTCACAGCCTTTGTCACACATTTGACTGACACTTAGTAAATTTTCTTTCAGCCCATCTACAAATAGTACATCTTGGGCCTTTCCTCTGCCATTCTCTATGCTGACTGAGCCTTTTCCTTTTATCTTTCCTGACTTATCATTGCCAAAAGTAACATTGCTAGATTTCTTTTCATCAAGAGTTATAAACTTAATTTTGTCTCCTGTCATGTGTTTAGAGCAGCCACTGTCCAAATACCATTGGCTTTTCAGATCTTGAGCAGTTAGAGCTAGGTCACACTTATTCACCTTCTTTATCCACTGGAGGCACCCTTTTGTTTGGTATCTTTTGTGAGGTGATGAACTACATCTTCTTAGAGGACATTTGGAAGGTATATGTCCAACTTGATTGCATACACAACATTTGATCATAATTTTTGTAGAATTATGAGTATGAACATAATTTCTTTGATTCATAAACCTTCTTGAGGTGTTAAACATCAATCTTTATCCATACTTTCTACACTCAATGCTTTTATGGCCAAATTCCTTACAATAAAAACAGTAACCATAGAAACTATTTTCATACCTGATGTAAGGTTGTCTCTTCCATTTGTTTGCTTGGGGCAGTCTCTTCAATGTTTGCATCTTTTGCTGGTTTGAATTACTCCTCCTTGCATGAAAATATGCAGCAATATGTCCCAGCTTGTGGCAGACATAACAGGTGGCATTCTTCATTGGAGGGAAGAATCTCCTTTTATGGTTTCCAAATTTTACATACTTAGGGGTCTTATTATTTATTATATTCTTTGCTACTAGTGGTTTCTTCTTTTGTAGGAATTGTTTGAGCTGCTTCATCATTCTTATTTGCTTTTACAAAAATAATCTCTCTGTCAACCTTTTCTTTGCCTTTACTTGATTCTCCTTCATAGCCTATTCCAGTTTTTATCATAGGGGATCTTTGAGCAACCAGAATTTCATTCAACTTACTAGAGCTTGTTATTTGAGAAGAGTTTATAACCACTTTCCTTTGAGCATTTTCTAGTTTCTTCTTGAGACATACTACTTCTTCTTCCAGCTTCTCTTGTTCTCGGGTTTTATCCTTGATTTGCTGAAGTAATATGTCTTCTATCTTCTTGGCTTCTTCAAGCTCTACCTTCAGCTGCATGAGGACTTCTGAGTTTTGTTCTTCTCTTACATACTTGAGAAGAATGTCCTTTTGTTTTCTGCACTTCAGTTTGATTCTGTCAACCTCCTCCAGAGCACTTCTTATCTCCTCCTCAAGGTCGATTTCCCCTTCTTCTTCTTCATCTTCTAGCAGGAGTCCTTTAAGTTCTTCTATTGCCATCAATAAGAATTCAGAGGTTCCTTCTTCACTTGAGGGTTCATCTGAATCTTCAGATGTACTGCTGTCTTGTTGAGCATAGAAATATTTTCTGCTGAACTTCTTTCCTTTCTGCCAGTTCTTTGATTTATTTTTCTCTGACTCTTGAGCCTGATTCCTTACTTTCTTGTGAGGACACTTAGCAACATAGTGTCCAACTCTTCCACAGTTAAAGCATTTGAAAGGAAGTTTACCTTTGTATTTACCTGAGCCTCTATCCAATTTCTTGACAAATTTTGCCTCTTCTTCATCCGAGCAAGAGCATATGTCTCCCTCTTCTTCTTTCTTCTTTTCTGTTTTAAAGGTTGCCTCCCTTGTACTTGGCTTCTTCTTTGGGAGCCTCATCTCATATGCTGTTAGATTTCCAAGTAATTGGTTCATGGTTAAGGTCTCCCAATTAGTTGTTTCTTCTATTGCATACACCTTGGGATTAAACCTGGATGGAAGAGATCTTAGAATCTTTTGCACAATTATACTTTCTGGCATGGTTTCTCTAAGAGCTTTCATATTGTTAACAATTTCTGCAACTTTTAGGAAGAAACTGGCAATGTCTTCATCATCATTCATTTTTAAGTTTTCAAACTAGGCTCTATAAACTTGAAGTTTGGAAATATTTACTTTCTTGTCCCCCTCATGGATGTTCTCCAGAGTATCCCACATTTCTTTGGAAGTGTCTTTGTGCATTACTTTGATAAACTTTGCTTCACACAATCCATTCAGGATGGCATTCATGGCTTTTGCGTTAGCCACAAAATCTTGTTTTGTTTCTTTCTCTGTGTCAGTTGCCTTTGGGGCATATCCTAATTCCACAGCAGCCCAAACTTCTATTCCTAGAGACATTATGTATGTCCTCATTCTGATTTTCCAGAAAGCATAATTTTCACCAGTGAATAAAGGGGCTTTTTTGGTTGAGCATCCTTCTTTACAAGCCATCTTGGGAACCTAGGATCTCCTTTCAGTTGTTAGAATTTTACAAAGGAATCTGCTCTGATACCAATTGTTGAATCTTTAATTAAACTGAGAGGGGGGGGTGAATCAGTTTAATACATACATAAGCCTTTTAAAATTTTCACCAAACTTATTTACAGCTTAGTATGTGAACAGTCTTAAAATGTTGCAGCTAATATTAAATTAATGTGACACCATACTTATGTTGAGAGCAGCAAACAATTAAGTAGATTGAAAGAATCACATCAACACATAAGAAACACACATAGAGACAGCAGATGTAAGTGGAAACCCATAAAGGGAGAAAACCACATCTTATTATTGTTGTGATGTAAAGGCAAGCTCCAACTCCCTCTCACCACTGTTTTTCTACAGGCACCAACCTACAGGAGGCTCCTACCTCAATTCTGCAAGCTACAACTTGCAAGAAGCACCAACTCCCTTCAATTTTCTGCAGGCACCAACCTACATGAGGCTCCAACCTCAATCAGCTACAACTGACAACTATCAAGCTGCAACTTGATAGGGAAGCTCCAAATTTCTCAATTTATCAAACTGAATGTTTGCTGATTTACCTCAGATATCAGCTCTGTTTTGTAGCTTCTCTTTCTGCTCTTCTTTTCTTAATATTTTCTGCCTCACACTTCTATATTCTGCCTTCTCTAGATTTACTCTCTCTAACCTCTTTTTGCATATCCAGTTGATATTATTTATAGAGTTCCTCACATGACTGTTTGTATTTCACAAGGAATTTTGAGTGAACAGTCATGACTCTTTGGCTTCTGTCTATTCATTCCTTTTATTTAACTCATTTAGATTTATAACAATATGTACAAATTTTCATGCCACAGTGGGATTTTTTCTTTTCCTTAGGATACTTGCCAATGCATCACAAACAATAAAAAAATTAATTACAACATTTACATTCAGATTTTTAGTTACACACTTCAATTTCACTCAGATTCTTTTCTGGATTTTGGCTTGACTGGATTTGTCTTTTCTGCTGCTGTATCTCTCCCTTTCGTTCTTGTAGGCTCTCTTCTTCATTGCAGTTGTATAACTGTGGTACATATAATTGTCTTTTAATATCACTGCTGGGCAATTTCAATACTTTCAATTTCTGCAGTGGCAACCTTTGCATGTTGAATCTTTGTCAATACACTTGTAAGGATTTGGGTCACAAGGAATAGCTCCTTTTTGTAGAAGTCCAAATTTGTTAAATACATAAAACACAAAGTTTAATTATCAACTCATTGATAGTGGTAACTCTGCACAGTCCCGTTTTCCCCAGGTCTTCCACATTTCTTCCAGTAGATAATTCAATATTTTCCACAACTTTTTAATTCAATGTATTCCCCACAATACAATTCGACTACAGTACGAGTGCGCCACCTTCCAACCTTAATCTCCCCACCTTATTTTAATAACCCAGCAACCCTTAAATAAACATCTTTAACGTATTATGGACTTTTATTCAATCGTTGAACCTTATAACTAAGGTTCCAATGGTTAATAAATCCGCATATGGATGCATCATACAAGATTTGATATATATATATATATATATATATATATATATATATATATATATATATATATATATATATGTTTCGGACCTTGGGAATTTTAAATATATATCTCGAGTTATAATTCAGTTGAACCGCTTATAACATTCCTTTGGCTCCAGGCCCACATATACTATTGGCGAGACTTCAATGGAATACATATGCTCGTACCTTTGGTTAAACTTCGTGCTACTTCCCAATATGATCACCGTCAGATCGCTTCCCTCCAGATCGACAGCTTGTGTCAATATCGCTCCGCGTCTTTGGTCAATGGTTAATGCGCGATGGCGCGCATTGAACAACGGTTTTGTAACTTCGCCCGATGCCACGTGTCGATCTTTCTATGGAATCGCTCGCGAATGGGGAAAACCGCTTGCTCCACAAAAGCGGTGCGATGTAAACCGGAAATCGCTGTCACTGTTCACTCCAAACCACGCTCACTATTCCTCTCGGTCACGGCTCCGTTCTCATGGTTCCGGTTCTACTCCTCAATACACCATTTCGACTTAACTCTACCCACTTGTATTTCTTCTGCGCCTCTGTTATACAACCTGCATCTTCGACGGAAACGCCTCCCTCTATATTGTCTCCTTCAATTTTCAACGAACCTTCATAATCCCTCACGAGGATTCATACCAATTCTGATGTGGTCGGTCTTTCCTCGCACAACCATTAAATATTCACTAGATATACAAAAGCGTGTACTGTGGCACCACGGTAAATATAGTTTCACAGTCTTATCCCAATAAATAATAATCCCTCTAACTGCTTCTACAGGTATGGCTAGGCATACTAGATAATTTCACTGACATCAATTTATTCCAATCCCATGAAGAATCACTATCAACTTGGTTGTACAGAAATCAACTATCATTCATCCAGAACTCATATGTTCACACAGGGTTTAACTTGATAGATGCACAATAATCCTGAAAAAACTTCCTCATTATACAGTGAATTAACTTACAAACTTTTTGCTGGCCAGAGTTTAAAAATAACCAGTGAATAATTATTCAACTTCCTAGTCTGCCTCGTTTCCTTGTCTGCTGCTTTCTCTGCTGCCTCTCTTTTTGCTGCCCTGTCTCTGTAAATGTACTCTTCCTCTGTTATTCTCTGTTGACCTTCAACTTCCTAGCCTGCCTCTTTTCCTTGTCTGATGCTGCTCCTTGCTCCTGAAGCTCCTCTAAAACTGCCTCTCTTTTGCTATCTCTCTTTGTCTCTGTTTCCTCTGATGTCTCTGCTGCCTTTCTGCCCCTTGAATGATGTTTCAGGTGCTCCTCCTTTGTCATCTCCTTTGCCATCAATGACAACAATTCCAACAGGTTTAGCCAAACTCATGGTTGAATCGAACTGTCAGGGCTTAGATATAAATTTTATTTCTCAATTAGATGACCAGGAAGAAATGGTGACTCCAAAGATCAGTGAAGCTTTTTTAGATTCACTATGGTATGAAAATATCATATTTGTTTTACTAAACTTACAAGCTCCTCTTGGTTTGTCTAGAACTAAAGGTATATTCTTAAAGTTAAAATCAATGAAATATTGTATCATAGATAATGCTTTATTTTGGAAAGATCATGGTGGCATTTTATTAAACTGTTTACTGAAAGATGAAGCTGATAAATTTATGGAAGAATTTTATGCAGGTGACTATGGAGGACACCTTTACTGGAAATCAACTGCTGATAAAATCTTAAGGGTAGGTTTTTACTGGCCCACCCTTTTTGCAGATGTTAGAAAGTATGTGACCTCCTGTCACAAATTCCAGATATTTGAAGGGAAGAAAAAACTATTACCTTTACCCCTTAAACCCATGTCCACAGAAATGAAATTTCAGCAATGGGGTTTATACTTCATTGGTGAAATTCACCCACCCTCCTCAGCCCAGCATAAATGGATTTTGACAGCCATTGATTATTTCACCAAGTGGATAAAAGCCATTCCTTCTAGACAAGCCATTAATTTTGTCATTATCTCATTCCTTGAAAAAAATATACTGTCTAGGTTTGGATGCCCACAAAATATCATTACTAATAATGGAGTTGCTTTAAAATCTAAGAAAATGATTGAATTCTGTAACAAATACCACATCAACCTTGGCCATTCCACTGCCTATTACCCTCAAGGTAATGGACTTGCAGAATCCTCAAACAAAAGCCTAGTTAATATCATCAAGAAACAGTTAGAAGACAACAAGAAGACCTGGAACAAAAGGTTAGTTAATGCCTTATGGGTAGACCGACTAACAACAAAGAAGTCCATTGGTACATCTCCCTATCAACTTGTATATGGGATGGATGTTGTTTTTCCGTCCTCTTTGGGAGTGCCAGTGATGAATATGATCCAAGAACTGCAGGTAGAACCCAATGAGATCTAGAGAAGGATAAATCAGACTATACATTTGCAGCAGACCAAGGAAGAAGTCTATGTCAAATCACAAGTTATCCAAGATCAAATCAAAAAGATATTTTACAAGAAAACAAAAGAAGATGATTTTTACATAGGTGATAAAGTGCTTAAATGGGATTCTATAAGAGAATTTAAAGGTAAACATGGTAAATTTTATTTCATTTGGAAATTCCCATATATCATTTATGGTTACAGAGGTAACAATGCATTCTTTTTTAAGGAAATAGATGGATCATATCTACGAGGAGGACCTGTCAATGGTAGAATGTTGAAGCATTACTTTTCTCTATATTAATCATTAGTTCACTTTGTTTACTTTGCTCATTGTATATAACATTACAAATTTTAGATTGGATTGGATGTTTTCCTTACAAATTTGAAGCTCGAAGAGAAGGCCCTAAGATTTTAAAGAGATAATATCATAAGTATGAATAAAGCATAGCTCATAAAATAGTTTCAAGGCAAGCACAGTCAAATTTTGAAGGCTACTGATCATAAAGTTCTTGACATTTCGCCAGGAAATGCCATACCCATGTGGAGCCACTGTTAGGGTCCTATAATAATAGGATTCATAATTTTGAATTGACTATGATTAGTCTTTTAATATTGTACATACTTTTCTTCTTGCAAATTGTTTTCCCATATTAAAAAATGTAAAGAGGGTAAGTCCTAAAATAAAAAACAAAGGACTGAAAGAAAAGGATCAAAAAGAATATAAAATATGAACCCCACCAAAAAGAGATAAAAATAGATCCTGAAAGTGTTGCAAATTCAAATGCCACTACTTTTTACTTTACTTTGGAAATAAGATTGTGTGTAGCTTGTCAAAAAATGCCATAATCCATGATGGTCAAACAGCTTAATATTGACTCATTCATGCTTTAAATTCCATGCGGATAGTTAAAGAATAAAGATCTAGCCAAATTATTAAATCTTGGCAGATCAGTAGTTAGGTAGAGAATAATAATGAGCTCATCAGTTTAATTTGAGCCATTGGAAGTCATAAGGTTAGTATCCGATAGTTTGCTTATAAAAGAAAAATAATAAGGGTCAGCAAGCTCAAATGCACCCAAATAAATGAAGAAAAAATGTTAGGGTAAAATATCGGTAGGTAGAAGCAGTTTCACAAGGCATGAAAAACGTCAATTGGCTCATTTCATATAACTAACTTCCTTCCAACTCATTTCCCCTTATAAAAATATCCACTTCCCTTCATTTTAGCTTTTTCCCTTACTTCACTTATTTTCTCTTACTAAACTCATTTTCCCTAGATTAAAATCCATTTTCATTTGAAAAAGGAAAATATTTTACTAACTCCCTCTTTCATTCAAAACACCCTGTTGAAGAGGTAAATCCCCTCTGCGGACAGATGCGATCCCTACTAGCCCTGATCGGGTTTAGAAACAATCGTTCACGCTATAGTGCAGGTTCCTAATTGCAAATAAACCAACTAGCAATGAAGGCTTACCTGGAATCCAACGATGTCGCTCGTAGAGAAAGTAGCGCTCCTGTTCCTTAGCTCCGGCAGATCACAATCCTCACGATCTCCGTGATCGGACACCTGCACACGCAAGAAACAAAACAAACGCCAGCGTAAAATCCAGTATATTCAACTATATGTCAGTCAAAGAATACATAACTCATCATCATAATCAACAACATGAGTGGAACCATAACCAATAGTCGCTTATCATTAATCAATTAAAGAATAATACAACCATAGCCCTGATGCTGAATTCTCCTTCGGAGGGTCGCCAGCGGAACACGTCTCGACAAAGCCTGTCGGGGATGGGACAAGCCTCTCTCTTCGGATGTCTCGACAATAATCTCCTTGCTTGGATTTGGCCTTAAGGGAATGAATCAAGGCTCTTGCAGCATAAGGCTCTGATGGCTCTTGGGAACTTGGAGACTAGTTATTCAGCTATTCAGCCCCTTCATCAATGGATGAAGGCTATATTTATAGAGGAGAGGAGGAGGTTGGGATCCCTACAATAGTGGAAGGGAGGCCTTATCCCTTGGGAGGTTCCCCATAAGGTGGAAATAAGAGGCCAAAGGAGGAAGGCCATGGTTATTCAGTCGAAACCACTCTTGATGACTCATCCACGAAGTTGTTTTAATCAAAACTTCGCCTCTCTTTTTAAAAAACTTTCCAAAAGAAGATTAGCGCGGGTGCTTAACTGGGACAGAGCACCAATTGGTGTGGGCTCAGTGTTAATTTTCCCCATTGACGCGAGGACATAACGGGCTACCAGCGCCAAGGAAAAAACAGGTGTTTTTAGGGGTCTGCTCAAGAAATGATCAATAGAAGAAACGTTGTCCTCATGGAAAGGGATGCAATTATGGTATTTGCAAGGCATGACACTGCTTATTGGTCACAGAAACGACCCTCCAATGGGCGAGATGGGGATTGCAGGGATGGTGACAAATTACTGTGTAACAGATGCCCCCTAAAGCATGAGGCCCGAAAGAGAGAGAGGGGTGAAGTGCTTTACGAGAATGTGTCCAACTAAAAACACCGTCGTCGAAAAACCTGCATAGAGAAATATAACTGATATCTCAGATACATGATATATATGTCGTATGGGCGCAGCCATCCATAGCATTGTATGCAATAATCTAGATCCAAGGCATGGACGCAGCCATCCAGCGAGGATCGATAAATAGACTCAGGTATGGTCGCAGCCTTCCAATCAGTGAGTCATGTAACTAATCATAAGAATCCACAAAATCGCAGCCTAGATTATAACAGACAGGAATCCAGGGTCTTGCACTCCATCTCGACCCAAACAAAGTACAAGTTCAAGCATGCGAATATGTGAGTTGAAGTTGAACATGCAAGAACATCGCTTGATTACCAGCCAATGATGAAAGCTGTTAATAGACGTGAAAGGTACCACCATTAATGCCAATGGTCCTCAAGGTAATACAAGTACAATCTACGGCATGTGAACAATGAGCTGAGTTCGAACACCCGAAGAATCACTCGATCGGAGGCCAATGATGAAAACCTCACGTCGAATGCGAAGAACCTGCCATTGAGGCATGCAGGCTCCAAGGTACCAGAAGGGAGTCCCTAGATCAGCTTCCTGGATAATGAGCTGAAGTCGACAGGAAGTGACCTTGATCGAAGGTGGGCCATGGTGTTTCCCACATCATTGACGCCAGACAGAGAAACATAATGTCTTTGTGAATCAAGATCAGATGAGAATCAGAGGAAGTTTTGAAATCTGCAGAGGTCAACTTCTCTTGAACATATTGGCGGCACGACAGTGGATTTGGCAGTATTTGACATCAAAATATCCAAGGTCATGATGACGAGGCAAGAGAGCAGATGAGAGGTCAAAAGGGATCACCCAAACCCACGGAGGCAAGTGAAAAGCGAGATGAGATGTCCCCAACCCGACACGAATGCAGACAAGTGCCATGTTCAAGAGCGACATACTGCCGACACGACAATGATTCTGGTTCCATTTTCCCCCACCATTTCTGGCGAGTACCCCAATTATTTTGATAACAAGCTTGAAGGGGATATCATATGCTTGTAATATAAGTTCGTCCTCCGGGCGAATCCATCCTAGTACATTTAACGAGCCCTAGGAAGGAGCGACTCGAATAACGTCATTACGACTGAATCTAATGTCATCAGGGTTTAACGAGTCTGACAGAGGAAGAACTCAGCGTCTTTTCATATTTAGAGAATTTGAAAAGACAACAGAAAAGTAAACTCCAACGGTCCCTTTTCGTGAATAGTTCCTCAGATCCGAAAAGGTAGAAAACGATGTCTGAGAAAACCTCCTAGTCGCAATAGGCTAGGGTATTCCTTTTTCATAAATAATCTATCCCAGCCCGAAAAAGGGGTAAACGTATACTGGGTAGATGTCGTTTCGTAGCCACTTTAACGAGATCAAAACGACAAGCGACTCAACAATATTTTCATGTTTAGAGAGTTAGAAAAGAGCTGAAAGATGACTCGTCCTAGAGGAACGAGTGGTATACAGGGTAGCTACTGGTTCCAGTACTGGTGGAACTGCTCAGAACAAGTAAAGGTTAAGAGGCTGGCTAACAAGACCACTCATCGCAGCGGTTCCTCAGGAACAGGTAAAACAACCAAGTGAAGGCATATGATCGGCCGAGAAGATAGTGACGATGGAGTGAGAAAACCAAGGCTCGTCTGGCAAAAATAGGCTGATAAAATGAAAATCACGAGAGGTAAAATGGGAAAGGTTTCATTTTTACAAAAGCTTGAAATCAGGAAACTCTGCTTGAAACCGATTTCATTTTTACACAAGCTTGAAACGGAAACAACCTATGCTTGAAAAAGTAAGCATGCCCCCAGCATGGTGACTCAATTCGAGGTACATGCCCCCCAAGCTTCAGTCCATGTGAAAGGCAAATGGAGTGAAGGTTCAAGTTACGAGATCAAGAGAAAGACTCGACTGGGATTTTACGAGATTTTAACAAAGACTCAAATTGAACGAGAACGTGTTTCATTATTTTAACGAGGTTGACACATTAAAAGAACTATCGTCAGGACACCTTGTTTCATGGTTTAGGGAGCTTGGTACAAGACAAGGAACTCTGCTCCTGACAACCTTGTTTCATTTTTTAAGGAGCTTGACACAAGACAAGGAACTGTGCTCCGACCAACTTGTTTAATTTTTTAAGGAGCTTGACACAAGACAAGGAACTGTGCTCCGACAACCTTGTTTCATTTTTTAAGGAGCTTGATACATGAAAAGAACCATGCTCCGACAAACCTTGTTTCATTTTTTAAGGAGCTTGACACAGGAAAAGAACCATGCTTCGACAAACCTTGTTTCATTTTTTAAGGAGATTGACACAGGAAAAGAACCATGCTCCGACCGCCCTCATCATAATGAACAAGAAGTCATCGCTTCCAAGAGTTCCACTCCCGATGGAAGGAAAACATCTTGGAAGTCAAGACCCAATGCCCCTAGCACTTGATGCACGACGGCACTATCACTGAGCACAGGCACGAGGTAGGTAGCCACATAGTTGACCTGCGGTGGGGCAAATACAACGGGTGGATAAAAACCAAGAAGGGATGATGGCGGGCCAGTTGCCACATTAGGACCAAAGAATGAAAGCTAATCAATGGTCACGATCCGTTCTTCGTGTGGAAAACAGACCACACGAAAAAGGGAGGAGACAAGCGCTCCCATGGCATAGGTGTAATCGCGCCCCAAGAGCAGATTGAAATCCAAGGGGCCTGGAATAACCATCACGTCTATATGGACGGTTTTTCCTCCCAAAGTAACAGGTAACCTTGGAAGGATCCCTAACGGTTGACTCGTTCTTCTGTTAAATGCCAACAAATTCTGCGTAATAGGCGCAAGCGGTGGTGAACCGAAAGCTTGCCAAGCAGTTGAGGATAAAACACTAACAGAGGCGCCTTCATCTATAATGGTGCTGGGTACGACCAAACCAAAAGCCTGTACCTTGATCTCGAAAGGCACATAAGACGGAAGGCGGTATCCCGAAAATTGGTTCCAATCAAAGGAAGCGACCAGACTACTCGGAGGGGCTACCATCGAACCGAGATGGTCTTCCCCTGGGGTTATGGAAGAAGAAGGAGCATCCTCCACGACCTCCATCTCGAAGGTGGGAGGGGTATCCTCCGGGACCTCCGTCACGGGAGGCGGAGGAGTAACTTCTTGAGGTGTAGGGATGGGAGAATATTTCTCCAAGTTTCTAAAGAAACCAGAAGAACATGAGGGGTGTGAGGTCCACTCTCAACGGAAAAGACCTGGTGCACCGTAGACGGGGCCAGTTCAACCGATCCCACGACCAATGGTAGGTCGGGAATGGATTCCTGAATTTGAATTACCAAAGGAGCGGGATCGACCAAGGATGACCCTTGACCAATCATAGGATCAGCTGGTGGAGGACTTAAAGAAAGTTGTTTGTAACCAGCCGGAAGGCACGGCACAGAAACAACCGAGTTGTCCAAAACTTGCTTGGCTTCATCCATATAAGGACAAAGGTGAATGGCATGGTGCCCTTCACACAACTTACAGGGATTGGTAATCTTACCCTTCTTCTTAGGAGCCTTACCAACACCAGTTGAAGATGTGCCCGCAACATGACTCCCAGAAGTTAAAGACAATGGTGGACGACCGTTGGACCATGCTTCGAGCACCTTGCGAATGCTAGGGCAGTCTCGAAGAAGATGGTCTCCTGTGCACAACATGCAAGGGAACTTGACTTTCCAAGGAGGGTTGGGAGGTTCATTAAGAGGAGACTTCTTAGGCATAATAGCTGCAGAGCTATCCTCTCCTTTATCTAACTTCTTCTTCTTTGTCTTCTTCTTCTTCTTCTTAGCCACCTGGTTACTCGAATCTAGACTTTCACCAGGCAAAGTAGAAGAGGAGGACGCAGAAACATGCGAAGAAGGGGAGAGGTCCACCTTGGAATCAACATGATGTTGTTCAGGTGGAGGAACTGATTGAACAGTATTCGAGACATTCGAGACCATAGAGGTTGAGAACAACCAAACAGGCAACCCAACAGTTAACCTAGGAAGGGACAACATTGCCATGTAAGGAGCGCCAACATTTCCAAAAGGAGGAAAAGGACCAAGATTCCCATCAGAGGGGATCCCTTGGTTGGTGAACTCTGGAAAATTTGTCATCAGAAAATATCTTCAAAACAACACCCTAAGGAAACTAACTTTAACCAGGAATATTTCGTGGGCAGTTAATTTTTTAAAACATTGAAACAAAACTCTACCGTTTCATCTTTTAAGAGTCGAGAAACAGGAAAAAGGTGACTCTATCACTTTCAGATTAGAAACAAGCTTGAAAGGACAAGCGCTTGATGATCCCTTCAAATTTAAAGAGTCAGAAAATATCAAAATGACTACTCGGGAATACTAGGCAAAGGGTGTACCAAATAACCGTGAACTGCAATATACACCTTGGTTTCAAAATGACAGAGAAATCAACCAAGGACTTAACGTACGTGCAGGCAATCTCCCCGAATGCTGTGTCCGGTGTATCACGGGTATAGGGCGGCAGACTCGGCTTCCTATGGATAAAGGATAGAAACCTAGTGGGGTCTCCCTTTATATACGTGATGGTACGGGGAGCACAAGTCCGTACTAGCGCTGTCTAAAACCAAGAGGTGAATGACAGCTACTAGGTTTAACGACGCCGGAACACCTCTCTAACCTAGACCTCTACATTTTTCGTTAATGTTTCAATGCTTCCTTAGGTAAATTGAGTAAATTTTATGGTTGATCTTCAATTATGTTTCGGTTTCCAGGCCCTACTGAATGTTATCTGACAATCTCCTATATGCAGCTATATGAGAAAAGAAATCTTTTCAATTCGATGAATGTTATCTAGCTAAGGGAAGAGCTTCAAACAATGATGCGACGTAAAACAACACTGCAAACGAAATCTTTTCCAAACTAGATGACTTTCACTATCCAAAATTAATTTCAAACACTCAACGATGAGAATAATGCAATGTAATCTATGCAAAATTCTCTTTTTCAAAAACTATGCAATTGTAATCTATGCACAATTTCCTTTTTCTTTTCAAATGATAAGAATGCACTCAACGCATTTTTCGATGAAATGAGAATCTACTTAATGCATGCTTTTAATGAAAGAGAATGCACTCAATGAGATTTCTAGTTTTCGATCATTAAACAATGTAATCTAAGTTCAATGATGGATCTCAAAAATACTTTTCAATGCAATTTGATCTAGTGCATTTTAACAAAAAGAACACTTTGAGATGAAAACTAAATAAACGCAAATCCTCTTAATGAAGGATGAATGCAAAAGAGATGTAAACAAACACTAAGAATGCAATCGTTGTTTCAAACACTTTGCAACAAAATCCCTCAAAAGGCGACAAGACATATGAGGTCAAACACAAAGAGGACTTGCAAAGAAAGAGATCAAAACAAGGCATTCATTCCCTTTTACACCAAACAATCATGGAAAGAAGACATTTCAAACAATGAGCAATGTAATCTATGCTCATACAGTGAAAAGACCAGAAGGGAAAGACACACTGGTGAAGGATTTAGGGAAAAAATCTCAATTTTCACACACTCTGAAATTGGCCCGACTTTGTCATTGAAAACTAGCGCCAACTGGCGTGACTTGCTCACTGACAACAAGCGCCAACGCCTGAAAATGAAAAAACAAAGAATTTCTCCCAACCAAGACCAGACTCACCACTTCGAGTAGGATCTAAAACAAACCCAGAAGCAAAGTACTGACCAAAAGAAACTTCTCAACAAGGGTAAACCCTAGCACCCACAGAAGATGGCGCCACTATCTGGCTGTAATCCGCGCTAGACAGAGAATGGTGCGAGTGATGAACTGGCAACCCGCGCCAACTGGCGCGACTGTTAGGGCTAAACTCGCGCCAATCAAGACAACTATGAAAAGGTGAAAATTCGGAAAATCAGAGGTCAGATCTGATCCTCTGGGGTTGAACCAAAAGCAAAACACTCAGAAAAGAGCCAGCCAAAAGAGCTGATCAAGCAAGCAGAATCGAGAAACAACCGAAAAGACAGGACAATACTCCAAGTGTTCAGTTCATAAACTAAACCGGAGATTGACTGAAGCAGCTTTGATCTACTTCGCTAATGCAGAGCAATAGCGTTTCGAAGGTTATCTGGCTAACTCCAGGCTCCGTCTATAACTTACAGAGCAGAACAACAGCAAGCTAGACGATCCCCAGCCGAGTCGCCAAATTGTTGAAGAGGTAAATCCCCTCTGCGGATAGAGGCGATCCCTACTAGCCCAGATCAGGTCTAGCAACAATCGTTCACGCTATAGTGTAGGTTCCTAATTGCAAATAAACCAACTAGCAATGAAGGCTTACCTGGAATCCAACGCTGTCGCTCGTAGAGAAAGTAGCGCTCCCGTTCCTTAGCTCCGGCAGATCACAATCCTCACGATCTCCGTGATCGGACACCTGCACACGCAAGAAACAAAACAAACGCCAGCGTAAAATCCTGCAGATATAACTATATGTCAGCCGTGAGAATATACAATCATCATCATAATCAGTCAATGGTGAGGGAACCATAACCAATAGTCATTATCAATCAATCAACAAGAATACAACCATAGCTCCCTGGACAACACCTCTCTTCAGGTCGCTTGTTTTAACACGTTCGACAAATCCGTCGATGGGACAAGCCTCTCTCTTCGGATGTCTCGACAATAATCTCCTTACTTGGATTTGGCCTTAAGGGAATGAATCAAGGCTCTTGCAGCATAAGGCTCTGATGGCTCTTGGGAACTTGGAGACTAGCTATTCAGCCACTCAACCCCTTCATCAATGGATGAAGGCTATATTTATAGAGGAGAGGAGGAGGTTGGGATCCCTACAATAGTGGAAGGGAGGCCTTATCCCTTGGGAGGTTCCCCATAAGGTGGAAACAAGAGGCCAAAGGAGGAAGGCCGTGGTTATTCAGTCGAAACCACTCCTGATGACCCATCCACAAAGTTGTTGTGATCGAAACTTCGCCTCTCTTTTTAAAAAAATTTCCAAAAGCAGATTGGCGTGGGTGCTTAACTGGGACAGAGCACCAATTGGCGCGGGCTCAGTGTTAATTTTCCCCATTGGTGCGAGGACATAACGGGCTACCAGCGCTAAGGCAAAAACATGTGTTTTTAGGGGTCTGCTCAGGAAATGATCAACAGAAGAAACGTTGTCCTCATGGAAAGGGATGCAATGATGGTATTTGCAAGGCATGACACTGCTTATTGGTCACAGAAATGACCCTCCAATGGGAGAGATGGGGATTGCAGGGACGGTGACAAATTACTGTGTAACACACCCCCAAAACCTCCTTATCCTAAGTCTAAATTATTAAAATGATATGTTGGGCCCCACTATAGCAAATCCTTCCCGATATCAGTTTTAACACTAGTTCTTAGTGTATTTAAATATCATGCATGTATATTTTATTAACCTCCCATATAAAACTAATTCCTGCACTATTATATTAATCCCCTTTTCCCATATTATATTAATCTCCTTCTTATTAATCTAAAAACTATAATCTATATAGTTTCCCGAGCCCGCTTTTTATTAACCCAACCTTGCATATTAACCCACTTCCCATTATAATAATCCCTGGTCCCAATTTCCTCTAACTCCATTGATTATACATCAAACCCCTTCATAATACAAATCTTGACCCACATATGTATTACAACCCCGCATAATATTCATTCCTCGTCCCACCTCCTATCAAATCCCCAACGGATCCTTCCTATTTGCCCAACCGTCAGATCTACATTGATCAAATCTTGCGGCCAATAGCTCCTTTCACACTCCTGATTGCCCAATATTTAACATCACTAAGGGTTTGCAAAATGAGCAGTTTCACAACCATACTACGTGGCGGCTCCACGACTTATCGCGCTCCCTCGTCCAAAACCAGTTTCCATTTTTTCATCATGCGAAAACTGACAAGCTGCTTTTAGCCCTATACGAAAAATACCACCCTGCCATTTGAAATTAACTCCACGCCCATATGTTTAACCATTGTTGGTTAAAACCATAAAGATCGTTGTTTCAAGACTTTTTCACCATTCTTTTCAGATTTGCGCAAAGATAGCCTCTGCCGACCTATTCTCAAGCCAAAACAGATGTGTTGACCTATTTTCAAAATACTTCACACTAGAATTCAATAATTTACCACCAGAACCTATGCAAACTCAGCCTAAAGCTCTATAAAGACCAGGAGAGCCCCTGTTGCCTCCGAGACCTTCTTTGCAAACTGAAAGCTTCATTTTCCAGGTATTCTTAAGTGTTGAGGCCATTTTTTAAAGCTAAAAAGATATTAATAAGTTAATTGAAATAGTTTAAAAGCTTTGCAGACTATAGAAAAGCCACTGTTGCTTTCAAAACCCTTTCTACAGACTCTAATCATCTTTTCTTAGTATTCCTAAAGGTCTGAACCTATTTCTTAAGCCAGAGAGTAATTAATTGATAAAAATAAATAAATCCATGGCTTCCCAAGGTATTGTGGCTGTAAATCCCCTACAACCTCCTGTTATTGATGTTGAACATACCC
The DNA here is from genome assembly GCA_034641835.2 of Pinus albicaulis. NCBI lineage: Eukaryota > Viridiplantae > Streptophyta > Pinopsida > Pinales > Pinaceae > Pinus > Pinus albicaulis. Next base: position 2,057,219,795 of record CM076575.1, read on the forward strand.
CCCTTGCAGACAAAGACTTCAAAATCAGTGACCCTGTCACTAATTTCAACCTCCTTGAGCTCCACTACTGGAGCCATGATACATTTACAGATTAAGCTAATGACATTCATCTTTGGTAATCAAATATGCCCAAATATATCCTCCCACAGACTTTCCAATCCCCTGAGATCATCAAACTCTGTCAAGTTAACTACATGCCTAATGAAAGAACCCTAATAAGCCACACCAAGGAGATCTTGTTCACCATTACTGTTGAATCCATAAACGAAATGCTTCAAATTCAACCTAAGTCGGATGAAGCCCCTCTATCAATTGAGATCCTAACTGAGTTATATTTGAATCTTGACTTTCCAAAGAGGTTTAAGATCTTCCAAACCTTCTTGCCTTCATCATTTGAAACTCCAAAGAGCAACCCTCCCTATGCAACCTCAATTTTCTCAGAAAGAACAAGACAGATTATCACAATGTTGTCTTGCATTCTAGGCTATTTTACAGATAAGCATGTAGATGCTTCAATACTACGTTTTCTGTCCATTTTTTGTCCACGATAACCTCCATCCTTCACATTTAACTTTGCTCACTACTTATCAGATGTTATTCATGAGCAACTTGTTAAATTGCCTGAAGAAGGTGTCTTCAAAAATTCATCAGTGTTGTTTCACATGTTCTTATACTTTCAATCTGAAAGGTTTGCACTAAGCCTCCAAAAACTGGACACTGAGGGTAATCCCCAAACAGTTGTTTTCTAGATTGTTAATGAGGAAAGATTCCACAGATTTTACCTACAACAACTTCATTGATTCATTTATTCATCCAATTGTCAATATGCTAAGCAGTAGTAGTGAACCAAGAGTCAGTGATGAGATAAAAAAAGGTCTTGCAGTTATCAGAACACATTACGATAGGAGACTGGTTTTTATACCAAAACCACACTGAGATTAGAGTATATGGATGTCAACTCACTCCATATAAGCTGCCCAAATACCTCCCAATGAGGTTATTTGCACTTGAATATATCAGGCAGATCCTAAACTCTGATGAAGTGAATTTCCTGTCAACCAAGAAGAAAACACAATTTAAGATAATAAAAAAACCAGAATGGTCCTTTTATTTTCAACACAAGAGGTGCTGGTCAACAAGCAAAAAAGTGTCTTCAAGAATTCAATTTTAGTGAGAGCTTCAAATGGAATTATGATCCTTTAGGAGTTATCAGTAAGTTAAGAATCAAATTTAAACTAACTCCTTTTGTACATGAGTGCAAACCAGAGATAGAAAATGACTCCAACTAGTTATAGTGGTTGGAGAATACTTTGAAAGAGTCAGAGAAGCAAGGTGATACTAGTTCCATCTTGCAAACTCTAGCCCAAAAAAATAGGAACTCCAAAGGAGTAAGATAATAAGGATCATATTCAGCTCAAAACACTACTGAGACAAAATTTAAGCTAATGTACAGGAAGAAGCCCAAGCTAAATCCTGTAAATCAACAAGTTGAGACAATTGAGATAATTGATACAGACACAATGGTTAAATAAAATGCACCTCCAACAGTTTCAGACACAATGGTTAAAGAAAATGCACCTCCAACAGTTTCAGAGGAAACTCACCAACCTTCAACATCTAATACTCAAATTATTCAAAGGCAACATAGTGTTGAAGTGTCTTCATCCAGTAAACTAAAGAACAGGATATCATGGAAAATTATAAAGAAATCAAGCTCAGGAATGATGCATTAAAAGCAGTTACCTATGCCCAATACTGGAAGCAAACACCTAGTGACCAGAACAGGTTACTTTCAGCATTTGATTAGAAGACTAGGAAGATGCATATGACCTTCTTGCTGCCCACAGTAAATAATCCAAAGTCATCAGCTGACTATAAGAAAACACCATCTGAATTTCAAGCCAAAGATGTTCATCCTATAGACCAAATAGAATTTCATAAGCAAGCTGGTGAAATGTTATATTCTACCATGACCAATAAAGCCATGAGTGTCCAAAAACTGCAAAATAATTCAGAAAATATCAGAGGACAGTTAAAGCTGGAAAAGGCTTCTTCACAAGCCAAGGACAACATAATCAAATCTCTTGAAGAACTGGTCATATAAGTGGGATATGATCCTAGGAACATCAAAGTTGCAGAAAAACTCATCAAGAAAAAGAATGCAGACATTGTTGCATTGAAAAAACAATTGAAATTGCCTCCCACTAAACATCCACAAGAAAAATAATTTCTAGAGAATGAAGGCCAAAAAGATGAAATGATGAATCTCATCATTCAGTTGACAGCTCAACTGAAAGAGATGGAAAATGAGATGGATAAGTTAGTGCAGGAGAAAAAGGCCAGAATGGAAGAAATCCATGTCACTGCTATTCCTACAGTTACTACAACAGTTCCTCTTACTTTAGCAGCTTCAGTGGCCACAACAGTTCCAATAGCCACAACACTTCCCACTACATCAGCTATAGAATCATCTACAGCAACAACTCATCCTAGTGATGAAGCAAGTAAACTAGTTAAAGAAATGTAAGACATGTCCATACAAACTACTGAAATAAATAGACTTAAAGAACAAATAAAAATTTTAGAGGATGAGAAGAAGCTAGTTCAAGTCATGCACAAGAATGAAACATAGAAGTCAAGCAGATTAACTGAGAAAGTACAGAAGTTAGAGAAAGAATTAACATTGAAAGAACCACTTGCCGAAGCCAAGCAGCAGTTGTGGGCCAATATCATTGAATTTGTCGATGATATTTGGCCATCCATTCAAGTTATTTATGAGCAGAAGGATTTGATCAAGGCGGAAAGTGAAGCCATTCAGAAAGTTAAGGAAGAACTTGGTAAAAAGCCAGAAGAGGCCAATGAAATCATTAAGTTTCTTAGTTCCAAGAACAAACAGGAATTGGAAGAAATTGGTAGTAGTGACGGAACTAAAACAATCCTAGAAGTTAGGAAGGTAATTTCTAAAAGGAACTTAATGGTACAACTCGAAGACAAGTGTCAGAACATGGAACTTGCAATAACTAGATTCATGGTGAAATTTTATGTTTTGAGGCAGAAAGGTGTGCCTAATCCCTTGGTTATCAATGACAGATTGATGAAACATGAGGATTATGATAAGAAAATCAGAGAAGTGGCAAAGGAACAGGCCAACAATTCCTCCATGAAAGGAACTCCTACAGGAAAAGTGCTCTATCAGAGTTTTGAAAACCTCTTTTACCTCCAGCATGAGGTAAAAAATATCTTTATCAACAAGCCTACATTTGCAAAATATACAGAGGCTGATGAAATCTTAAGAAGAATGGTAAAAATTAAATTACCAGATGCAGAGGATCGGGAAAAGTTGAATGATTTACTATGAAAGTAAAAGTAAAACAGTAAAAGAGTAGTCAACGTGAAACAGAGCAGTCAAAGGTAGAACAAAGCAGTAATAGATAAATATTAAAACATAGATTAAATAGTATCAGGTGAAAGACAAAGTTTAAAGTGAAAAATAGAAGTAAAGATGTAACCAGCATAAAAGACACTCTACATGAAGAAGACAACCAACATAGAGCAACAGAAATAGAGAGAAAGCAACAAAATATCAACAAGCAAACAACAAATCCAAATAAAAGAGGGACAACTAGCAATTAGTCTTCTAGGTGTCTCTATCTTCTTGCATGAAGATATTTATTTTCCCTTAAATAATTCCTATATCAGTTTTAGGATATTTTGTAATAGTTTTTGTATAAATACTTCATACTTTGAAGTATCGAGAGTGGATTGCTAAACATTGCTATAGTTGTATTGATCTAAGAACGAGGGTTTATTGTACCATTTTCAAGTCAGCAGACTGGATTGAGTAATAAAGGCATTGCATTACAGGATTCATTTTTTGGGTCACTTCAATGAAGTATCTTTCTATTGTTCAATTGTTATTTTCAGAAGTTATTCACATACTTGCATGTTTTCCAATCTAAATGATATAACAGGAATTTATTTCAGAATTTGTTTAAATACACTTTGCCTTGAACTGTTATTCATATTCATGTTTCCTTCTGATATCCAGATTAGGGAATTCTTCATTGCTCCCTAGTTTCGATTTACCTCTGTCATTTCCCTCATTATATGAATCTAAGAATCCTTAATTTCTCTCCCATCCCGATTGAAACCACTTCAACATCCAGCCTAAAATGTTTGAATTTACTCAGCTACCTTGGCCTGTGAACACTTCCTTTAGAACTTGATTCTGCCTATGTTGCTTGATACATTAACTCCATAGCCCAATGGAAAACAGAAATTGCATCTATCCATCTGAATCAGTAATTCCACCACCAAAACAAATTAAAACCAAAACCAATCAATCTTGCATAACTAGCCTAAAATCAACAAAAAACAACAAAATTAAATCATAAAGAGAGAGCCCTCTCTGAGCATTAGGAAGGCTAGATCCTAAAGCTTAAAAGTAGGTTTGTGGTTACCTCTAATATTTCTTTAAACAAAAAGCATAACAACCCTAGGAAATTATTAGAGTGATAACACCAAGGATGAGGTCTTCAGTGGCTTTCAAGAGTTTAAGTCTCTACTGGAGAATATGACAGGAGGAAATATCTGTACTCTTTGGTCAGACAACATAGATGAGTACACCATCAAGGAGTTCCAGGATTTTTGTACCAAGGCAGGAATCAGAAGAGAGTGGACGGTTCCTTACAACCCACAATAGAATGGGATTGCTAAGAGGAGGAACCAATCTATTTTGGAGGCAACAAGGGCAATGTTGTATGACCAAGATCTCCCACACTATTTATGGGCTCAGGCATGTAGTACAATGCTTTACATTAAGAGTTGGGTCCCACATAGAGTGCTTGGCAAGATGACTTCCGAGGAAGTTTTCACAAGGAAGAAGCCATATGTCAGTCAGTTTAGGATATTTGGTTGCCTGGCACATTGTCACATTCCAGTGGAAAAATGTTCGAAGCTAGATTAAACTGCATAGGTGTAACAACCCTGGGTTAAAAGTTCATGTAATAAAGTTAATAAAGGAAAAATAAGACCAGGGTCATGGGACAATATTACAAGTTTAATGTTGGGCAAAACATCCTAGTGGGTGTTATTTTGGTTTATTATGGCTAAGGGGGAATTGACAAAGAGGCATTAATTCACATTTTATTTATGAAAATAACTAAAAATAGGAGAAAAGGAAGGTGAAAGGGCACATAATGCATGTGAGGAGGAAACTAAAGAAAAATATAGGAAATTGAAGAAAATATAGGCCTCGTTAATAAAAAGGCTTGTAAGGATCAATTCACATCCTTTTGTTAGTTTTAGCTTGGAGTTCTCTCTCTATTCTCCCTCTCTCTCATACCCTTACACACTTAGAGCATTCATGGAGCACTCTAGCATTGGAGAAAGGAAGGAAAAGGAAGTACAAGAAAGCAAAGGAAAGCAAGGAAGAGTTGGATAAAGGGGCTACAACGGGATCACTTGCAGGTACCGAGTTGCATGCATGATTTCCTTGTTATTTTTGGCTTGCATAGTACATGCATGTGTGTATTTGGTTCTCTTGTTGTCATTGGCATGGGCAAATTTTCCAGGTGTGACAGTGGTTTCAACCTTGCCTTTTCATTTCGGGATAACCATGGTGTGATTGGGTTCTTTTACTTGGTTGAGCTTTGGATTGTGAGATGGCTTTGGAACCAGGTGAGGTGTTCTCAGGAAAATTCCCAAGGGCCTATAAATCCCTTGATTGGTAATGGCAGGATATGCGGTAAAGCTTGAGTGTGGAGACAATAAAATTCCTCAAGACATTGGTGAAGAAATCTAGAGGCATCCAAAGTTGTCTAGGGTGGAGTGATCCCTTGACCGGTTTTGGAGGGATTGCAGTAAATCGTGGTAGTGCATATTTATTGTTTGGCATAAGAATCCCTTGACCAGTAATGACGGGATTGTGGTAAATCCTGGTTGTACATGTGAGGATTTTGGGCCTAGGAGTCCCTGAAATAGTTTTGGTGGGATTGTGGAAAAGCCTAAGGAATCCCTGCTTGTTTTGTTGTGAGTCCCACATTCATGATTGGAATATGGCACAAGGGTGATTGGTTGAATGAAATATTTGGTTCAGCCCAATTTATGGTCAAGTGGTACATGGAAGTCCCTAACTTGTTTGGATTTACATATGTCAATAAGGGCTCTGTTACACAGCAATTTTTCACCATCCCTGCAATCCCCATCTCGCACATTGGAGGGTTCATTCCGTGACCTGTTGGTAGAGTTAAGACTTGAAAATACTTTCATTGCATCCCTATGAAGATGAGTTTTAATTGCCCTGAAGACATCTCCTTGCGAAAAAACCCTAAAAATAGCTCTTTTTTCATTGGCGCGGTTCCATAGTTCAGCCCTCGTGCCAAGAGGGAAAATCCTCCAAAGAGGGCGCGCCAATTGGTGCTCTGTCATAGAGCCGCACCCGCGCCAACCATATTAAGAGGTGTTTTTAAAAAATAAGAGGCAGAAGTTTCATCCTAACAAATTCCTGGACTGATATCTATCTTGAGTTGGGTGGTTTGGCTACGGATTTCCATAGAGAGGAAGTGGTTTGCCACCTCTCATGGAATCTTCCTTGATGATAGGGCCAATCCCATAATTATAGGGATCCCAACTTCCCTTCCTCCTCCTATAAAGGCTTGCCCATCTCCATAGCAAGCTAGTTCCAGAATCCCCAAGTTCCCAAGAACCTTCATGCTGAAAAAGCCTTCTTGATTCCCTAAGGCCAAATCCAAGCAAGGAGACTATTGCCAAGTATCCGGAGAGAGAGGCTTGTCCCATCCTTGAGAGGCTTTATCAATACATGTGTTGCTGACGACCCGCCAAAGGAGAATTCGGCGTCGAAGCTTTGGTTGTATTATTCTTTTTGACTCATTAATACTAAGCGACTATCGGTTATCGTTCCACTCTTGTTCTTGATCATGTTCATGAGTTATGTCCTCTTCGACTGACATATAGTTGTATATTCTGGGTTTTATGCTTGCGTTTGTGTTGTTTCTTGCATGTGCAGGTGTCCGATCACGAAGATCGTGAGGATTGTGATCTGCCAGGGCAAAGGAACGGGAGCACCACCTCTTCTACAAACGACAACGTTGGATTCCAGGTAAGCCTTCCTCACAAGTCGGTTTATTTACGATTAGGAACCTGCACTGTAGCGTGTTTGATTGTTGCTAGACCCGATCTGGGCTAGTAGGGATCGCCTCTGTCCGCAGAGGGGATTTACCTCCTCAACAATTTGGCGACTCCACTGGGGATCGTTGGCTTGTTGTCGTTCGTTTTATAAGCTATAGACGGAGTCTAAAGTTGGCCAGATAACCTTCGAAACACTTTTGCTCTGCAATTGCGAAGTATATCAAAGCTGCTTCAGCCAATCTCCGGTTTAGTTTGTAAACTGAACACTTGGAGCTTTGTCTTGTCTTTTCGGTCGATTCTTGATCCTTTTTGTTTGATCAGCTCTTCTGGGCTAGCTCTTTCTGTGAATTTGGCTTTTGGATAGCTTGATCATCACTGGTCTGCTTTTTGGATTGCTCTTTTTATTTTTGACTGGTAAACTCGACTGGCGCGCTTTTCAGCTTGACAGTCGCACCCATTGGCGCAGGTTGCTAGTGTATTACCTGCGCCAATTCTATTCTGGCGCTAGTTTCAGCCTTACAGTCGTGCCAATCTTGTCAGGTACTAGGGTTTACTCTGTTTTGAGCTTTTTGAGCTTGATCTGTGTGTTTAGCTTTGTCTCGCTTTGAGCTTAGATTGCATGGTTCATTTGAGTCTTGGAGATTCCACTTGAAGTGGTGAGTCTAGTCTTGGTTGGGAGGAATTCTTTGTTTTTTTCATTTTCAGGCGTTGGCGCTTGTTGTCAGTTAGCAACACGCGCCAATTGGCCATTGGCGCTAGTTTTCAATGTGCAAGTCGCGCCAGTTGGCGCTCGTTGTCAATGTACAAGTCGAGCCAATTTCAGGGTGTATGAAAATTGAGATTTTTTCCCTAAATCCTTCACCAATGTGTCTTTCCCTTCCGGTATTTTCCTTGTATGAGCATAGATTACATTTCTCATTGTTTGGGATGTCTTATTTCCATGATTGCTTGATGTAAAAGGGAATGAATGCCTTGTTTTGATCTCATTCTTTGGAAGTCCTCTTTGTGTTTTGTCAACTTTTGACGAATTTTGTTACAAAGTGTTTGAAACAACGAATGCATTCTTAGTGTTTGTTTGCATCCCTTTTGCTTTCATCCTTTCATTAAGGAGATTTGTGTTCTTTTAGTTTTCATCTCATAGTTTGCTTTTCGTTAAAATGCATTAGATCACATTGCATTGAAAAGGATTTTTTGAGATCCATCATTGAACTTAGATTACATTGTTTAGTAATTGAAAACTAGAAATCGCTTTGAGTGCATTCTCTTTTATTAAAATCATGCATTGAGTAGATTCTCATTTCATCGAAAAATGCATTGAGTGCATTCTTATAATTTGAAGAGAAAAAGGAAATTGTGCATAGATTACAATTACATAGTTTTCAGGAAAAAGAGGATTTTGCATAGATTACATTGCATTATTCGCATCGTTGAATGTTTTAGAATAACTTTTGGGTAGTGAAAGTCATCTAGTTTGGAAAGTTTCGTTTTCAGTGTTGTTGTTTGTTGCATCATTGTTTGAAGTTCTTCCCTTAACTAGATAGCATTCATCGAATTGAAAAGTTTTCTTTTCTCATATAGCTGCATATAGGAGATTTTCAGATGACATTCGGTAGGGCCTGAAAACTGAAACTTAATTGAAGATAAACTTTAAAATATACTCAATTTACACTAAGGCAACATTGAAATCTAACGAAACACATTTAGAGGTATAGGCTAGAGACGTGTTTCGGCATCTTAAAACCTAGTAGCTGTCGTTCGCCTCTTGGCTTTAGACAGCGCTAGTACGAACTTGTGCTCCCTGTACCGTCGAGTATATAAAGGGATACCCCACTAGGTTTCAATCCTTTATCCATAGGAAGCCGAGTCTGCTGCCCTATACCCATGATACACCTGACACAGCATTCGGGGAGATTGCCTGCACGTACGGAAAGTCCTTGGTTGATTTCTCTTTCATTTTGAAACCAGGGTGTATATTGCAGTTCACGGTTATTTGGTACACCCTTTGCCTAGTATTCCTGAGTAGCCATTTGATCTTTTTTGACTCCATAAATTTGAAAGGATCACCAAGCGCTTGTCCTTTCACGCTTGCGTCAAATCTGAAAGAGATAGAGTCACCTTTTATCCGTTTCTCGACTCTTAAAACATGAAACGGTGAAGTTTCTAGTTTTCAATGTGGTAAAAAATTAATCACCCACGATCACACTCCGTGTTAGATTTTTCTTGTGACCATTTGATTGTGTGCCTTGGTTTTCAGCCCGTGTGCATTTTGAGTTTTTCATGGCAACCTTTCCAGAGTTCACCAACCCAGGAATCCCCTCCGATGGGAATCCTGGTCATTTTCCTCCCTTTGGGAATGTTGGTGCTCCTTACATGGCAACGTTGTCCCTTCCTAGGTTAACTGTTGGGTTGCCTGCTTGGTTGTTTTCAACCTTTGTGGTTCTGAATGTCTCAGATACTATTCTATCAGTTCCTCCGCTTGAACAACATCATGTTGATTCCAAGGTGGACCTCTCCCCTTCTTCGCCTGTTTCTGCGTCCTCCTCTTCTACTTCGCCTGGTGAAAGTATGGATTCGAGTAACCAGGTGGCTAAGAAGAAGAATAAGAAGACAAAGAAGAAGAAGTCAGAAAAAGGAGAGGCTAGCTTTGCGGCTATTGCTCCCAAGAAGCCTTCCCTTGATAAACCTTCCAACCCTCCACGGAAAGTCAAGTTCCCTTGCATGTTGTGCACGGGAGACCATCTTCTTCGAGATTGCCCTGGCATTCCCAAGGTACTCGAAGTATGGTCCAACAGTCGCCCGCCATTGCCTTTGGCTTCCGGGAGTCAGGTTGGGGGCACGTCTTCAACTGCTGCTGGTAAGGCTCCTAAGAAGCAGGGTAAGATTACCAATCCCTGTAAGTTGTGTGAAGGGCACCATGCCATTCACCTTTGTCCGTATATGGATGAAGCCAAGCGAGTTTTGGACAGCCCGAATGTTTCTACGCCGTGCCTTCCATCTGGTTATAAACATATTTCTTTGATTCTTCCACCTGCTGATGCCACGATTGGTCAAGAGTCATCCTTGGTTGATCCCGCTCCCCCGGAAATTCCCATTCAGGAATTCGTTCCCGACCAACCATTGGTCGTGGGATCGGTTGAATTGGTCCCATCTGCGGTACACCAGGTCTTTTCCGTCGAGAGTGGACCTCACATCCCTCAGGTTCTTCTTGTTTCTTCAGATTCTTCAGACTTGGATAAAGATTCTCCTGTCCCCGTACCTCAAGAAGAAGTTGCTCCTCCGCCACTCGTGATAGAGGTCCCGGACGATACTCCTCCCGCCTTCGAGATGGAGGTCGTGGAGGATGCTCCTTCTTCTTCCGTAACACCAGGGAAAGACCATCTCGGTTTGATGGTAGCCCCTCCAAGTAGTTTGGTCGCTTCCTTTGATTGGAATCGATTCGCGGGATATCGCCTTCCGTCTTATGTGCCTTTCGAGATAACGGTACAGGCCTTTGGTCTGGTTGTACCCAGCACCATTATAGACGAAGGTGCATCTGTTAGTGTTCTATTTTCAACTACTTGGCAAGCTTTCGGTTCACCGCCACTTGTGCCTGTTACGCAGAATCTGTTGGCGTTTAACAGAAGAACGAGTCAACCATTAGGGATCCTTCCAAGGTTACCTATTACTTTGGGAGGTAAAACTGTCCATATGGACGTGATGGTTGTTCTAGGCCCCTTGGATTTCAATCTTCTCTTGGGGCGCGATTACACCTATGCCATGGGAGCGCTTGTCTCCTCCCTTTTTCGTGTGGTCTGTTTTCCACATGAAGGATGGATTGTGACCATTGATCAACTTTCATTCATTGGTCCTAATGTGGCAACTGGCCCGCCATCATCCCTTCCTGGTTTTTATCCACCTGTTGTATCTGCCCCACCGCAGGTCAACTATGTGGCTACCTACCCCGTGCTTGTACCCAGTGATTGTTCCATTGTGCATCAGGTGCTGGGGGCATTGGGTCCTGACTTCCAGGATGCTTTCCTTCCATCAGGAGTGGAACTCTTGGAAGCGATGACTTCTTGTTCATTATGATGAGGTCGGTCAGAGAAGAGTTCCTTGTCTTGTGTTAAGCTCCTTAAAAAATGAAACAGTCAACGTGAGCAGAGTTCTTGTTCAGGTCGGGTCTTAAAGTTTTAGCCATCATAGCCAATCCAGGAAGCCCAAAGGTTCTGTCCGAGCCCCAAAAATGTGGAACAAGGGCTGTGCTGAGAGAGTTCTGTCTCTGTATCATCACCAAAATAAACAAGGTTGTTTGGTGGCCACCTCCTTGTCTGTGCTGTTCTTTTAACCATGAACAGAAAGCTGGTTCTTGTTGCAGCCACCACCATAAAAGGCTGGGGGGCTGAACACGGTCCTCACATTCTGGTCTTTGATCCTTGGCCTCAGAACCCAATGCCGAGTTCTTTCTTGAACCGGGACTTGAATCCTGCCACCTTCCATCTATTATCACGAAGGCAGTGGATTGAAGTTTGGGAGCAACTCAAATTGAGTCACCATGTTAGCATGGCTGGCTTCAGTATGGGTTTTTTCTGTTCAGCCTGAAAAATGGGACACACTTAAAGGTACAGTTTAACTTTAAACTTCAAGCAAATAAATCCACCACAGGTAGTTTTCCTTTTTCTGATTTAAAGCTTGTGTGAAAATGAAACCATCCCCATTTTACCTCTTGTGATTGCCATTTTATTAGCCTGTTTTTGCTAGATGAGCCTTGGTTTTCTCATTCCATCGTCCCATCTGCTTGGCCGATCATATGCCTTCACTTGGTTGTTTTACCTGTTCCTGAGGAACCGTTGCGATGAGTGGTCTTATTAGCCAACCTCTCAACCTTTATTTGTTCAGAGCAGTTCCACCATTACCGGAACCAGTTGCTACCCTTTATACCACTCGTTCCTCCAGGAGGAGTCAACTTTCAGCTCTTTTCTGACTCTCTAAACATGAAAATATTGTCGAGTCCCTTGTCATTTCGATCTCGTTAAAGTGGACACGAAACGACATCTACCCAGTATACGTTTACCCCTTTTTCGGGCTGGGATAGATTACTTACGAAAAAGGAATACCCTAGCCTATCGCAACTAGGAGGTTTTCTCAGACATAGTTTTCTACCTTTTCGGATCTGAGGAACTATTTACGAAAAGGGACCGTTGGAGTTTATTTTTCGGTTGTCTTTTCAAACTCTCTAAACATGAAAAGACGCCGAGTTCTTCCTTTTTTAGACTCGTTAAACTCTGATGACATCGGATTCAGTCATAATGACGCTACTCGAGTCTTTCCTTCCTAGGGCTCGTTAAATGTACTAGGATGGATTTGTCCGAAGGACGAATTTATATGACAAGCATATGGTATCCTCTTCAAGCTTGTGTAAAAATAAAGAGGTACTCACTGAAATGGTGGGGAAAATGGAACCAACATCATTGTCGTGTCGGCAATATGTCACTCTTGAACATGGCACTTGTTTGCATTCGTGTCGGGTTGGGGACATCTCATCTCGTTTTTCACTTGCCTCTGTGGGTTTGGGTAATCCCTTTTGACCTCTCATCTACTCTTTTCCTCGTCACTATGACCTTTGATCTTTTGATGTAAAATACTGCCAAGTCCACTGTCGTGCCGTCAATATGTTCAAGAGAAGTTGACCTCTATGAATTTCAACCTTCCTCTGATTCTCATATGATTGTGATTCACAAAGACATTATGTTCCTCTGTCTTGCGTCGATGATGTGGGAAACACTATGGCCCACCTTCGATCAAGGTCACTTCTCGTCGACTTCAGCTCATTATCCGGGAAGCTGATCTAGAGACTCCCTTATGGTACCTTGGAGCCTGCATGCCTCAATGGCAGGTTCGTCGCATTCGACATGAGGTTGTCATCATTGGCCTCTAATCGAGTGATTCTACGAGTGTTCGACACCAGCTCATTGATTCACACGCCGTAGATTGTACCTGTAGTACCTTGAGATCCATTGTCATTATTGGTGGTTCCTCTCGCGTCTGTTAACAACTTTCATCATTGGCTGGTAATCAGGCGATGTTCTTGCATGTTCGACTTCAGCTCACACATTCGCATGCTTGAACTTGTACTTTGTTCAGGTCGAGATGGAGCGCAAGACCCTGGATTGTGTCTGTTGTAATCCAGGCTGCAATATTGTGGATTATTATGATTATTTACATGACTCACTGATTGGATGGCTGCGACCATACCTGAGTCTATTTTTCAATCCTCACTGGATGGCTGCGTCCATGCCTTGGATCTAGATTATTGTAAACTCTGTTATGGATGGCTACGCCCATACCACGTATATATATCATGTATCTGAGACATCAGTTGTACTTCGCTCCGCAGGTTTTTCGATGGCGGTGTTTTCGGTCGGCATGATCTCGTAAAGCATTTCACCCCTCTCTCTCTCTCGGGCCTCATGCTTTAGGGGGCATCTGTTACGCAACAATTTGTCACCATCCCTGCAATCCCCATCCCACACATTGGAGGGTTCATTCCGTGACCTGTGGGCAGAGTTAAGACTTGAAAATACTTTCATTGCATCCCTCTGAAGATGAGCTTTAATTTCCTTGAAGACATCTCCTTGCGAAAAACCCTAAAAATAGCTCTTTTTTCATTGGCGCGATTCCATAGTTCAGCCCTCGCGCCAAGAGGGAAAATCCTCCAAAGAGGGCGCGCCAATTGGCACTCTGTCATAGAGCCGCACCCGCGCCAACCATATTAAGAGGTGTTTTTTTAAAATAAGAGGCGGAAGTTTCATCCTAACAAATTCCTGGACTGATATCTATCTTGAGTTGGGTGGTTTGGCAACGGATTTCCATAGAGAGGAAGTGGTTTGCCACCTCTCATGGAAGCTTCCTTGATGATAGGGCCAATCCCATAATTATAGGGATCCCAACTTCCCTTCCTCCTCCTATAAAGGCTTGCCCATCTCCATAGCAAGCTAGTTCCAGAATCCCCAAGTTCCCAAGAGCTTTCATGCTGAAAAATCCTTCTTGATTCCCTAAGGCCAAATCCAAGCAAGGAGACTATTGCCAAGTATCCGGAGAGAGAGGGTTCTCCCATCCTTGACAGGCTTTATCGAGACATGTGCTGCTGACGACCCGCCAAAGGATAATTCGGCGTCGAAGCTTTGGTTGTATTCTTCTTTTTCACTCATTAATACTAAGCAACTATCGGTTATTGTTCCACTCTTGTTCTTGATCATGTTCATGAGTTATGTCCTCTTTGACTGACATATAGTTGTATATTCTGGGTTTTATGCTTGCGTTTGTGTTGTTTCTTGCATGTGCAGGTGTCCGATCACGGAGATCGTGAGGATTGTGATCTGCCAGGGCAAAGGAACGGGAGCACCACCTCTTCTACAAACGACAGCATTGGATTCCAGGTAAGCCTTCCTCGCAAGTCGGTTTATTTACGATTAGGAACCTGCACTGTAGCGTGTTTGATTGTTGCTAGCCCGATCTGGGCTAGTAGGGATCGCCTCTGTCCGCAGAGGGGATTTACCTCCTCAACAGGCTCTTTTGCTCTTGTATTTCATGAGTAATTATACTTGTTATTATGTGGCTTTAATGGTTGTTCTATCACTGTTATTATCTGGTTATGTTGTCCTTTGAGATAATTAGGGTCAATAATTATGCCAAAGCATCTATAATGTTTTGTTTTGTTTTAAGTTTGGAATTTTTGGATGACCAATGCATAAAAAATTTGCAGCAACTGTGTCTAAACTTTTAGATAGTATTAATTAATAGGACAAAGGGCTGTCACTTTATTCCACACAGTAATTTAGATTTTTTGCAGGTGATTAAGCAGAATATGTAAGAAGATATGATTATTTCATTATTCAAAAATAATATTTGAATTATCATAAGTGTGAAAACTTTCAAACAATGTCTAAAAGTTTAACAAAACATATTTAACATTATGAAGATGCTGATAATTTATTGATATGAGGGGCTTACATAAACAAATAGTTCAGTAAATCATTCTCTGATATAGATAATAACTTCAAGAAGAATCTAAGACAACTGAAACTTAGTTAATCTTACCCAGTTACCTTCATAACAATTAAATACATGTAGAAACAATATGAAATGATAAACAGAAAGGCCTCACAAGGGGACAAAGTTGTATGAAACAAATCCAGAATCCTTCTTTTATTATTAATGATCAAAATCTTGTACACTGTCGCATACAAAAATGCTCATCCAAGGGTGCAACCCTTAATAACTCGAGAATGGGAGTTATTTATACCATTTCTAGGGCTAAGAAAATATCCTAAACTAATTTACAAAAATAGTACAGTATGATAGAAAGAAGGAAACTGCTGAAAGATGTGTTCCTGTTTTGAAGGAGACTATTGATGACTTGGCCAAAAATTGTTGTTGTACTAATGACTAGACCCCGAAAATGTTGTTATGCCATTGTATGCTAGAATTTACAATTTACTCGATGGTATCACATAGTTTATCCCATATTTCCTCTTTTGGGATTTGTGAATTTACCATTTTCCTAAATATCTCATCCACTTCTGTGTATCTTTCGAAAGTAGGTTTGTTGAGGAAAAGATGTTTGATCTCATGTTTGATGTTCAAATCAAACTCGCTTCTAGAAAAGCCTTACCTGTAATGTGTCCTTTGATCCCTGCAAATTTTTTCATGTTGGTTGCAATGGTATATAGTTTCTGACACTAATCTTCAAGTTTGATCAACTTATCATCCATAGCTACCAATCCTGGTAATCCATTTTTATTTAAGACATTGAATTTGGTATGAAACCTTTGGCCAACAGTGTCCAGAGTTTGACATTTGGTTTCCAGTTGATTGATCAAATTCTTCTTCTGTAATACCTTCTTGATTTCCAAAATTGTGGTTGTTCTGTCAGAAATATTAATTTCTTCAAGCTCTTCTCTGTTCTTTGAATTTAACACCTTGATCATATCTGTAGCTTCTGTTGGTTTGGTCTTCAAGGTTGTTTTATGTACTTCAATATTTGTCTTACATCTGGTTATAAGTTCCTGCTGCTCAAAGATAATTTGTATGGATGGCCATACCTCTGCTATAGCTTGGCTGATGTTTGTCCAAATTCCTTCCTTGGCTTGGGCCAAGGTGTCAACCATTAATTATTCACTTTCTAGCTTTGCAATTTTTAATTATAGTGTATGTGTCTTCTGCATTTCTGCTACATACAAAGTGTCATTTTTGACTTTCTGCAACTCCAAATCTTGAAATTTCTTTAATAGATTTTCATTTTGTTGTTTTTGCAAAGCCAATTCTTTTGTCAATTTGGCTTAATCAGGGACTGTTGATGATGATGGTGTTATTTCTGATGATGAAGATTCTTGTGTACCTGCAACTGATATAGGAATGGTTGTGACTGGAACTAACGCTACCTATGTTGATTCCTTTTGGGGCCATGTCAAAAGTTTATTAGAATGTCAAAGGAAAGAAGATAATGCTGTCAGGAAGAAAAAGAATGACAATGGCTCGATCGAACGAATGTGTGTGTGGTGACATCTTGATCATTCAATGGAGGCAACTACATAATTTTCCTGCAAATATAACTGTATATTGGTCAAGCAAAAATGAGAAACAATGGGGCAAAGGATAATTTATAGATCATAATTGTTTTTTAATGGTTTAATGTGACCGTAGCAGCTTAAATGGGATTTGGAGCGAAGGACATGGCGTGGAGGCCAACTATTTGGGAGTGGGGACTTCGACAGGCGAATAGGAAGGCATGAACGTTACAGGGTGGTAACGGTCAAGGTGATGTGGCAATGGATATATGGCAGGTGGCGACATGAGAGTGGCGGAAGGCAAATGGTTGAAGCGTGGGACAGATGACCGTTTAGCTGGCAAGGGAGAAACCATGGTGGATTTTGGGGGGGGGGGGGGGGGGAGTGGTTTCAGGTTTTGAGCAGAGGAGTTGCGAACTCGGGAGAGGGTTCCATGTTTGTATTTTTTGGTGGCCATTAAAACCACTTTTAGAACCCCCCCCCCCGCATTAACAAGAAACGACTGAGAGGGGTGCGAAATCTTCCTCCGTTGTTGTTCTGGGCGAGGGAGATCTCATCTGTTGAAAATAAATCGCGCAATATGACGTCCGACAAGACTTATTTTGTCGCTTAGTGCTTTAGGATTCAAATAATTTATGCGCCATAAACTTGAGGGTTGAATGTTTATAAACTAATATAAAATTGATCCCCTTTTTAAAGAAATTAATCATAATTAATATATAAACTTATGAAAAGGCGCATTTGAGCTTGCAACCATGTATTTTTCATTTTTATGCACTAAAGCCTTCATTATTCTTTGGCATCCTATAATTTTATTTTATTTTACCTCCTTTCTTTAGGGAAATCTAACCTATCATTTTATCTTGATATGGATGTATATAACACACAATAAGCCTAACATTTTTTTATTTATTTTTCTTTCATCCATATCCTATATTAACATTTTTTTTAAATTTATTTTGACTTTATATGCTAACTTACCAAAACTAGATAATGTTACAACAGGTTATATTCTTGCTATAAACATGGTTTAATGACAGATTCTAGTTACAAATCTTAACATGTTTTGATTGGTAAATGAATGGTTGTTGAATGCATGGCTAATATATGTTATTGCAGTTATTATGAGAGGGCATTAGACATTCTTGATGATTTTCAAATAATTATGAGACCCCTATGTTCATATATGCGTTCATGACCTATATATTTCATGTTCACCATGTGTTTGACAGAATGATTGTTATGGTTAGGCCTTGTTAGGTCAGCTTATTTTCTATGTTTTGTATTAATGGATTTGTCCTGATGTCATTCATTGTTCTGGAAGTTTTTATCAATTTTTGGGCAGAGGTCTGGTTACTAGCCCTGGAAAAGTGGCTGATATCCCGGGGTCGCATGCACAAAACTAGGAAAATTAGACTACAGTCACTGGGAGGAAGGGTTATCCATGCGAATGGAGGGTTATAGTTGAATTTATGCAGTGTTATTCCTATGTCTAAGTGTCCATATCACTAAAATAGAAATTTAATTCAGGGTTTGAATACCTGGGGTGGTTGTTTAGCTTGTGGGGGGTCCTGTAGCATCCGAGGGAAGTTAAAACAAATATTGGTTTGTGAATTCCACTTCCTTAATTGTACCTAGGAGGTTTAGTCATGTCATTGTAGCCCTTAGCTCATGTTTACCATGGAACCTCAGTGAAATAAGGTAGATATGGGAGGGGGCGTTATATATTGGTATTAGAGCAGGGTTCAATGCTTAGACTAGATGGGCTAAATGTGTTTGTCATTCATGTGTGTGAGTTGTATATGTGGTTGTTATGCATGCATTGTCATGGTTATGGTTGTAGTGCATGAGGTCATGGTATGCAGTTGGTATCTTCATGCATGATGTCAACATATTAAGGTGATTATGATTATACATGTATCATGCTAATATGTAATGATTTCGCAAATGAGATAACCTTCCCTGAAATTCATTGAGGTATGTTGATTATGTTTATATTTTGTTTTATCTTACATTGTATACTTGTAGGAAGAAGAATATGAAAGACGACTAGAAAAATGGTGGATTACAGTTCACGAAACTCCCCTTACAGATCAAATAAACAACCAAGATATGAGTATTCTCTAGACATAGCAGACACATTGAGAAGTTTGGAGGCAAAGATAACAAGATGCAAAGCAAATAATGACCAAATAATTCAGTTACTGGAAAGACTTGCCAAGGCACATGAGAAAAAATTAGAGGTCAATGCAATTATTCTTTAAATTTGTCAAAATTGCAGATACATGGACAACCACGGATCAATTATGAACATGAGGATAGGAATAATGGGGCATATGGCAGTAGGAATCATGATGGGCATAGGTCGGATAAAGATGACGCAGTTAGAGATGCAAGTTTCTTGGACACACCGGATAGGAGAGGTAGTGGACATAGGTTCTATTCTAGTTCTAGTTTAGACATGTATCATGGTCATCATCACGATCATCCTTCCAGGAGGAGTGATAGGAGATATTTTTCGGATGAGTTCAAGAAATTGAAGCCACCTACATTTGATGGAGAGATGAAGAAACTGAAATATGTAGATGCATGATTGCTTGGGATGAAGAAATTATTTGAGATGCATGATTACACAAAGAACGCAAAGGCCATAATAACTATCTTCAACCTCAAAGGGAAAGAAAAAATTTGGTGGGAAGATGTGAAGCATGTCAGAGACATCAAGATAGAGGAGTTGAGTTGGCATGAATTCAAGAAACTCTTCAGGAAGAAATATTTGTCAGAAAGGTACTGTGAAAATAATGCCAAGGAGTTATATGAGCTAAAGATGAGATCAATGATAGATGAGGAGTACACGACTAAGTTCCTGGAGTCATCGAGGTATGTACCACATCTTAAGGATGAGAAGGCCAAGGTTCAAATATTTTTTAATGGATTTCCATTAGCATTTAAGGATTGGATTGAGTATGATGAGCCTCATTCACTTGAAGAAGTCATTAGAAAATTGCAGCACTATTACAAACAATCAAATATTAAGATAGAGACTAAGAAGAGTTGGAAAGGGAATGATAATACTAAATGTAAATGGCCACCGAAGATAACAATACCTCAGGATGCAGGTGAGAAAGATAAAGTTGTTCCTTATAACAAGTTTAATGCAATTGAGAAGGGACATGGGTTGCAACATGGAGATCATCATAATAGGGGTGATGGTAGGAGACAAATGTAGTGTTGGATATGTGAAAAGGAGCATCTCAAGAAGGATTTTCAATTGTATTAGGGTGGTATGCCTTAGATATACAATGCTCGAGAGGCACAACCAGTTGGATATGTTGGACAGAGTACTCCTCAGATCTATGCAACATTGTATAATAGGCAGGTTGATCACCAAAAATCTATATCGAGATGGACGGTATGCTTTCTGATCATGTATTTTATATTTTGATTGAACCTAGATCTAATTATAGTTGTGTTAATCCTAACTTGGTGGATAAGTGTGGTTTGAGAAAAGAAGTGCATGCAGAGTATTGGTTGGTACAATTGGCTACATGTACTAATAAGAGAGTTCATCATTGGGTAAGAGCTTGTGCATTTGAGTTGAATTGTATGCCTACATTAACACATCCAAATGTACTTCCATTAGGATCATACAATATGCTTCTGGGTATGGATTGGTTGTATCTTCACAGGACTAAGGTGGATTGCTATGAGAAGGTTATTGAGTGCTTGGATGGTAACTGAGAATAGAGAATCTTACAGGGTAAGAAGAAGGCAACATCAGTTAGAATGGTTACAACTATGTAGGAAAAGCACAGTCGCAGAAAAGGGTGAGTCTTGTTTGCAGTTCATATTTCTAGTGATAAAGGTAAGTATGTTCAGGATGCAGAAGTCTTGAAGAGGTATCCTGTTTTGTAGTTGTTTCAGGATGTATTTCCAACAGATATTTCAAAGTTTCTACCTCACAGGGAAGTGGATTTTTCTATTGAGTTGGTACTAGGGGCATCACCAACATCAAAGGCACCTTACATGATGAGCACGCCGTAGCCAGTGGAATTGAAGTTGCAGCTAAAGGAGATGCTTGATAAGGGATACATTATGTCGAGTGTGTCGCCTTGGGATGCACAAATGTTGTTTGTGAAGAAGAAAGAAGGTACTCTTAGGTTATGCATTAATTACAGGGATTTGAACAAGGTGATGATCAAGAATAGTTATTTGTTGTCGAGGATCGATGACTTGTTTGATCAGTTGAAGGGAGCACCAATGTTCTCAAAGATTGACTTGTGATCAGGATATCATCACGCACGCATCAAAGAAGAGGACATCTACAAGACTACTTTCCAAACCAGGCAAGGACATTACGAGTTTATTATAGTTCCTTTTGTTCTAACTAATGCTCGAGTTACTTCCACATGTTCGATGAATAGTTTGTTGCGTACTTATTTGGACAAGTTTGTGATTGTATCCATTTATGATATATTGATATATTCTAAGAATGAGGAAGAGCATGTCGAACACTTAGCAACAATATTGATATTTCTAAGAGAGCATCAATTGTTACTAAATGCAGTTTCTTTTAGACAAAGGTACATTACTCGGTACATGTTATCTCCAAGGAAGGCATAGCAGTGGATCCGGAAAAGATAAGAACTATCATGGAATGGGGAGCTCCTAGGAATGTGGATGAGGTCAGATCATTCATGGGGTTAGCAGGTTATTATAGAAGGTTCATTAAGAAATTCTCACGGATTGCATATCTTATTACATCATTACAGAGAAAGGGAAAGAAATTAGAATGGATAGAGGAATGTGCAGCTAGTTTGAGCAGTTGAAGCAATTGCTTACAAATGCTCCAATTATAAAGATTGCAGATCCAAACCAAGAGTTTGTGGTGGGTAAAAATTCTTGCAAGAGAGGACTTGGTGGAGTCCTTATGCAAGAGGGATAGGTGGTATACTACGAATCAAGGAAAATGAATGAGCACGAGAAGAACTGCGTGACACATGATATTGAGTTTGCAACAATCATTCATGCATTGAATATGTGGAGGCACTATATTCTTGGCAAGAGATTTGTGTTGATGAGCGATCATAGTATGTTGAGATATTTGTTTGACCAACCTAATATGAATTTTAGGTAAGATAGGTGGTTGGTTACGATCAATGGGTTTGATTTCGAGCTCAATTACATTAAGGGAAAGGAAAACAGGGTTGCAGATGCTCTTAGCAGGAGAGTACATGTAAATCACATAGTAGTTATGAGTTCATATGGGACAAATTTACATGATCAGATCTTACATACATGATAGTAGGACGATAGGTACAGGGAGCTTAGGCAGAGGTTAGAATAGCAGAGTAGAGGTGAACAGGATGTGGAATATCATCTCATAGCATATAGTTTCGTAAGATTTAGGGATAGGATCTATATGTCGGAATCCAGTGAGGTCAATAAGCTTGTCTTGAGGGAATTTCATGTTAAGTTGTATTTAGGTCATTCGGGATATCAGAATACCCTAACAGTTGTGAGGAAGTTCTAATATTGGCCGAATCTAAAGAAAAAGGTAGTTGAGTTCATCACCAAGTGTTTATATTTTCAACATGTAAAGGTAGAGTGCAAGCATCCATGCGATTTACTACAACCGATTCTGATTATAGAGTGGAAATGGGAAGTCATTTCTATGGGTTTCATCACAAGTTTGATGAGAACATCTAGAAAACATAATTTCATTATGGTTGTTGTGGACAAGTTAACCAAGGTATATCACTTCATAGTGGTTAAGTCTACTTATTCAAAAAGTGAGGTAGCACATGTATTCATCAGGGAAATAGTGATGTTGCATGGTATTATGAAGAATATTGTGTCAAAAAAAGACGTTAAGATCACTTTAAGATTTTGGAAGGAGTTATTTGCAGGTTTGGGTATGGAGTTGGCCCTGAGTACAACTTATAATTTACAGACGAAGAGGGCCAACATGATTTTGGAGGACATGTTGACAATGTATGTTATAAACCAACATAGGATGTCGGATGAGTATCTTCTACTAGTATAGTTTTCTTGCAACAATGGGTATCACGTCATCTAGGATGAGTCCCTTTGAGGCACTCTATGGACAGAGTTGTAATACTCCCATCAACTAGAGTTATCCAGTGAACAGTGTATTGATAGGACCGAACATGTTGGCAGAAATGGAACACGAAATGCAGGTTATCAAGAAGAATTTAAAGGCATCACATGATAGAAAAAAGAGTTATGAATATCAACACCGGTAATTTAAGGAATTTCAAGTTGGGGAACATGTGTACTTGCGCATCAAGCCCAAGAAGAGCTCCTTGAGGATTAGGTAATGTGCTAAGTTGGCACCTCAGTATTGTGGGCCTTTCGATATCGTTGAGAGGATTGGGCTAGTGGCCTACAGAGTTGGACTGCTTACAACAATGAAATTCCATGATGTTTTCCATGTTTCATTGCTTAAAAAATAAGTTAAATATGTTGATCGTGTGATTGATTGGTTTGTATTTCAAGTGGAGCCAAAAGGAGAATTATGGCTGAAACCTCCAGTTGATCAACTGGGGGCTATGCATCATTCATTGTTTTCTCGTTGAGGAAAACTAGTTTTAGGATATGTATATAGTTATGTATGGTTGTTATTGTAACTACTGTAATTATTTGTGTTATAAAGCTTGAATAAGCTATATGGTTGTCATATTATCATGATTGTTATGTTTGTTTTGTTTTTCAGCAAGTAGTTCATTGTAAATATTGCATTGAGATAAGTTATAAAGCTCCATGGGAAATATGTTTTGGTATTCAATGGTTTTGTTGGTTGTAGGTGTCGTAGAACACCAAGGATGGTGTTCCCCTAAGGGGGAGGAGTTTGTAACAAACCCGAGTTAAAATTTTATGTAATAAAGTTAATAAAGGAAAAATAAGACCAAGTTCATGGGATGCATATTCCAAGTTGAATGTTGGAAAAAACATGCTAGTACGTGTTCAATTTGTTTATTATGGCTAAGGGGAAATTGGTAAATGCATTGGCAAAAGATTTAAAAGGCAAACAGGCATTAATTGGATTTTTATTTATGAAAATAATCGAAAACAGGAGAAAACGAAGGTGAAAGGTCGCAGGTTGTATGTGAGGAGGAAATTGAAGGAAAATAGATACCTCATTAATAAAAAGGCTTCTGAGGGTCACTTCACAACCTTTTATCAGTTTTAGCTTGGATATCTCTCTCTCTATTCTTTCTCTCTGACACTCTTGCACACTTAGAACATTCTTGGAGAACTCTAGCATTGGAGAAAGGAGGACAAGAAAGCAAAGGAAAGCAAGGAAGAGTTGGATCAAGGAGATACATCGGGATCGTTTACAAGTATCGAGTTGCATGCAAGATTTCCTTGCTATTTTTTGCATGCATGGTACATGCATGTGTGTATTTCGTTCTCTTGCTTTCATTGGCATGGGTTTTTCTGGGTGTGAGAGTGGTTTCATCCTTGCCTTTTCATTTTCGGATAACAATGGTGTGATGGGGTTCTTTTACTTGTGTTACACAGTAATTTGTCACCATCCCTGCAATCCCCGTCCCACACATTGGAGGGCTCATTCCGTGACCTGTGAGCAGAAACAAAAATTTAAAATATTTTCATGACATCCCTTTGAACATGAGCTTTCATTTCCCTGAAGACACCTCTTTGCAAAAAACCCTAAAAACACCTCTTTTTGCATTGGCGCGGGCAGCCAGTTCAGTACCTGCGCCAATGGGGGAAATCCTTCAAAGAGGGCGCGCCAATTGGCGCTCTGTCCCAGAGTCGCACTCACGCCAGCCAATTTAAGCAGTGTTTTTTAAAAATAAATAGTGGAATTTTCGTCCTAACAAATTCCTAGACTGCTATATATCTTGAGTTGGGAGGTTTGGCTACAGATTTCCACAGAGAGGAAGTGGTTTGCCACCTCTCATGGAAGCTTCCTTTATGATAGGGCAAATCCCATGATTATAGGGATCCCAACTCCCATTCCTCCATCTATAAAAGCTTGCCCATCTCCATTGCAAGCTAGTCTTCAAGTTCCCAAATTCCCAAGAGCCTTATGCTGCAAGAGCCTTGATTATTCCCCTAAGGCCAAATTCAAGCAAGGAGACTATTATCAAGATTCGAAGAGAGAGGTTTGTCCCATCCTTGACAGGATTTTTGAGACGTGTTCTGCTGGCGACCCTCCGAAGGAGAATTCAGCATCAGAACTTGGTTGTAATTTTCCTTTGATTGATTAATAATAAACGACTATTGGTTATGGTTCCACTCTTGTTGTTGTTTATAATGATGAGTTATGTCCTTTATGACTGACATATAGTTTCATCTACTAGATTTTACGCTTGCGTTTGTTCTGTTTCTCACATGTGCAGGTGTCCTATCACGGAGATCGTGGGGATCGTGATCTACCAAAGCTAAGGAACGGGAGCGCTACCTCTTCTACAAGCAACAGCGTTGGATTCCAGGTAAGCCTTCATCGCTAGTTGGTTTATTTGCAATAGAACCCTGACCTGCATGTAGCATGAACGATTGCTAGACCCGGTTTGAGTAGGGGATTGCCTTTGGTCCAGCAGAGGGGATTTGCCTTCACAAAAATTAAGCGTACGTTTAATCACTGGACGTTTAGTTTGTTGTTGTTCTCGCTTGTAAGCCACACGAGGCTGGCTAGCCGAGAGGCGTTCGAAACTAGTCATTGTTTCCGCATTAGCTAAGCAGGATCAAAGTCGTTCGTACCAATCTCCCATTAGTTTATGAACCCAACAACTGGAGTATACTCTCTTGTCCTTCGTTGTTTCTCGATTCTCGCTGCTTGATCACTTGTTGGTCAGCTCTTTTTTCCCGTTGTTCGTTTTGAGTCCAAATTTCAGAGGATCGATCCGACTGTCTGAGTTTTTATCCTTTCATGGTTGGCTTGAATGGCGTGGTTTCCACTCTGACAGTCGCGCCAATTGGCGCGGGTTGCCAGTTCATCACTCGCACCATCCCCTGTCTGGCGCACGTTGCCAGTTCATCACTCGCGCCATCCCCTGTCTGGCACGGATTACAGCCAGATAGTCGCGCCATCTCCTATAGGTGTTAGGGTTTACCCTTGTTTGGAAGTTTCTTTTGGTCAGTACTTTGCTTCTGGGTTTGTTTTAGATCTTGGTTGGGAGAAATTCTTTGTTTTTTCATTTTCAGGTGTTGGCGCTTGTTGTCAGTTAGCAACCCACGCCAATTGGGCATTGGCGCTAGTTTTCAGTGAGCAAGTCGCGCCAGTTGACGCTAGTTGTCAATGACAAAGTCGGGCCAATTTCAGGCTGTGTAAAAATTGAGATTTTTTTTTTCCCCTTGAATCCTCCACCAGTGTGTCTTTCCCTTTCGGTCTTTTCACTGTGTGAGCATAGATTACATTGCTCATTGTTTGAAATGTCTTCTTTCCATGATTGTTTGGTGTAAAATGGAATGAATGCCTTGTTTTGATCTCTTGCTTTGGAAGTCCTCTTTGTGTTTGACCTCATATGTCTTGTCGCCTTTTGAGGGATTTCGTTACAAAGTGTTTGAAACAACGATTGCATTCTTAGTGTTTGTTTACATCTCTTTTGCATTCATCCTTCATTAAGAAGATTTGCGTTTATTTAGTTTTCATCTCAAAAATTTCTTTTGTTAAAATGCATTAGATCACATCGCATTGAAAAGTATTTTTTGAGATCCATCATTGAACTTAGATTGCATTGTTTAATGATTGAAAACTAGAAATCTCTTTGATTGCATTCTCTTTTATTAAAAGTATGCATTAAGTAGATTCTTATTTCATCGAAAAATGCATTGAGTGCATTCTTATCATTTGAAAAGAAAAAGGAAATTGTGCATAGATTACAATTGCATAGTTTTCGAAAAAGAGGATTTTGCATAGATCACATTGCATTGTTTGCATCGTTGATTGTTTGAAATTACTTTTGGATAGTGGAAGTCATCTAGTTTGGAAAAGATTTCGTTTGCAGTGTTGTTTTATGTCGCATCATTGTTTGAAGCTCTTCCCTTAACTAGATAGCATTCATCGAATTGAAAGATTTCTTTCCTCATATAGCTGCATATAAGAGATTGTCAGCTAACATTCGGTAGGGGCTGAAATCGAGACATAATTGAAGATCAACCTTAAAATTCATTGAATTAACCTAAGGAAACATTGAAACATTAACGAAACATTTAGAGGTCTAGGTTAGAGACGTGTTCTGGCGTCGTTAAACCTAGTAGCTGTCGTTCGCCTCTTGGCTTTAGACAGCATTAGTACGGACTTGTGCTCCCCGTACCATCGCGTATATAAAGGGAGACCGCAGTAGGTTTCTATCCTTTATCCATAGGAAGCCGAGTCTGCCACCCTATACCTGTGATACACCGGACACAGCATTCGGGGAGATTGCTTGCACATACGTTAAGTCCTTGGTTGATTTCTCTTTCATTTTGAAACCAAGGTGTATATTGCAGTTCGCGGTTATTTGGTACACCATTTGCCTAGCATTCCTGAGCAGTCATTTCGATCTTCTCTGACTCTTTAAATTTGAAAAGGTCATCAAGCGCTTGTCCTTTCATGCTTGTTTCCAATCTAAAAGTGATAGAGTCACCTTTTTCCTGTTTCTCGACTCTTAAAAGATGAAACGGTAGAGTTTTGTTTCAATGTTTTAAAAATTAACTGCCCACGAAATATTCCTGGTTAAAGTTAGTTTCCTTAGGGTGTTGTTCTGAAGATTGTTTCCGATGGCAACTTTTTCGGAGTTCACCAACCAAGGAATCCCCTCTGATGGGAATCCTGGTCATTTTCCTCCTTTTCGAAATGTTGGTGCTCCTTATATGGTGACGTTGTCCCTTCCTGGGTTAACTGTTGGGTTGCCTGTTTGGTTGTTTTCAACCTTTGTGGTCCCAAATGTCTCGGCTTCTGTTCAACCGTCTCCTCCGCCTGAACAACATCATGTTGATTCCAAGGTGGACCTCTCCCCTTCTTCGCCTGTTTCTACGTCCTCCTCTTCTACTTCTCTTGGTGAAAGTCTGGATTCGAGTAACCAGGTGGCTAAGAAGAAGAAGAAGAAGAAGTCCGATAAAGGAGAGGCTAGCTCTGCGGATATTGCGCCTAAGAAGTCTCCTCTTGATAAACCTTCCAACCCTCCATGGAAAGTCAAGTTCCCTTGCATGTTGTGCATGGGAGACCATCTTCTTCGAGATTGCCCTGGCATTCCCAAGGTGCTTGAAGTATGGTCCAATGGTCGTCCGCCGTTGCCTTTGGCTTCTGGGAGTCAGGTTGGGGGCACGTCTTCAACTGGTGCTGGTAAGGCTCCTAAGAAGCAGGGTAAGATTACCAATCCATGTAAGTTGTGTGAAGGGCACCATGCCATTCACCTTTTTCCGTATATGGATGAAGCCAAGCGAGTTTTGGACAACTCAGCTATTTCTACACCATGCCTCTCGGTTGGTTATAAGCAACTGTCTTTGAGTCCTTCACCAGCTGATCCTATGATTGGTCAAGAGTCATCTTTGGTCGATCCCACTCCCTCGGAAATTCAAATTCAAGAATCTGTTCCCGACCAACCATTGGTCGTGGGATAGGTTGAGCTGGCCCCGTCTGCGGTGCACCAGGTCTTTTCCGTCGAGAGTGGATCTCACATCCCTCATGTCCTTCTGGTTTATTCAGATTCTTTGAACTTGGAGGAAGATTCTCCTGTCCCTATATCTCAAGAAGTTGCTCCTCCGCCTCCCGTGATAGAGGTCTCGAAGGATTCCCCTCCCACCTTCGAGATGGAGGTCATGGAGCACACTCCTTCCTCTTCCGTAACACCAGGGGAAGACCATCTCAGTTCGATGGTAGCCCCTCCGAGTAGTTTGGTCGCTTCCTTTGATTGGAATCGATTTACAGGATACCGCCTTCCGTCTTATGTGCCTTTCGAGATCACAGTACAGGCTTTTGGTCTGGTCGTACCCAGCACCATTATAGGCGAAGGTGCCTCTATTAGTGTTCTATCCTCAACTACTTGGAAATATTTTGGCTCGCCGCCGCTTGCGCCTGTTACGCAGAATCTGTTGGCATTTAACAGAAGAACGAGTCAATCGTTAAGGATCCTTCCAAGGTTACCTGTTACTTTGGGAGGTAAAACCGTCCATATGGACGTGATGGTTGTTCCAGACCCCTTGGATTTCAATCTACTTTTGGGGCGCGATTACACCTATGCCATGGGAGCGCTTGTCTCCTCCCTTTTTCGTGTGGTTTGTTTTCCACATGAAGGACGAATCGTGACCATTGATCAGCTTTCGTTCTTTGGTCCTGACATGGCAGCTGGCCTGCCATCATCCCTTCCTGGTTTTTATCCACCCGTTGTATATGCACCACCGCAGGTCAACTATGTGGCTACCTACCCCGTGCCTGTACTCAGTGACGATGTTGTCGTACATCGTGTGCTAGGGGCATTGGGACCAGACTTCCAAGATTTTTTCCTTCCATCGGATGGGCAACTCTTGGAAGTGATGACTTCTTGTTCATTATGATGAAGTCTGTCAGAGCATGGTTCCTTTCCTTTGTCAAGCTCTTTAAAAAATGAAACCAGGTTGTCGGAGCATGGTTCTTGTCTTGTTTCAAGCTCCTTAAAAAATGAAACAAGGGTGTCTGAGGATAGTTCTTTTAATGTGTCAACCTCATTAAAATAATGAAACACATTCTTGTTTAATTCGAGTCTTTGATCAGATCTCGTAAAATCCCAGTCGAGTCTTTCTTAGATCTCGTAACTTGAACCTTCACTCCCTCCATCTGTTTAATCAGGTGCATGGACTGAAGCTTGGGGGGCATGTACCTCGAATTGAGTCACCATGCTGGGGGCATGCTTAATTTTTCAAGCATAGTTTATCTTTGTTTCAAGCTTGTGTAAAAATGAAACCAACTTCAAGCAGATTTTTCTGATTTCAAGCTTGTGTAAAAATGAAACCATTCCCATTTTACCTCTTGTGATTGCCATTTTATCAACCTGTTTTTGCCAGATGAGCCTTGGTTTTCTCACTCCATCGTCACTATCTGCTTGGCCGATCATATGCCTTCACTTGGTTGTTTTACCTGTTCATGAGGAACTGCTGTGATGAGTGGTCTTGTTAGCCAGCCTCTTAACCTTTACTTGTTTTGAGCAGTCCCACCATCACCGGAACCAGTTGCTACTTTTTATAGCACTTGTTCCTCTAGGAGGAGTCATCTTTCAGTTTTTTTCTGACTCTCTAAACATGAAAAGATTTTCGAGTTCCTTGTCGTTTTGATCTCGTTAAAGTGGCTGCAAAATGACATCTACCTAGTATACATTTACCCCTTTTTCGGGCTGGGATAGATTACTTACGAAAAAGGAATACCATAGCCTATCGCGACTAGGAGGCTTTCTCAGACATAGTTTTCTACCTTTTCGGATCTGAGGAACTATTTACGAAAAGGGACTGTTGGATTTTACGTTTCCACTGTCTTTTCAAACTCTCTAAACATGAAAAGATGTCGAGTTCTTCCTTTGTCAGACTCGTTAAAACCCTGATGACATCGGGTTCAGTCGTAATGACAGTATTCGAGTTTCTCCTTCCTAGGGCTCGTTAAATGTACTAGGATGGATTCGTCCAAAGGACGTCTTTATATGACAAGCATATGGTATCCTCTTCAAGCTTATGTAAAAATAAAGAGGTACTCGCCGAAATGGTGGGGAAAATGGAACCAGAATCATTGTCGTGTCGACAGTATGTCGCTCTTGAACATGGCACTTGTCTGCATTCGTGTCGGGTTGGGGGATATCTCATCTCATTTTTCACTTGCTTCCGTGGGTTTGGGTGATCCCTTTTGACCTCTCATCTGCTCTTTTGCCTCGTCATCATGACCTTGGATCTTTTGATGTCAAATACTGCCAAATCCACTATCGTGCCGCCGATATGTTCAAGAGAAGTTGACCTCTGCAAGCTTCAACCTTCCTCTGATTCTCATCTGATCCTGATTCACAAAGACATTATGTTCCTCTGTCTCGTGTCGATGATGTGGGAAACACTATGGCCCACCTTCGATCGAGGTCACTTCCTGTCGACTTCAGCTCATTATCCAGGAAGCTGATCTAGAGACTCCCTTCTGGTACCTTGGAGCCTGCATGCCTCAATGGCAGGTTCTTCGCATTCGACGTGAGGTTTTCATCATTGGCCTCTGATCGAGTAATTCTGCGGGTGTTCGACGTCAGCTCATTGATTCACATGCCGTAGATTGTACTTGTAGTACCTTGAGGACCATTTTCATTAATGGTGGTACCTCTCGCATCTGTTAACAACTTTCATCAGTGGCTGGTAATCAGGCGATGTTCTTGCATGTTCGACTTCAGCTCACATATTCGCATGCTTGAGCTTGTACTTTGTTCGGGTCGAGATGGAGCGCAAGACCATGGATTCCTGTCTGTTATAATCCAGGCTGTGATTTTGTGGATTATTATGATTGGTTACATGACTCATTCACTGGATGGCTGCGACCATACCTGAGTCTATTTATCGATCCTCACTGGATGGCTGCGTCTATGCCCTGGATCTGGATTATTGTATACTCTGTTATGGATGGTTGCGCCCATACCACGTATATATCATGTATTTGAGATATCAGTTGTATTTCTCTATGCAGGTTTTCCGATGGTGGTGTTTTCAGTTGGACACGGTCTCGTAAAGCATTTCACCCCTCTCTTTCTTTCGGGCCTCATGCTTTAGGGGGGCATCTGTTACATAGTAATTTGTCACCGTCCCTGCAATCCCCATCTCTCCCATTGGAGGGTCATTTCTATGACCAATAAGTAGTGGCATGCCTTGCAAATACCATCATTGCATCCCTTTCCATGAGGGCAACATTTCTTCTGTTGATCATTTCCTGAACAGACCCCTAAAAACACCTGTTTTTTCCTTGGCGTTGGTAACTCGTTATGTACTCGCGATAATGAGGAAAAATTAACACTGAGCCCGCGCCAATTGGCGCTCTTTCCCAGTTAAGCACCCGCGCCAATCTACTTTTGGAAATTTTTTTAAAAAAAGAGGCAAATTTTCGATTACAACAACTTCGTGGATGAGTCATCAGGAGTGGTTTCGACTGAATAACCACGGCCTTCCTCCTTTGTCCTCTTGTTTCCACCATATGGGGAACCTCCCAAGGGATAAGGCCTCCCTTCAACTATTGTAGGGATCCAAACCTCCTCCTCTCCTCTATAAATATAGCCTTCATCCATTGATGAAGAGGCTGAATGGTTGAATGGCTGAATAGCTAGTCTCCAAGTTCCCAAGAGCCTAATGCTGCAAGAGCTTTGATCCATTCCCTTAAGGCCAAATCCAAGCAAGGAGATCATTTTCGACACATCTGGAGAGAGAGGCTTGTCCCATCCCTGACAGGCTTTATCGAGACACGTTCTGCTGACGACCCTCCGAAGGAGAATTCAGCGTCAGAGTTATGGTTGTATTCTTATTTGATTGATTAATGATAAGCGACTATTGGTTATGGTTCCACTCCTGTTGTTTATTATGATAATGAGTTATGTCTTCTCTGACTAACATATAGTTGCATATACTGAATTTTACGCTTGTGTTTGTTTTGTTTCTTGCGTGTGCAGGTGTCCGATCACGGAGATCGTGAGGATTGTGATCTGCCAAAGCTAAGGAACGGGAGCGCTACTTTCTCTACAAGCGACAGCATTGGATTCCAGGTAAGCCTTCATCGCTAGTTGGTTTATTTGCAATTAGGAACCTGCACTATAGCATGAAAGATTGTTGCTAGACCCGGTCTGGGCTAGTAGGGATCGCCTCTGTCCGCAAAGGGGATTTACCTCCACAACAACTTGGTTGAGCTTTAGATTACAGGATGGTTTTGGAACCGGCTGAGGTGGTATCAAGAAAATTCCGAAGGGCCTAGAAATACCTTGACCGTTAATGGCGAGATAAGTGGTAAATATTGAGGGTGGAGACAAGAAAATTCCTCAAGGTATTGGTGAAGGATACAGAGGCATCAAAGCTTGCTTAGGGCCTAGTGATCCCTTTACCGATTTTGGTGGGATTATGGTAAATCCTAGTAGTGTATGTATATTGTTTGGTATAGGAATACCTTCGCTGGTAATGGCAGGATTGCGAAAAATCATAATTGTATAGGTGAGTATTTTGGGCTTAGGAGTCCGTGAACCGGTTTTGGAGGGATTGTGGGAAAGCTTGAGGAATCCCTCGTTGTTTTGTTGTGAGTTCCACATTCATGCTTGGAATATGGCATGAGGGTGATTGGCTAAATAAATATTTGGTTCATCCCAATCTATGGTCGGGTGGTTCATGGAAGTCCCTGACAAGGTTGTATTTTCATATGTTAATAGGAGCTCTTTTCCTCTTGTATTTTATGAGTAAATGTACTTGTTATGATGTGGATCTAATGGTTGTTCTATCACTGTTATTATTTTGGTTATAAACATGGTCTCATGATTGATTCTAGTTACGACAATTAACACATTTCTTTGGTAAATGAATGCATGACCTAAGAGATGTTATTGTAGCTATTATGAGGAGTAATTAGACCTTCTTAATTATTTTGATTTAAGTATGTGACACCTATGCTCAAATATGCATTCATGATCATTAGATTTCATGTTCACCATGTGTTTGATGGAATTATTGTCATGGTTAGGCCTTGTTAGGTCAATTTTTGGTCTAAGTTTTGTATTAATGGATTTTCCTTGGTGTCATTCATTGTTCCAAAAATTTTTATCAAGTTCTGGGTAAAGGTCTGGTTACTAGCCCTGAAAAATTTGCTCATATCTCGAAGTCGCATCCACATAAATGGGAAAATTAGAATAAATGTTACACAATATTTTGTCGCCGTCCTTGCAATCCCCGTCCCGAACATTGGAAGGTCCATTTCAGTGACTTTTGTGTATTTCCATACCTTGCTAAAAGTGTCATTGCATCCCTTGGCATGTCAAGAACATTTCCTCTATTGATCATTCCTCAAGCAGACTCTTAAAAACATATGATTTTGGGTCAGTACTGGTAGGCAGTTATGGCCTCGCGCCCATAGAGAAATTAACACTGGGCCCCGTGCCCATTGGTGCTCTAACTCAGTGGGGCACCCGCACTGAGCTGTTTTTGATTTTTTTTTTTAAATAGAAAGGAATTTTCCATGCCTAACCACTTCGTGAGCAGAGTCATCATGGTTTGTTTGAATGAATAATGTCGAAGTCATCCCTTTGGCTTCTTGTTTCCTACAATTGTGTAACTCCCCAAAGGGATATGACCTCTCTTCCACCTTATAAGGGATCCCAAACCACCACCTCCTCTCCTATAAATACGTACTTCTCACATGGTTTTAGCTAGCTGAACAGTCCTTACTATAGTTGGTGTGAAAAATATGGCAGAGATGAATCCATTGTCGAGAGAGAGTTTAGGCCCATTGCCTCACCAAGTTCTATCCCTGACAAATGCTTGAGACACGCTTGACTGAACCCATCGAAGGAGGCTGTAACGTCAAGGCATTAAGGTCATAAACTTCTTTTCTCTATGATTAATACATCACTGGTTTTTTGGTTCTAATTTTGTGTTCGATTATATGCAAAATGTTTGATTCTCCTTGACCAATCGAATAGTTGTAAATGAAAGTATGTTTTTGTATGTTGTCACCGTTCACTTGATCCTTATGCAGGTACACAGACATTATCACTGAAGGACCACGACATGTGAAGACAAAGATCAAAGGATCGCTGCTACAAACTACAACAAGAGTGTTGGACCAAGATAGGTCATCTATCCCAACTCGTTTTCATTTATAAGCTAGGAGTCTGAAAGTCCAGCTTGTTCCCTTGTTGCTAGACCCACTCTAGGGCTAGAGGGATCGCCTCTATCCACAGAGGGGATTTACCTGCTCAACAAGTTGGAGACCCTACTAGGGATCAGTGTGTTTGTCGTCTCTCGCTGTTCATCTAGTGTTTGGCTTGTCTATTCGAATTTGGTCTCTCTTTTTTCTTTTTTTCTTTTTTTTTACCCGTCTAACTGTTTTCAGCCATTAAACTTAGTCTTAGAGTGTCAAGTCTGACCTCTGCTCAGTGGCTCTTTGTCTTTTCCATAGTTTTCTGGCTCAGCGCTGTTGTTTCTTGAACGTTCGCACCAATTGGAACTTGTTGCCTTTTTCACAGGCGCGCCATCCTCTGTTTAGCGTGGATTACAGCTTGACAGATGCACTGAATCCTGTAGGTTAGGGTTTTGGCCTTTTCCCTCAGTTTTGTCAGTGTGTCTTGCCTCTGATTTGGATTTTCCTCTTTCAATTAGTCCACTGGAATTGTTTTGAATCTCTTGCCTCGTTCTTCTCAGTTGTTTGCCCCTTATCTGATCAGTGAAGTTTGTCATCCTAGGGTTTCTAGATGTCTTCTACCGCTTATTCGACTACCTCCTCACTAAAACTTCTAAGTTGAGTTTGAGTCAGTTTGGTCTTTATATTTTAAGCTTGTTGACTAGTTGTCTTAGTTTTATTTTGTTTCTATGCGTCATCAAGTTGTTGAATGGTCATCTTGGTGTTCGTTTAGCTCTCCATCTGTCACCCTGAGCATAGATTACATTGCTCACTGAATCGGTTTGAAAGCCCTCTTTTTTATTGAAGGAATGCGTCTTTGTTTTGAGTTTGTTTGATGTTTGTGTTGGATTGATCTCTTTGTTTTAGATCGTTTCATTCGAATTGCTCAAAACTAGTCTCTATTTTGTCATTTAGTGTAGTAGTGCATTTTTCTTCTCATTCATCTAAAAGGACAAAATTTTCATTTTTTCTCTTAGTTTGAAAATGAAAAATGTTCTTTTTCATTAGTAGCTTTTAGTGAACAAGGAAATATCTTTTCGTTTTCTGCTTTGGTTGTCTTAGATGCATTAGGAAAGTTTCTTCTTATGTTTGATTGATTGTTGCTTTATTATGAACCACAATCCCTCTCTTAGCTAGTTGTTCATCGAATTAGAATGATTTTCTTTCGCATATATTTGTGCATTAAGGATTTGAGATTACATTTGGTAAGGCCTTGAAATTGAAACATTAATTCAAGATCAACTTTAAAATGAATTCAATCAAACTAAGGAAGCATCGAAACCTAACGCTCACATTTTAGAGGTCTAGGCTAGTGACATGTTCCGACATCATTAAAACTAGTAGTTGTCGTTCGCCATCTAGCAGTAGACAACACTAGCACGGACTTGTGCCCCCCGTATCGTCGAGTATAAAAAGCGAGACCCCCATAGGTTGCAATCCTTTATCCATAGGAAGCCAAGTCTGCCACCCTGTAACCGTGATACACCGAACACAACATTTGGGGAGACAACCTGCACGTACGTTAAGTCCTTGGTAATTTCTCTTGCATTTGATCACCAAGGTGTATATTGCAGTTCATGGAAGCTTGGTACACCCTCTTGCTTATATTTCCTAAGTATTCATTTTGGTCTTTTCGTGACTCTCTAAAATTCAAAAGATCATCGAGCACTTGTCCTTTCGTGCTCGTTCAACTTGAAAGTGACTAGAGTCACCTTTTGCCTTTCTCTTGACTCTTAAAATATGAAAAGGTAGAGTTTTGTTTCAGTGTCATAAAATCAATTGTCCACGATCACACGCCCATTAAAGATATTTTATTGGCTTGTTCTGAAGTAATTCCTTAGTTTCTGGTCTTGAAGCCTCGAATTGGTCATCTCGGTTCTCTCTTGTTTTTGAGACAAAGTCACGGTGGCGGAACCACTAGTTTCGTCATCCCCTTCATTACCTCGTAGTGGAGATCCTTCTCCTGAAGTTTCTTCGGGAGCACCTTAGCCTACTAGGCCTATTGGTTACTGGAATTTTATTGTTTCAAGTATCTTACCTCTTGCTACCCGATCTCCTCTTGAGGAGCCATTTGATATCAATTGGCAACCTACGAACGTTTGGTCTAGTTTTGGAAATGAAGAAGAGTATCCTCCACTTACTTCGGAACCACCTTCTTTACTTGCCACTGCTCGTCGCCTTTTCGCCAATAACATGCCTTCATCTGACATGGATGCTTCGATTCCCATCAGTAGTGAAGAGATTTATGTTTCTACAGGAGAATATCAACTCCCTCCGGAGAATTTTCCTTATGTCTCAGGTCAACCTTCCTCACTCCCACCCAGTTATTGTTTGTTGAGTCAGATTATTTCTTGTGCTACATCATTGTTTCATAACCTGATATGGACAGGTACATCGACTCCCTCAGAAGGTTTGTTTATAACAATATCAGGTGCATCACCTTCGACTCCCACGACGTCGATGATCGTTACGTCTATCCCAACCCAAACCACTATCTGTGTGGCTTCATCCACACCATCTGTTAGTGTAGTTCAGTCATTGCCGCCATCTTCTACTATTCATGGGTCGATTCCTGTTGCTTCCACGATACCCGTTGGACATGCTATGGGTGGATCACAGCCTCACGTTTCGGGAATCCAACCTACTAGTAGTGCACCAGTCTTTTCTAATCCAATTCCTGAAGGTTTGACATACGATCAGCACATGTTGGCCATTCAGGGGCAGAATTACACCCCTCAGGGTTCTCAGCAGCCGCAAGCTCCTATTAATCCTCTGCATCATTATGATGAGTATGGAAATCCCATCTATTTTCCTCTGATTAACCCCAATCAGTTCACGTACCTACCGGGACAACCCTATGGTCCAAAGGAACAACCTTAAGATCCATAAGGACAACCCTTTCAGGGACAACCTTCGGTCCAAAAAGGAAAACCCTACGGTCCTGCTGGTCAACCTTATCTTCAACAAGGAGCATCTTATGTTCCCCAGGGGAAAATCTATCCATCACAGGGACAACCTTTTGTGCAATAGAACCAACCTTACATTCAAAAAGGCCCAACTTTTGTAAAACAAGGTCAACCCTCTATTTCACAGTTAGGCCAACCTGTACCCCAAGGGCAGCCCGTTCAACCATAGTATTCGGGTCAAATTGCACCCCAGGGGCAACCCATGTAGCCTCAGGGCATTGATTACATTCCTCAAGGTCAATCTCACGTCATGTACAATGCGCCTCAAGGCACTGCCTACATTCCTCAAGGTCAATCTCAGGTAGTGTATAATGCACCCCAAGGCACTACTTATATTCCTCAAGGTCAATCTCGGGTGGTATATAATGTGAAGGCACTGCTTACATTCTGCAACAAAATTCTTATGTTGCTCAGACAAGACCTCAGTGGTTTGCTTAGAATCAAAATCCTGGTCCTCAACCAGTGTATGGGAAAAATTATCAGGCTTATAACCCCTATGGAAAAAATCCTCTGGGACAAAACGTATGGGGGAATAATTTCTCCCAACCTGGCTGGAATCCCAATACGGGTCTCTATCAAAGGCCTGCAATGCCTTTCAATCCGCAATTTCCTTTTCTCGCTATGCTAGAACTACCCGATATGTCGAAGTTGACGAATGACCCTATGCTTCATAATCCATATTGGCCTCCAATTCCAACTAAAATCCCTAGCGATTGTCCCAAATTTGAAGACAAGTCTAGAGAAGACCCCCAAGCGCATGTTATGAGTTACCATCTTTGGTGCTTTTCTAACTCTTGGGTTGACGATTCAATTCGGCTACATATTTTCCAAAGGACTCTCACCGGTGCCGCTGCAAAGTGGTACATTGAACTCTCCCGCGACATCTTTCAAGATTTCAACTCTCTTGCTATGGAATTTATCATGCACTTCTAGTTACCAATTCGCTATGAAATTGGGATGCACCTCCTCACATCCTTGAAACAGGATCGAGCTACTCATATCTCTGATCATATTCATGAGTGGAGGCGACGTTGTCGTTTGATCAAGTTTGCAATTCCTGATCAACTTCTAACTGATTGGTTCGCTACCTCTTTTATCGGTATGATTTCTAAGGACATCACTATGGGGGCATGTGTTACTGAGGAACAAGCCATTGCGTGTGCATAGTAACTTGATCTTGTGTACTCTCAGTCCGGCACATTGTATGAACTCTTTCTCGATGCTCTGCGACATGGAACTACCAAAGCACTGACGACACTATCTGTCGATGGTATCATTGGTTATGTGTCCCAGACTTCTCGAAAGTATTCTCCAAATACTACGAAGAAAAAATCTACTCCTTCCACTAATACTGCTTCTCAGCCACCTCTGAATTCTGGTAAAATCGCGGAAGTGAATGACGTCCAGTCCAATCCGGCAGATAAAAATTCCAAGGGTAACAAGAAGGGTAATGGTAAGGCCAAAGCTGATACCCCAAAATAGTATTCTCTAAAACCTAATGCTGATGATGGTTTAACACAAACCAAAGTACCTTTGTCTAATTTGTGACGAAGAGAATTACACTAAGGACTGTCCACGACGGGCCAAGGTGAGTCAACTGCTCAAAGGCACTCCAGGCACTCTGGTTGTTCTTAAAGAACATTTCCAATCACAACAAACTCAGATGGTGGAGCAACCTCAGTCCTCTTCCCCATTTGGCTCTCAGGTTTTCATGATGAACGATCCTGCACCTGTCTCTATTGCCACTCAATTGAACAATTATACCGAACCGCGTCAGACAGTAGGGAAGGAAATCGATGATGGTCCTCCTCCCCCACCTGCTTCTGGCCCTCTTCATATCAAAAGGCCTAATACTAAGTCCATTGTACGTCAACCTTCTAAAGGTGTACTCCGAAAGTCTTCCTACAATCCCAATGCCCATGCCACTCAGCATTACAATATCGTTGAGGATTTGGCTTAGGTGCCATTTGCTGTGTCTGAATTGGAAGTATTTCAGAGCTGTATGTCACAACGTAAGGCTTTGTTATCTACCATCGAAGGGGTTGACCCCGCCGATTCTAGCCTTATCACTTTTGATTTGGAAAATTTTGTCCCATGTCTCCCTCACCAGTTTGCACTGATCATTCAAGTTGGGATTAATGGAAAGAATATCCACCGAGCAGTCGTGGATGAGGGTGCGTCTACGTGCATCATGTCTTTTGCATGCTGGAAATCCATTGGTTCTCCAGCCCTCAATCAATCTCCAAATTCTTTGGAAGCTTTTGACGAAAGATAATCTTGCCCTCTTGGTGTTCTCGCTAGTTTACCTATTACGTTAAAAGAGAAAAAGGTTAACATTGAGGTTGAAGTCATTGATGCCAAACTCAATTACGCCATGATGCACGTAGATGCACCATGATGTGCGTACAGTCCACTCTCTTTCATTTTCTTCAATTTACGCATGAAGGAAATATCAATTGATCAGTTGTCTTTTTCACTTCCACATCTTCTGAGAGAAACATTCCATATGTAGATCGTATTCCTACGCCTTATGAGAGAATAGGACCAAGTATTTTCAAAGCTCCTACCCTCATGGGTATTTTTTCTCTTCCTCCACCCAACACTGCTTAGGTCAACATGATCTCTAGGCCTTCTGATCTGTGGATCATCCCTTCACCTAAGAAGATTAATTCGTCTGGTGACTTGATGCCGTTAAGCCCAATAGAAATTGATTATTGTGAACTTATTTCAGCTTCGCCTTCTCCTCCCTCTCATTATACTCCTCTGAGTATGTCTCTTGACACGTATTCTCAATCCCCTTGGCTCGGCACTTCAGATTCGCCTGATCCCTTAGATGAGATATTTGCCACTGATGAAGCCATCGTGGAAACTATGTCTCTGGAGGATCCTCCTTGGGGAGATAGTCATTATCATTCCTCTTTCATGCCTAGCCTTGGGGCCATTTCTACTTGTCTATAGAAGTTCACTTCCCAATCTCCTTCCCATCCGCTTCAAACGCCCATCCTGACACATGAAGTATTTGCGGAAGGTAACCTAGGAAACATTACGCAAACGATGCCTATCGACATCTTCGTCAAACCGGGGGTTGTTGAGAACATGCACATTGGGGTGACATGTTCTCCTGATGAGATCGAGTTTTATACTAGTCTCTTCCGCGAGTTTCACGATGTTTTCGCTTGGTCTTCCGAAGAAATTCCCAACATCGACCCGAGTATAGTTGTGCATGAGATTCCTACTTATCCTGGCACGAAGCCTGTTCACCAACTTCTTAGTCCCGTGCGCCCTAGAAAGGTTGCTGCCATTAAGGGAGAAGTTGAAAAACTTCTTAAAGTTGGCTTCATTTATCCCATTCCCTTGACAAAATGGGTTTCTAATATTGTTCCCGTGGACAAAAAGCAAGGTATTATTAGTGTATGTGTAGATTACCAGGATATCAACCACGCTTGCCCTAAGGATAACTATCCCACTCCTTTTATTAACTAGATCATTGATGAATGTGTTGGGAGTGAGATATTTTCCCTTATGGATGGATTTTTGGATACAACCAGATCAATATTCTTCTGGCCGATCAACACAATACCTCCTTTATCTGTCCTTAGGGTACCTTCACCTACATGAAGCTCCCTTTTGGCCTTAAGAATGTTGGGGCTACATTTCAAAGAGAAATTTCGTATGCTTTCCTTGATATCAAGCGCATTGTTCAACCTTACCTAGATGACCTTCCGGCTCATTCTGCTAAGCGTAAAGACCATCCAGATGATCTCCATCAAATATTTCTTCGTTGTAGACGCTATAACATTCGGCTCAATCCACACAAGTGTGTCTTCTGCGTTGATTCTGATAGAATCTTAGGGTTTATCATCTCTAAAGAAGGAATTCGTCTCGATCCCCTCAAAGTCGAAGTTATTCTCAATCTCCCCTCCCCTTCCTCTTTACATCAACTGCAGAATCTGCAAGGCAAAGCTAATTTTTTGTGTCGTTTTATACCGAACTATGCTGAAGTGGCCAAAGGTTTCACGCGATTACTTATGCAAGGCATCCCATTCCTCTGGGATGAGATCGCCCAAAAATCCTTTGATGCACTGAAGAAATTGCTTATCAATGCTCCTCTGTTGCGTCCTCCCAATTATCATTGTGACTACTCACTCTATTTGGTTGCCGCATTTAGCACTATTAACATGGTTCTAGTGCAAGACGACGATGATGGTGACGAGCACATCATTTATTATTTTTTCCACAACCTTCTTGATACCGAAACACGTTACGCACA
This sequence comes from Pinus albicaulis, assembly GCA_034641835.2. NCBI lineage: Eukaryota > Viridiplantae > Streptophyta > Pinopsida > Pinales > Pinaceae > Pinus > Pinus albicaulis. The sequence continues at coordinate 2,057,261,555 of CM076575.1, forward strand.
TGTCGAGAAATTGGCGTTGTCTGTTGTTCAAGCCGTCCAACGTTTTTGCCATTATATTATACTGCGCACAGTAACTGTGATTTCTGATTGCAACGCCATGACCTACATCTCGACTCGTCAATTGCTGGGGGGGAAATACTCAAAGTGGATTGTTATCCTCCAAGAGTTCAATTTGGAGTTTACTACCGCTAAATCGAAGAAATCATTAGTTTTTGCCAATTTCATTTGCTCTCTCCCTTCTGATTCTGCTCCATCTGGTTCCGAGGAACACATTCCGGACAACACCATTTTTCTCATTAGCACCCTCGATCCTTGGTATGGTGAAATCATCGTATACCTTCAGACTTCTACCTTCCGATCTGAGTTGACGAAGGATGCTCGTCGATGCATCCGCCATCATTCACAACCTTATCACATAGTCAGAGATACTCTCTATCGCATCAGAGTTGATTATGTTATCCGTCGGTGTTTAAATCTCAAGGAGGCTGAAAAAGTCCTCAATGATTTCCACTCTAGCGCCTGTGGCGGTCACATGTCTGGATATGTTAATGCACAAAAGAGTCTTTGTGCTGGATACTTCTGGCCTACCATATTTAAAGACTGCACTATTGTTGTCCACAAGTGTCATGATTTCCAGATTTACTAATGCAAGATGCGCGTGCCACACGCACACCTCCATCCTGTCACTAATGTTGGTCCCTTTGCGAAGTGGGGCATCAATTTTATGACATGTAACCCTCACTCGTTCAGGGGGCATGCTTATATTATCGTAGTCGTTGACTACTTCACTAAATGGGCCGAAGCAATGCCTACACTCTGACGGTAAGATAGCCGCACAATTTCTGTTCAATCATGTCATTACCATGTTTGGTGTCCCTCGAGCCATTTTCACCAATCATGGTTCTCATTTTTGTCATTACATGATGGCTGAGTTGACTTCCAAGTGTGGTCTATTTCCCGATAGCTCAACCTCAATCCAATGGCCAGGTTGAAGCCATGAACAAGGTTCTAGTCACTATGCTTCAGCGTACGATTGGGATGCACAAGTCCAATTGGCATCTCATGTTGTTTTCAACTCTTTGGGCTTACCAAACCTCGGTGAAGGATGCGACCAGATTCACCCCATTGCAGATTGTCTATGGTCTAGAAGCTACCCTTCTGATTGAATATGAAATCCCTTCTCTCAAGATAGTTATTGAATTGTTTCCTAATAATTCGCAAGAAGAAGAGTGTCTTCTATATTTAGAGAGGCTTGATGAAACTCATCGCTTTGTTGCTCTTGTCATAGAAGCACAAAAAAAAAAATGAGTCAAAGCTCATTTTGATAAGTCGGTTTCCCCTCATTCCTTTGTAGAAGGAGACCTCGTCCTCTTGTATGACGAAGCTCATGATAAGCTGGGGGTAGGAAAATTTGAACCCATGTGGCATGGGCCCTATATCGTTAAGTGTGTTTTGCAGAACGAGGCTTATGAGCTAATTGATAATGAAGGCTATCCTTTGGATCAACCCAGAAATGGGTTGTATCTCAAAAATACTAAGCATGAGTTTCTCGCCCATGTTCTTTTGTACATCGGTGTTTTTTTTTTTCATTTTTGTACATTTTTTGGCTTGGTGTGCTTTGCGAGCAGTTTTTCCTACTTATTATGTTGTTTCTTAATGTGAAAATCTCTATCACTCCTTATGTTGGTTTCGCGGATGGTGCCTCCCGTAGTACCCAAAATCTTGTTGGAAATACTGAGAGGGGGGTGAATCAGTATTTCTTTTCAATTGTTAATTTTTTCCAGTTAGATTATTCACAATTAAAAACAGAGAGGTGTATAATAATAATATTATTAAGGATTAATAAGAGCATCAATTCTTTTTCATATAATTGAGTACAATAGATGCGTGAGGGCACCAACCCTTCAATGAATCAGGCACTAACCTGTTGCCAAGCACCAACTTGTACTTTGATGAGGTTCCGACCTCTAAGGCTTCGACCCTATCTTCTCAAGGCACCAACCTTGTGTTTACGAGCTCCTACCCCAAGGACACCAATCCTTCTTTGCTTCTTTACTAGACTATTAGTTCACAATTTATTCATTTCACCAATCTGCACAATACTGCATCATCTAATCTGCACCACACTTCTTCATTAATTCTGCGCCATTGTTCTTGCACCAAGACTTTCAGCACTGCATCAGGATTTCTGCACCACACCAAGAATTCAGCACTGTTCCATGCCAAGACTTGACTATAATCCACAAACTGTAAGAGTAACAATTTGAACAACACTTGAAGACACAGTTGAAGGGAATTGCAAGCTACAGTAATTCCGAATTTCCTTGGTCTTCAACACCCACAATTATGGGCTCCACCGAGGCTATAATATTCACTATTTTGGGCAATATACCAAGTCCAACCCATAGCTATTTTAGATAGGACCGAGACTGTAATATCACACAGGTCACTACAACTTCAAATAGGAGCTGCTTCAAATAGGTCTGAACTACAGTGAAAAGTCTGAGTCAAACTTCAGAAGATCCGAGCTATATTACACAGAGACAGGTTCGAGCCAAACTTCAGTGAATCCAAATTCTATTACAGTGAGACAGGTCCAAGTTAGACTTTTGTTGATCGAGCTGCATAACAGTGAGACAAGTCCAAGCTTCAAGAGTTCTGAAACAAATACGAGTTCGTTAATATGTCACCTTATTAAAGCTATGCATAGACAGAGGTTCTATGATTAGTCATGTAGCCTCTTTACCCAAGTTCGACGATTTTACAGATATGTGATATACATATAATTTTCTTAACCCAAAACAACTCTCCTTTTTGTCCTCCCTTAGTTCACGAGATGTGAACTATACCTTCTGCTCTAAGATATTTTTTGATCGAACTGTTATGTCAAAACTAGAAGACCGAAAACCCTTTTTATATGAATTTTTCATACAAATGAAAAGACACAACTTTTTGAAGTGAGGCCGACTAGCACAACTGGGCATAGGTCAGCTTGGTTAACATATATGATTTTCTATCTTAAAATTTTGAGTTCTCTTAAACTATTTGGAGTTAGCAGGCAACTGAGGGCTCATTAGGAAGCTAAAATTATGCTCTAGAGGATGGTGAAGGTCTCATGGAAATTTTTTTCCTCCAAGATAGAGAAAAATAATTCTTAATGTGACTAGTAATTTATTTGTGCAGAAATGGAGGTAGGACAAAATGTCTTGGGATTATTTATGGTTTGATTCTTCATCATGCCATAGTTATATATGTCTTCATGTAGTCTTCCATCCTCTATCATCTAGCCTGTCAACAACTATGTTCATTCATTCATCCTATTGCCATCAATGACAACTTGTATTGACAATCTCCCCCTTTGTCATTGGATGGCAATATTTTTCTTCTCTCCCCCTTTGACATCAATGGCAATGGGGTGCCAATGTGCTCCCCGTGTCGTGCTGCTCACCCTATTCCTCTTGAGATGTTGCTTGATTTAATGTGATGTAAGAGCAATGACCCCCATCTTTTGGCGAAGATACTCAAATGCTTCTCGTGGAAGGGGTTTTGTAAAAATATTTGCAATTTGTTCTTTTGTATTGACGTATTCCAACTTGATATTTTTTTCAGCAACTTGTTCTCAGAGAAAATGATATTTGATTGGAATATTTTTGGTCTTTGAGTGCATCACCGGATTTTTTGAAAGACTGATGGCACTAGTGTTGTCACAAAAAATAGTAATTGGTTGCTTAGTTTCTATGTTGACATCCTTCAAGGCTTCCTTCATCCATAGAATTTGTGTACAACAATCAACAACAACTATATATTCAACTGTAGTTTTAGAAAGAGATATATATTATTGCTTTTTTCCGAGCCAAGATACAAAACAATCTCCCATGAATAATGCATTTCCACTAGTACTTTTTCGATCATCCACGCTTCCGGCCCAATCAGCATCAGAGTAAGCAGTCAAAATAAGAGTTGAACTTTTAGGATACCAAAGGCCGAAATCAATTGTTCCTTTCAAATATCTGAGAATTCTCTTTACAGCTGCTAGATGGGATTGTTTAGGACTTGATTGAAATCTTGCTACCATTCCTAATGTTTGCATAATATCTGGTCTTGTAGCAATTAAGTATAGGAGAGCTCCAATTATTGACCTGTAAAGATTTGCATCTATGAGAGGGGTATCATCATATTTACTTAATTTACAATTTTTGGTCATCGGTGTGCTCATTGGTTCACAATCTTCCATCCCATATCTTTTGAGCATGTCTTTAAGATATTTTTCTTGAGATATAAACATGCCTGCAGAGGTTTGAGATATTTGTAGCCCAAGACACTAAGACAGTTCACCAATAATTGACATTTGAAATCTTTTGGACATATCTAGAGCAAATTCATGGCTCATCTCATCATCGTTACTAGCAAATATTAGATCATCAACGTATACAAGAGTGATCAAAAATTTTTCCTTGTCTATCTTCATGTAGAGATTGCTACCTGCTACTCCCTTTTTGAAACATTCTTGTTGCATATAGTGATCCAAATTTGCATACCATGCTCTAGGGGCTTGTTTTAGTCCATACAAGGCCTTCTTTAGCTTGCATACAAAGTCCTTCCCTTCGTCAAGATCAAATCCTTCTGATTGCTCCATGTAAACTTCTTCCTTGAGATCTCCATTCAGGAATGTTGATTTTACATCCATTTGATAAACCTTGAATCCTTTTGAGCAAGTAAATTCCAAAAACATTCTTATGGGTTCCAATCAAGCTACTGGTGCAAAGGTTTCTTCGAATTCAATACCTTTAATTTGCAAGTATCCCTTGCAGACAAGTCTGGCTTTATTTCTAATGATTTGTCCATCCTCATTCATCTTGTTTTTGAATACCCATATTGTTCCAATTATATTTTTATCTTTTGGGCGAGGTACTAGCTCCCAGGTCTCATTATTTTCGATTTGAGACATTTCTTCTTCCATGGCCTTTATCCAATAAGTATCTTTACTTGTTTGAGAAAAAATTTCAGGTTCTATTAAAGATAATGGAGAAACATCATCTTTTCTTGGAGGTGTTTGTCATCCTTCTTCGAGTTTGAATTCCTTCATATATATTCTCGATAACCTGTTCTTCCGAATGATGTTTTTGAATGAATTTGATCTTAGAAGGAGTTTCTAAAGGTTCACTTTGAGGTTCTCCATCCTCCTCTTTTTTTTTAGGTTCTTTTTCTTCACTTTCTTTAAGGAAAGGCTCAACTTCATGATCTTCAATTCTCTGTTTTGGAAGACCTTCATCAATCTTCACATCAATGCTTTCCACTATTTTCCATAGACAATTTTTGTAACATTTGTAAGCTTTTCTCCTTGCGAAGTATCTAAGAAATATTCCTTCTTCAACCCTAAAATCAAGTTTTCCTGGTGGGTCATCATTTATTTTTATGAAGTATTTGCTTCCAAAAATCCTGAAATATTTTACTGAAGCACGTCTTCCTTTCCATAATTCATAAGGAGTCTTTTCATTATTTGGTCTTAGTTGAGTTCGATTTAAGGTATAAACTATCGTCCCAACTTCTTCTCTCCAAAAGTTTGGTTGGAAATCAACTGCTAGTAGCATTGTCCTTGCCATTTCTTGAATGGTTCGGTTCCTTCTTTCAACTACACCATTTTTCTTGGGTGTCCTAGCAGCAGAGATTTCTCTTTCTATTCCATGCTCTTTACATCATTCATCAAATTATTTTGAGGTGAATTCTCCTCCTCTATCCATTCTAAGACATTTAATCTTAGAATATTTCTCATTTTCAATAAGAGATTTAAGATTCTTAAAACATTCAAATGGTTCAAATTTATATTTTATGAAATATACCCACATCATTCTAGTATAGTCATCAACACATAGAGAAAAGTGACTTTCACCTTGAAGAGTTGGAGTTCTAGTTGGCCCACATAAATCTACATGAATGATTTCCAGAGGTTTTGATGTTGAGAACTCCTTAGTTTTGTGACTAGTTTTGGTTTGCTTTCCATCTTGGCATGGGCCACATACAACTTGATTTGGCTTGAACATTTTTGGAATATCTCTTACTGAATTAATTTTGCTGATGTTGACCAGGTTATCAAAACTTGTATGCCCCAATCGCTTATGCCATAACCAACTTTCATCTGTTTGACTTAAGTAACATTTATCTCCTTGGATTTTATTGAGAATGTAGACATTATCTGGTGTTCTTACTCCTTTTGCCACAAGTTCTCCCAAGGATGAGTCTCTTATTTCACAATTTTTAGTACTAAAGACAACATTATGTCTTTGGTCACAAATTTGGCTAACACTGAAGAGATTGTGTTTGATCCCTTCTACCAGCAAGGTATTTTGAGCCTTTCCTTGTCCATTGACAAGGGTAGCAGTTCCTTTTCCAGTGATTTTAGTGAATCCACTTCCAAATGATACATTTCCATTTTTATTGTTCAATGAGACAAAATTCTTTTGGTCACTTGTCATATGTCTTGAGCATCCACTATCCACGAACCAATGATTTTCTTCACTATGAGCACATAGATCTAGGCCACATTTATCCATTTGAGATTTACGCTTTTAGCTTCCTCTCCTTTCAGAGGGAATTTTTTTTCATTATGATCATAATTATTACATAATGAGCAAGACGGATCAAACTTAGCCAAAGGATAAAAGGAATTGTAAGTTTTTATTTGTCCTTGCTCTTTATGACTACGTGGTTTGTTTGTTTGATCTTTCAATCTTGGTGCTTCATTCTTATGAGCCTTGCAATGCTTAGCTTGATGCCCAAATTTTTTACAATAGTAACAATACCCAAGAAAAATAGTTTTGTACATGTTGTAATAGTCATAGCTTGAACCAACATTCTTCCTTGGAGTTGCTCTTTCTTCAATTCTTGGTTTTGAGATGGGCCTTTGTTCTTGACGAGATGAATTTTCTTCTTTTGGATGGCAAGAGAGTATGTCGGCATAACTTCTTTCATTATTCTTTGTACTTGATGATTCTCCTTTGGAACTAATCCCAAATTTGTCATGTTGATATTTTTGAGTATTAAGAATGTTATCAAGTGCTTGAGAGATTTTCCAACTCCTTTTGACTTGATCCAATCCCTTTCTTAGAGATATTATTCAGCTTCACATTTTTCACAGATGTCATCCTTCTCTTTCAGCTTATTGTTCAAGAAGTCTTCCCTTCTTTTTGCTTCGTCTTTTTCTATTTTGTGAGAAATTACCTTCTTTCGTAGATTCTCATTTTCTTCAATGGCACTCATTAGTAATTTATCCACGTTTCCTTCATCTTCTAGTTCTAGATCATCATCATTTGTAAATGCCATGAATAACACTTCTTTTCTTCCAACATAGTTACTTTCCTCATCTGATTCATCATCACTTTCTTTGTGATGACGCATATTTCTAGTTGATTACTTTTTGGTGACTACAAATTCATCTTCATCAGGCTCATCTTGTTTGGAGAAGAAGTTCTTCTTATTAAACCCTTTATTTTTGTACATCATCCTTTTAGAGTCCTCTTCATCATCACTATCATGTTTATGTGGACATTTTGCAGTGTAATGACCTATTCTTCCACGTTTGAAACAAATAAGAGGGTACTTACCTTTTAGCTTAGATCCCTTCTTAAGTCTTCGTACAAATCGAGCTAATTTAGCTTTAGCATCGGATTCATCGCTGTTGCTATTCCATCATTTTGCTCTTTTTGTTGATTTTGAGGCTTTGAATGCTGCTTCTTTGAAATTTGGACTTCGTTTCCTCATCTCATAGGCAATGAGAATTCCATGAATTTCATCCATATTGAGAGTATCTAGGTCCTTCATTTCTTCTATGGCACTTACTTTGGAGTCAAATCTGTTAGGAAGTGATCTTGAGGTTTTTTGAACAATAATGCTTTCTTCAATATTTTCTCCTAGCCCTTTAAGAGAGTTAACCACTTCAGCTACTCGGAGGAAGTATGATGCAATATCTTCTTCATCATCCATTTTCAGACACTCAAATTGTCTTCTATAGGTTTGAAGCTTTGCCTTCTTAACTTTGGAGTCCCCATCATACAGGGAAACCAACTTATCCCGTACTTCTTTGGCTGAGTCACAATTCATGACTTTCATGAATTCGGAATCGGTAATTCCACTAGTGATGGAATTTAAAGCTTTGGGATTAGTAATGTAGGATTTTCTTTCTTATGGATCAGTTGGAAGACCAGAGGGAGCTTTGTACCCATCCAAAAGAGAGTGCCATACTTTAGGAACAAGAGACATTAGATAGTAGGACATCCTCTTTTTCACAAACCAAAATTTGTTCCATCAAAGATAGGCAGCTTCCCTATTGCTTCTATGTTCTTCATTGTGCCTAAGAATCTTTCTTCCAACTGTTAGGCTGATACTGAAGAAGTTGGCTCTGATTCCAATTGTTGGAAATACTGAGAGGGGAGTGAATCAATATTTCTTTTCAATTGTTAATTTTTTCCAATTAGATTCTTCACAATTAAAAATAGAGAGGTGTATAATAATAATATTATTAAGGATTAATAATAACTTCAATCCTTTTTCAAATAATTGAGTACAATAGATGCGTGAGGGCACCAACTTGGACTTTGATGAGGCTCTGACCTCTAGGGCTTCGACCCTATCTTCTCAAGGCGCCAACCTTGTGTTTAGGAGCTCCTACCCCAAGGACACCAATCCTTCTTTGCTTCTTTACTGGACTATTAGTTCACAATTGCTTCATTTCACCAATCTGCACAATACTGCATCATCTAATTTGCACCACACTTCTTCATTAATTCTGCACTAGTGTTCTTGCACCAAGACTTTCAGCACTACATCAGGATTTCTGCACCACACTAAGAATTCAGCACTGCTCCATGCCAAGACTTCACTATAATCCGCAAACTATAAGAGTAAAAATTTGAACAACACTTGAAGACACGGTCCAAGGGAATTGCAAGCTACAGTAAGTTGTAATTTCCTTGGTCTTCAACACCCACAATTCTGGGCTCCACCGAGGCTATAATATTCACTGTTCAGGGCAATATACCAAGTCCAACACATAACTATTTCAGATAGGACCGAGTGTTACACGTTATTTTGTCACCATGGCATTTTAATGTCTATATAGGTTCATCACTACCTATTTTATGCTCCCTTAGAATTCAAAAAACCTAATGTTCCTAAACCAAGTCTTGGAATTAGAGAAAAGCTCATTAAAACCCTTAAAATTCTAACTCCGCACTTTTCCTCACTCTTTCCTGCGGATCCGCAAATATTTGTTCTATGGCATGTGGCAGTGCCCACACGTTCTACTTATAAAACCTGCGGACCCCCTTAAATAGTCAAATAAAGGAAAAAATAAGTTCTAGAAGCCCAGCTGGTCGAATATTCTCCCAACTAGAAGCTTCTAGAAGTGCGATCAGTTCGAGATTTATCCCTCCACTCATGGAGATCTAACCCTCCACTCATGGAGCTTATCCCTTGGTCTATGGAGCTCAAATCCCTTCATGAAAGGAATCCATCCCCCTCTTCATGGAACTGAAACTACCTCCATTTCCCTATAAATTAAGCTCATGTTTCAGTCTCAAGGGTAGATTGTACCTAGCATATGTGAGGTAATTGCTGAAGAAATTCTCAAGAGAGCATACTCTCTACACTAGTTTTTATTGGCATGAGAATGATCACACCCTTATGTCCATAACTCCATGCTGGTTCAAAGAGAGAAAGGCTTGTCAAAATGGAGGAACGATTGTTCAGGACCCCGGGAGGAACTTGTATGACATCAAGGCATTAGGTTGTAAAGTTACTCTTTTCATTCACGATAATACATATGGATCTCCTTTTCTCATTGAGTTGTACTTGTGCTTATTTGAATAATTCAATACTTAGATTCCTTGATCACTAAGTTAGATTAGTTGTTCTTAATTATTATATGTTGCAGGTGCTTTTAATTCTGTTGTCTATCTTTGATTGCAGGTTCTACTTACTAAAGAAGCCTCTTTGGAACGATTGGATAAAAGACTGCACCGAACATTGGATTTTAAGGTAGGGGCATGTCCTCTTTCTTTGTTTATAATAATTCTAAATTGCAAATAATCTAGGGAAAACGATTTAGAAATGGATGTTTGTTTCTAGCTATTCATAGAATACCAGGGAGATCGCTCTTGTCCGCAAGAGGGATTAATCCGCATAACAAAATGGCAACTCCATTGGGGAATAGAACTTAATTTTCCTTTTTATTTTTCAGTTTGAATTTTAAGAGTTTTTTTATTTTGATTAGTCTGGGACTGGGTTGGCTAGATAACTTCTGAGAATCCCTAAAAAGAAAAACTGAATATTCATTTTTCTATACTTTTCCTGGCCTCCGCAGTTTTTAGTTCATAGCGGTGCGGTATCGCTTTGTTCTCCATTAGAACCTGTGGATATGTGGAAATTTTTTGAAAAATTTAAAATCCTCTTTTTACGAGCCAGATTACCTAATTCTTTGTGTTTGCCCCAGTCCATTTTAGCTGTCAAAATCTTATATGTGAATTTCTTTGCAACAACTTTTGCGTTCATGTGAATTTTCATCTGATTTGCATTTTATGAAGTGAGTGTTTGCCCTACTTTCTTGCTCCTCCATATAAGAAACCTTCATATACCTTAGCTTACTGGTATGATGTTGTTCTCTTTTTTAGCCATTAAACTCGTTGTAAACCTTACTTTTATGAAAATTGATTTTATTTTCATTTGCAAATTTGGAAGAGATTTTATCTTACCAAGGCCTGATTTTCACACTAAACCATTCTTGGATGTTTTAATTTATGCTGAGATAAGTAGAAATTCTTCTTGGTTCGATCACAAACTAGGAGAAAACGTCCCCAAACTATCTAGGTATACTTCAAAATTAGAATTTTTCTTTTGATTTTGAATTTTATGTTTTTAGGAGTTTTAGATATGGTTTTCTTTTTGGAAATGGTTTGTTTAATGATTTGTAGCTTCTGATCTAATTGATAATGGATTTCATTTCGAATGAGTAATTGATCATTTTATGAAATTGAGTTCTCAAAGAAATCGTCTTTTTTTCAAAGATTTTGTTTATGAATGAAATAATTGGTGCTTTTAGAAAATTCTTAAATCTCTCAATCTTTCCCTTAAATAAGATTCATTGAAAAGAAAAGAGTTAGCGTATTTTTGAGTCGAGTCATAAAACATCATTGAAGTTTCACTTCCATACCTTTTGTCTTAAGAAACAACCAAATTAAAAACAATGCTTTAATAAAATCAATCTAGATATTTTACATTTTCTAGGGCTCTTTTCCACCAACATAGCTTAGGCTAGTGTCTTGGAACAGGTTGTAATTAACATTGCAAGACAGTTCAAACAAACAAGTAGCAATCTTGTGGTAGGAAAAATATAATTGTAGCATTTGTGCTCTAGGAATCTCTTCTTAAAATAAACAAGCACGAGATCATGTTAGAACCAGTGAGGTAATCATACCTATCTCATTGGGAAATATAGCAGATGTGCACGTATTAAAAATGGTAAACCTCGGATAGACCATTGTCGAGGAGCCTGGGGTCACTTGTTAGTAAACCTTGGATTATATCAAGGATCCTTCAAGGGGATTGAGCTAGTTACTATGCCCTTGTGTGTATATCGGATCGTAGACTGTTCCCCCAGGTACATTTGTTCCCGTTGGTGACCTTAGTGGCTATAAACTTTAGGATTTTTTCCCAAGGTGACGGTGGAGGGAAGGTCCCACTGTACCTAGAGCAAACATTGACTATACTCACTTGACTTTTCGGAGAGTACTCTTCACTTCGAGATGGTATCGGTGGAGATACTTGCACCGACCTGTTTCATTAAGCAGGTTGTCGGGGTAACTATTCCAATCGCCATTTCCACATTATAATTCTACGATGTTGGATTTCATCACCAACTAGTGTTTTTAATGTGGGAATATATGGTAGTTGGCATGTGATCAATTTGATTGTTTCCTTAGAGACTTTAGGATATTTTGTTGAAGCTTTCTTTGATTTCGTGTGCTAAAACTTTTAATTGTTGCTGAATTACCTAGACAATCACGTACAATGCAGGGGAAACCCCCTGAGTAGACACTAAGCCATCTGCAGTTTCGTTATGTGTTTAAGAGACAGTTCAAATAAACCATTCATTGCAAACATTTGTCTCCATTCGCGTTGACCATCCCTGAGTCAGTCCTTGCAAATATTGCTTTAAAACTTGATCTAATGGTTTCGTGTCGTGGGATTTCCTGCGATGGGTCACTTTCTATCGATGACAACTCGTCATCTAGAAATTTGATCTAGAATCCTATCAGTACCTTGGGATCTGCATGCCCTAATGGTAGGTTTCTTGCCTTCGACGACAGGTTGTGTCATTGACCTTCAATTGAATGATTCCATGAAGTGTTCGACTGCAAATCATTCATTCACACTTCGTGGATTGTACTGAGTACTTTGAGAACCATTGTCATTATTGGTGGTTTCTCTCACACTTGTTAACAACTCACATCATTGACTGGTAATCAAGTGGTTTCTGCCATGTTCGACTTCAACACAATCAATCGCATTGATAGAATCGTACTAGTTCGAGAAGCGAAAATCAAGACCCTAGATCTAGTTTCCACCATCCATGACCCTAGATCTAGTTTCCACCATCCATGCTGCGAGGAGTTTTATTATTAATAATACAATAGACTACTTATGACAGATGGTTGCGCCCATGCTGTGTCTCCTATTGATGTAATGATTAAAATCATTTATGTACCAGAACATTTAGTTAGTTTTGATCTGAGTATGGGAATGCCTACCTCGGTGATGATATATATATATGCTTGCATTGAATTTTTTTACAAGTTTTTGACCAGTGTGTCCGCAATCCAATCCTCGGAATGATAAAGCACTTCACTCTTTAGAACAACCTCAAACTTCGCACTTTAGGGGCAATCTGCTACATGCTATTTTGTCACCATGAAATTTGACTATCTATATAGGTTCATCAATACCTATATTATGCTCCCTTAGAAGTCAAAAACCCTAATGTTCCTAAACCAAGTCTTGGAATTAGAGAAAAGCTCATTAAAACACTTAAAAGTCTAACTCTGCACTTTTCCTAGCTCTTTCATGTGCATCCGCAAATATTTTTTCTATAGCCCGTGGCATCTCCCGCACGTTCTTCTTATAAAACCTGTGAACCCCTGTAAATAGTCAAATAAAGGAAAATTAAGTTCTAGAACCCCAGCTGGTCAAATATTCTCCCAACTAGAAGCTTCTAGAAGCGCGATCAATTCGAGCTTTATCCCTCCTGTTGTACATGTTAGCCCCTTCATTATGTTTTTGGCCATTAGCCCCTCTTGAAACTTTTCAAATTTCCTATTTGGACCTGAGGAGCTCATGTTCTGCCTACTGTCACCGTTCTGTGCTTTCAAATTATGCTGCACAGGTCTGAAAGATCGCACCCAAGAAATACTCTAGATTCAGCCCGTTTGGGCCCGGCCCTGTCTTCCTACTCCACGCGACCGAAGGCTGAAACGCTATGCCAAACCAAAAAGGTGCTTACCGTATATGGTTATCGGGTGGATTCTCAGCCGCCCAATTAAACAAAGATCAACGGTCCACTGCCTATTGCCCTAGTGGTCCCCACCCCGTGTCCATCGCTCAAAAACCAGGCTTGTTTTCATCGCACTACCTTTCACAAGCAGGCGATATTCTCAAAATCCTAGCGATTCCATTGGGCGCCCGCCACGCGTCCCTGAGTACGGTGCCAAAACCGCTCCTCATCGCGCATTATCGTCTGACTCAAGATGGGAAGCGAAATCTACATGAGCCGTCCGATCCCGAGTGCTCCATCTAACGGCTGCCAATCTCCCAAGCTGCACGGGTTTTAATTTAAATATACGGCACCCCGGGCCCGCCAGTCCATCGCCCTCCCACCAAGTTTCAACTGTTGATCTTGTTCACGGATCGTAAGGCCCATAAACATTCACGTGTTCCGCTGATCAACCAACTCCGCGCCCACGTCATCCTATTACCAGTCTTTTGTACCTCCCTGCCACACGCCCACGCGTCATTTACGCTTGCCTCCACCATTTCATGCATCGTTTACGTGTCTATGTTGTCTGTCTCCGCCTCATCCACACAGCGTCGTCCCCCTTTGTTTCTCGTTGCCACCCTTCATTTCTCCATCACCCTGCTTCTCCTCATCGTTTCGCTCAGTCCATATCACCACTTCGTGGTCACTGCCTCATCCATTACCCTGGCGCCTGCTTTTCTTTAACCATTTTGTGGGTTTTGCAGGTTTATGGCGATGGAGAACCATCAGAATTCACGTCCACCACCACAGAAATCGAGTACGCTCCAGAGGACCAATTATCAAATGCAGAATTATGGAGCAGGGATCCGGGAAGATATGCTGACATGACATCCATTAAAAATTCAAGGTTTAAATCTATCAAACCCTCCAAGGTCATTCAAATGCACAGGTTGAGCAGATGAAGAATTAATGGCGCAGATAGAAAATATCAGTGAAGAGCAGGGGATTCAAGAAACGTATTTAAGGACTTTGGGGCTCTTACATACCCTTTTGGAGGCAAAGTACCAGATTGAAGACCATGCAGATTACTAGAAAGATCTTTTCACAGAAAACAATGTCCTTAGGGTTTATTTCAGCCAAATTCTCTTCAGGAAAGTACATAATGCTATATATTTTATTCTTCATGCCTTACCCCTGAAGAGATTTGCACCTACTGCATTTATGATTATGGAGCAACCACAGAGTACTTACAGCGCTCTTGCGCCGTCAAACACTTTGGGCGGGCATTTTCTCACCATTTTGTTTCAATGAAATAGTTAATTGTTTCACCTACTTCTTTTATGAGTTTTCTCTCCTCCTTCCTCTATAAAAGGGGAGAAGAAAAACATTGTAAGGGTTCCAGACTTTTATCAAAAAATTGTGCTGTGAAAGGCAATTTTTGTATACATTTTGTAAAGCTTTTGTATCGAGGCTCAGAGCCCGTAGGGTCTCAGTGAGGAGGATTTCTATCTGTAATGAGGATTCTAGTCTTTGGTATTTCATAGTATGTACTTTTCCTTATGTGTTTAATACAATATTCCATTTCATACATCTTCTTGTATCATGTTACTGGAATGCGAGTGGCTCACTGGTTTTAGGTAAGGATTCATCCTAGTTGATGCCCATACTTGAATCAGTCAAGCACTTTAAATATGGCTCAAGCATGATATATTGTTCCATGTTCATTTCATCCACTTTTCTGCTATATTAGTTGCTTTGGGAGGGTGCTTTTAAAACACCATTGTCATGTATGGATTCTTAGAATGATAAGCCCATATGTGGTTCTGTTGTGTATCTGGGTATCAGACCAAAGTTAACTAGTATCCTCTTGTGTTTCTTTCCCTCCATACACTTCTGATATTTGAGTCCTGTGACATATTATTTGAACCGGCCCTCTTTGCAATAAATTGTCTCTTAACTGTCTGATGCTTTAATATTGGAGCTTTGCATTGTGGTTCTGTTGTGTATCTGGGTATCAGACCAAAGTTAACTAGTATCCTCTTGTGTTTCTTTCCCTCCATACACTTCTGATATTTGAGTTTTGTGACATATTATTTGAACCGGCCCTCTTTGCAGTAAATTGTCTCTTAACTGTCTGATGCTTTAATATTGGAGCTTTGCATTGTCCAACATTACTTTCCCTCTGACAGTTTCTATGATTGCTGGTGCCATTTTAAATCGATTTCCTTGTTTAACAAGAGATAGTAGGAGAGCCTTTGGATTGACAACCCAGCTTTATTATATGCCTCCTGCTATGCTAAGATGTCCTAGGCACTGCTCTATGGCAGCTCTAGACTGTCTCTAGGGTAGACAATAATTATCGACAACATCTTTCTGGCGCCGTTGCCGGGGACCGAATTTAAGAATATCAATTTCCATGGGCCTTGACAAATCATATTCACTCTCTAATCAGGTGAGCACAGAGAGTTGAAGAGTTGCATATCTCTCACCTTGGCGACTCCACACTGTTATTCATTTGATAAATCTATTGGTAGTCCTGGATCCCCAAAAGCCACATTTGAGGTCAGATACATCCAAATCGAAGATACCTTCTGTGTCTGACCCTGAGAAGATTATGCACAGAAGAAGTTGGAAAGAGAGGAAATCAGCCCGTGCTGAAATCCCTGAGTTTTTCAAAGAAGATTGTCCATCTTCCTCTTCTCAAGAAATTCCAGTACGAAATCCCGACTCCACTGAGGAAAATCCTGAATACTACTCGGATAGCCCACCCAGGGGAAGTGCTAGAACCAAAGAGAACTTTTTTCGTACCCCCGAGGCTGAAGAAGTCAAAGAAGTTACAAAAGTAGCCCCTGTTAACCGTGAATTGTTCCCATCCACGCCTCAGGCTGCTGTACAGTATATCCCCATTGTTATCCATACTCCACTTCCGCCTACTCCTCTTCCCTCATTTGTACACCAGATTGTTGCACAACCCCCACCTCATCCAATGGCTAATTTTCCTGCCTTTTTGCTCAATAAATATGCTCCCCTGGCGTTACCTCAAGTGCTGAATGATATGCCCCAGGATTACTTGAAGGTATTGCCTAGATTCACTGGAGAAAATGAAATTGATGCTCAGAAACATCTTGAGACTTTATGCACTTTTGCAGAGAACTTTAATGTTGAACATTTAGATGTGGTCTTAAGATTTTTTGTGCAATCTCTGGACGGTGAAGCCAGAAAATGGTTCAAGACATTGGGAAATCATTCAGTAACCACTTGGGATGATATGGAAAATACTTTTCTCAGAAAATGGGGAGAAAAGAAAGATCATGGACAGTGTCTTACTGAGTTCAATACACTCAAGAAGAAACATAATGAAGGGGTGTCAGAGTTTATTAAGAGATTCAATAAGTTATATCTAAACCTCCCTGCAGATATGAAGCCCCACCAGAATGCTGCCAAAGTTGTTTTCATAGCAGCCTTTGACTCAAATTTCGGTTTCTCCCTCAGGGAAAGAAAGCCTGCCACCCTAAATGATGCTCAGTCATATGCACTTGAATTGGAAGCAAACTTTGCTTCCACTGGAAAATTAAGAGGAAAATCTGAACAGGACACCAGAAGAAGAGGCAAAGAGGAAGTATCTACCTCTAACCAGGACAAAGATTCAGATAAAATGGAGGAAATAAGCAAGATGATCGAAAAGATGGTCAAGCTAGAACTGAAGGCCAAGAGTACAGCCCCCAAGAATTTTTATAATGCTCTAAAGAAAGGTTACAATCCTCAGTATAGAAAGCCACCCCTGCAAATACTGCCAAGGGAAGCCAAGGAGCAACAGGATCAGGTACCACACCCATTGTACCTGGAAGGTCCAGTAGATGACTCCACTGATGATGCTGCTTATGAGCTGCAAGATGCAAATATTGCCTTTTCAAACAGTGATGAAATAGAATGCCCATTACAAGAAGAATAAGAAGAGATCAGAGACACAGAAGATGCAGAAATTGATCACTACTGCAAATAGTTTAATGATTTCATGCAAGCACATTTCAATAGGATATATGATCTCAAATCCTCCAGAAAGAGAACTCGGACTCAAGATCATGAAGAAGAGCCTCCCCAGAAGGAAGCTCCTACTCAAAAGTAGCCAGCAACGCAGAAAGTCACAGATCAAGGTAAGAGTCCTTTGAACAAACCTTTGCAGTCTGTTGATCAAATTCCTTCTTCTTCAAAAGTAGTCACCCCTCCTAATGTTGAATCTGTATCAAAAGAAGTTAAACCTTCAGCTGAAAATAAAGAGTCAAAATAATTTGTAATAGAAAAACCCCCTCCTGCTTTCAATTTGCAAAAAGAGCTTGAGAAAGTCAAAATTCCAGTCCCTTTGACTGAACTGTTAAAACAACCTGTATACCAATCTCAAGTTACTTCTTTATTACTCCCTCCTAAAGCACCAATAATTCCAGATAGCCTTAATCTTCAAGAAGAAAGACCCATGGTAGTTTTTGGCCCACATGTAGAGGAGATAGACCCTTCTACTCCTCCTTTATATGTGTCTCTAGTTATTCATGACTTGTTGTTACACAATTTTATGTTAGATTCTGGGGCTTCCCATAATCTTATGCCTTTGTCAGTCATGGAGCAACTAGGTTTGCAAATCACACATCCATATAAAGATTTATATTCATTTGATTCTAAAAGAGTTAAATGTCTAGGGTTGATCAAAGATTTAGTGGTCAATCTAGCCCAAATTCCAGCAAAAAGTGTAGTAATGGACATTGTGGTAGCTGACATCCCAGCCCGCTTTGGCATGTTGTTGTCAAGGTCTTGGGGAACAAAAATTGGTGGGTCACTCAAGATGGATTTAACATATGCCACTATTCTAGTTTTTGGTGGCCAGGAGAGGAGATTATACAGAGAAACCAGATTTGTCAAGATGGTTACAAAGGCTGATAGCTCAAAGAATTCACCAGTCTATAGCAAGGAGGGAGATTTTTCATGTTTTATGTTTGAAGAAGATCAAAATTTTGTTCATGAACCTTCCTTCTGCCAAATCAAAACTGAGTAGCCTTTAGAAGACCGTGAAGCAAGAGTATGGACTTTGCATTTTGATGGAGCAAACTCAAGAGAAGGTAATGGGGCTGGAGTATTATTAATCTCCCCTACAGGAAAATGGGTGCCACTGTCTTTTAAATTGGAATACGAAGCTACTAATAATGTAGTTGAATATGAGGCACTACTGTTAGGATTGCAAACAGCCAGGAGCATGGGCATACAGTGTTTAAAGGTCCTGGGAGACTCTGAGCTGGTGGTCAGACAGGTCAGAAATCAGTGTCAAACCAAACACCCACGATTGAGAGCTTATAGAAATGATGGGACATGGTGGAGAACTTCAATATCCATTTCATGCCACATGAGTAGAACAGAATGGCAGATTCCCTTGTTGTAGCTGCCAGTACATTTCATCCTCCGCAGAACCCTCTCTTGAGGTATGAAATCGAGGTACGTTATAGGCCATCCATCCCAGATAATATTAAGCATTGGCAGGTATTTGAATATGATGAACAGATGAAGAAATTCCTGGAGATAGTGGGATAATTCTCCAATATGGAGATTGATGATTGTGAAGAAGAGGAGGCTGGAAACATTTCAGAAAATAAATGGTAAGACAAAATGGCAGGAAGTAAAGTGTTTCAATTGAAGGGAAATGTGATACCTAGAGGGCTGGTGCCTCTAGAAAGATTATTTGATAAAAATGATGTTCCATTGCAGCACAATAAAGTAGTAGAAGAAAATCAGGTAGAAGATCTGAATCTGGGTACTAATGTTGAGCCCAAAATTGTAAAGCTATCTAAGAAGGTCCCAGAGGAATATAAAGAAAGGTACCTGAAATTGTTTCAATCTTATAAAGATGTATTTTCATGGTCCTATCAGGACCTTAAAACTTTTGAGGTTAGTATAATGCAGCAAAAAATTCCTTTGAGGGAAGATGCAAAACCTTATAAGCAGAAGCTCAGACAGATAAATCCCCTAATGCTTCCCTCCATTGAAAAAGAAATCAAGAAGCTGCTAAAGGCGAAAATAATTATGCCACTAAGGTACTCAGAATGGGTTGCTAATTTGGTCCCTGTCCGAAAGAAAAATGGAGAAATAAGGCTGTGTGTGGATTTCAGGAATTTAAATAGAGCATCATTAAAGGATAATTATCCACTGCCTAAGATGGACCACATCCTGCAAAAAGTGGTGGGAGCCTCTAGAATGTCAATGATGGATGGTTTTTATGGTTATAATCAGGTAGTTGTGTTTCCAGAAGATCAAAAGAAGACTGCTTTCACCACACCATGGGGAACATTCATGTATGCCAGGATGCCTTTTGGGTTGATTAACGCAGGAGCTGCCTTTCAGAGGGCTATGGACATTGCTTTTGTGGGTGACCAGGATAAATTCCTGGTGGTGTACCTTGATGATATCACGGTGTTTTCAAAACATGATGCTGAGCACATTGAGCATTTATGCAGAACTTTTGAAAAATGCAGAAGGTATGGCCTTTCTCTTAACCCGCAAAAGTCTTTATTTGCATTAGAGGAAGGAAAACTTTTGGGGCATATTGTAACTAAAGATGGGGTGAGAATAGATCCTAAAAGAGTAGAGGTAATAAATAGTATCCCTCTCCCCAGAAATAAGAAGGAAGTGCAGGTGTTTTTAGGATGGATAAATTTCCTGAGAAGATTTATTCCTAACTATGCTGAGATAGTTAGGCATATAACTGATATGCTGAAAAAGAATAATGAAGTAAAATGGTCTCAGGAATCTAGAGATGAATTCACCAGGATAAAACAGGCATTTTCTGAAGCTCCTGTACTAGTTGGGCCAAATTATACTAAACCATTTATGATCTTTTCATTTGCTTCACCCCATACAGTGGCCGGAGTTTTGTTGCAGAAAAATGAAGATGGATATGAGCAGCCTATTGCCTTTTTCAGTCAAGTGCTCCATGATGCAGAATTGAAATATAACATATTAGAAAAACAGGCATATACCCTGGTAAAATCCCTCAAATCATTTAGAACATATGTTTTGCAGTCTCATATCACTGCATTTGTCCCTACTGCAGCTGTAAAGGATATCCTTGTTCAGGGAGACAGTGAAGGCAAAAGAGGGAGATGGATTGCAAAAATACAGGAGTATGATCTGGACATTCGCCCCACCAAGCTGATAAAAGGACAGGGGCTAGCAAGGATCTTGTCAGAATCAAACCAACAGGCTATGGGCATAAACTTGTCTATGGTTTCTAATGGAGAGTCTGAGGACGAGAAAGTGTAGCAAGGACTGGAGATGGCTACTCAGAAAGTACAAATGAAATATCTCACTAGTCCATGGTACAAAGAAATAGTTGAATACCTTTTGACACTCAGTTGTCCACCCAGCTGTGATAAAGAAAAATATAGGGCTTTGAGATTAAAATCACAAAAGTACATAGTTGCTAATGGCCAATTGTACTAGAGAGATCCTTCAGGCATCCTATTATTGTGCCTCACAGAGGATGAAGTAGAAAGTATAATGAAGGAATTTGTGGAGGCCACTACAGCTGGAGAGCCACAGCACATAAAATACTGAAAGCTGGTTTCTACTGGCTTAAGTTATTTGGGGATGTTTTTACTTGGGTCAGAGCATGTGATAAGTGTCAGAAATTTGCTGAGAGACAGAAAGTGGCAACTCTGCCCTTGATTCCAGTTCATGTGGATGAGCCATTTCAACAATGGGGAATATATTTTATTGGAGAAATACATCCCCCATCAAGTGGGCAACATAAATGGATATTAACAGCCACATATTACTTTACAAAATGGGTGGAAGCCATACCTGCAAGAAATGCTACTGACACTGTCATCATAAAATTCATGGAAGAAAACATCATATCTAGGTTTGGCTATCCTGCTAAAATATCCAGGTTTGGCTGTCCTTCAAATCTGTAAAATTTGTGAATTTCTGTCAACAGTACAATATTGCACTTAAGCACTCCACGACTTACTATCCTCAGGGAAATGGTTTGGCAGAATCTTCCAACAAAACCCTAGTGAGGGCCTTGAAGAAAACAATAAATTAAAATCAGAAGAATTGGGATTCCCAATTGAAATTTTCTCTATGGGCAAATAGAATTACTTGTAAGGGAGCAACTGGGAAATCCCCATATGAGTTGGTATACGGACGAGCAGCAGTGTTTCCTGTGCAGCTGGCCTTACCAGTGGCACATTTCATACAGGAAATTCAGGAAGAACCAGATGGTATGGTCAGGAGAATCAATCAATTGGTGGAATTAGAGGAAACACGGGGCCAAGTGAATAAGAGATTAGCTGAATATTAGGAAAGAATGAAAAGCGTATTTGATCAGCATGCAAAAGACAAAAAAATTCAAGTTGGTGATCTGGTTCTCAGGTGGGATGTCTGGAGGGCTGAAAAAGGAAAGAACGGCAAATTCGACCCACTTTGGTTCGACCCATTTAAAATTGTGGAACAGGGAGGTAATAACACATTTATATTGGAGAATTTACAGGGCGACGTGCTGGATGCCCCTGTAAACGGCCAATTTCTGAAACCCTATTTCCAATTATGATTCAGGCAGGGAATGCCTGTTGTACCATAATTGTATATAAGTTTTGGTTTCAGTTCTTGTATCAATAAGGGATGTGTGCTGACGAATTGTGGAGAGAAATGCAGCAAGGCCGCATAGCATAGTTAACAGAGAGATAAACTGTTGGGGCCCTTGTTTTGAAAAACCTTGTTTTGAATGTTTTGAATTTGAAACAACGGCCAGATTTTGGGGTTACAGAATGAGGACACACGGCAGCCACAACCAAGTTGCAACCACATCAAACGGCGGAGCTACCAAGGTTGCGACGGAACATGCATATAGCGGGGGAAACTAGATGCATAAGTGCAGATAAGGAGACGATACAACAGAAAGAACACAAGCGGAACACACAGATAATCAGAGAAAAGCTAGAAGCAGCTGCAGAAGGACATAAGAAGAACTAACAGTCGTGACAGCGGGTAAATAAATAGCAGTCACCCGGATGAAAGAGGGAATGATTCCACAGCAGAAGAGAGAATAGAGCGACTAAAGGAGAGAAAATGCATGCTGCAGCAGGAACCCAGAGCATGGGTGAGGTCTCTGTAGTTCCTAGGGTCTATGATGTAGAATCTCTGTTTCGCAAGGCATATGTATCAGATCTGTAAGACCATTGCAAAGCTATGTAACCGGGAGTTGGCCAAGAGCTTAATACAATTGCAGGTTGTTGTCTATTTGTGTGATTCACATGCATGTGTGTTGGTTGAGATGCTTTAAAAATTTCATTTGCTTAATATCTGTATGTTCTCTGAATGATGTTGCGTGTGTGATTCTATCTATGTAATCTAACCACTGATGAGAATGAGTTGCGGATCTGTTCCTTTCCACTGGTCTATTCCCCTTATGCATGTGGTCACGGCATGCCTCGGGTGAGACTTTCTACTCTCCAGAGTAGGGTGATAATGCCGGCGTGATCCTAGACTACAACGGATTCCTTTGTTGGCCACAATCCCTGAACCTGGGTCTTGCCCGCGAGACCTGATCACTCGCCAACAAATGGTTCCGTTACTGGGACCCGCATGATATGAGGGGATCTAGACCATGGTATCACGGATCTTCGAAGGGGAGATACAGCGATGGTGGGATAATCATTTAGACCATTTCATTGCTCAGCAAGCGGAGTTGATTAAGAAAGGGGAGGCAGCGATCAAGGAACTCGTCCTCTTCTCAGATTTAGCTGGTGATACGTACGAAATTTTCTGGGGAAAGTTCCCTACCGACCTTTAGAATTGGTTGCAGAGGTTACAGACGAAGGTGCCTAGAGATGGCTCGCGGAAGATAAACCGTAGGTGGGCGCATAGAGATCTGGTGGCTCTGCATCGGTTGAACACCCAGTTGACCCGCGCGGGGGATTTTTGGGTGGAGACCACGGTGGAAGGATACATTGTGGAGTTTGCTGCTGAGTGCTATCAGTCCTTCTCGAAGGCCGAGGCTACCTTCTGCTCTGAGCTCGGAGGGAAGCTGCTTAAGGAGATTCCACTGTGGATTAAAGCTCTGATGGTGGATGAAGGGTTGATATAATTCCACAAGACAAGTATGGAAGCATAAACCACCGGTGCTGGGGGAAGGGTTGAAGGGATTGATGCTACGTAGAGTGTGACGCGGGGAGTGGGGAATGGATGTTGAGGCCGCAAGGACGTTGAGGGAGCGACGTGCACATCGGCGGGCACAGATTGCCGATAGGTGGCGAAGAAGGGTGATGCGAGATTTGACGAGACGAGAGATCGAGAGGAAGAATCAAAAGGAGGCGCCTCAGAGGGTAAGAATTATGAACGCGGATACCCAGGGACGAGAAGGGACCGCTGTGGGAGTACGATGGGTGCATGGGAGCCCAGCTAAGCGAGCACGCGAGACGGTGACTGACGAAGATGATGAAGGTGTGCAGCCCGAGGGAAGTTCTGATGGTGAATGGTACGTTGTGATGCATCAGTTGTTTCAAGACCGGACGACATTCAGTTCTCCAACCTTCCATACTCCTCCCAATCTGCATGGCTAGGATCCCTACCTTCCCCTGGTACTTTATCAACCTTTGAGTAATATTTTCGTTAAACTTCAAGCATTGAGTCAATTGCACAGTAGTTCAGTGTCGACGACGACACCCGTTAGTAGCAGCAGCACTAGTAGTATTGTGTTCCCGAGTGGAACAGTCACACAACCAGGACCCGGAGGATTTATCCTGGTCAACCCGCCGCAAGTGAACATGGCTGGGTCTTTTACTTGATATCTCGAGTTCTCGGGCCGGGGTAATGATGATGTAGAGCAACACTGGTATCTGTGCGAAGCCATTTGGAGGGCTCGACAGACGCTGGACGCAGGGAAACTAATAGAGTTCCAAACCACGCTCAGAGAGAGGGCTCTGCGATGGTTCATCAAGTGGTCTGAGGCCCACCCGAATCCCGTCATCGCGGACGTGAAGCAGGATTTTGTCCGGGAATTTAAGCTTCCCCAGACGGACCAACAGGGTCTGTCCGAGCTCTGGGAAATTAAACATAATGAAGGAGAAATTGCATGGGAGCTAATGCGGCGATTCAAGGATGCGATCGGGAAACTAAGTTACCCGATCGACCCGAACCATCAGAGGGACTGGTTCATCAAGGCTTTGCTTCCCTTGAAGCAAACCCCCCTCACCCAACAGAAGATCGACAATCTGCAGGATGCTTTGGAACAGGCCATGAAGATCGAGGCCATGGCGGGCTACCCTCAGAAATATCGGGGAGGGCCGGCCCCGCAGGATCCCTCCTTGGTGGGACTGCAACATCAGATAGCTAGCCTGACCAAAAAGCTCAAGGAGATACAGCTGGTTAGACCAGCCAGGCCGAACGTTTGGTGCACTCACTGCTTGGTCGAAGGCCATGTCGCAACTGAGTGTCCTCGGTTGCGTGGCGCGGGGGTGGGACCCTCGGTTGCGGCAATTCAAGGGGGGCCACCCACGGGGGGTGGCACGGCACTAAATCCGCACGGGGTATACCAGCCGCAACAGCCTTATGCAGGGTTCCCCTCCCAGCTCAACCCAACCGCCACGGAGTATTGTGAGATTTTCCGGATGGTGGGACATCCGCCTCAGATGTGCCCGATCCTACAGAAGTATTCCAACGTGCCAAACAATGTATATTGTGAGTTTTGTGCTTCCACGACTCACAACACGGAGCAATGTCGGGCTCTCGACGCACTCACGGACCGGTTGGATCGACCCTCCTATAGGGTGAATGAGGCTCCTAGAGGAAGAGGGGGCGGGGCGCGCGGAGGCCGCGCTGGGGGCCGTGGGCCGGTGAAATGCTATAACTGTGACCAAGAGGGCCATGTGGCTCACGAATGTCCCCTCCCTCGTCGTCCGTGGTGTTCCCAGTGCCGAGTAAACACCCATGCGACAGAAGACTGTCCCGAGCTCATCGAAAAGTGGGAAGAACGTGCACGACAGAGGGGTGTGAACTTGGTAAACGTCGAGCCGCGGGTGGCCGCGACTCCGGCCATGCAGAACGTCGCTATTGTGACGAGGGGCGGTAAGAAAATGGGGGAGGACGCTTGCGGAAAGGAGCCGGCACCAGTTGTCAGGCCAGCCTCCCCGCACCGGGTAATCAGACCAGAGGCACAGAGGAAGTATTTTCAGGAGGCGGTTGAGGCATTTTCTCAGCTGCGCGAAGCGGAAGGCCTGGAGGCACCCCTGCCGATAGATCCTGGGCCATAGCACGCCCCAGGAACCCCGATTGAAGAATGGCTCCAGCTATTCCTCAAGATTGTTGACAGTGCTGCTCTGCGGCAGCAGCTCAAGTGTACTTTGGAAGGGGCACTGCAGGGGAGGACAGGACTGGGGGAACCGGTGGACCCAACCCCCCGATCGGTGCAGCGCATCAAGCAAAATAAGCGACGAACGGGTAAATAGTTCCGGCTCAATATGCAGGTTGGGGGATTCCAAATCAGCGACACCATGCTTGACTTAGGATCTGACGTCAACATCCTGCCGCGCAAGACGTGGGAGGCTCTCGGAAAGCCACGGCTGGCCTACTCGCCCATCCAACTCAGGATGGCGAACCAGTACTGCATTCTGCCGATTGGGTGACTCGAAGGTGTCGAGGTCAACATTGCGGGGGTAAATACTTACACCGATTTTGAGGTCATTGATATTATGGGAGACAAGGATCCTTACCCTACCCTGTTAGGCATTGATTGGGCCTTTAAGAATTATGTTATCATCGACCTCAAAAAGGAGCTGATGATCTTTGAAGATGGGGAGGTCCGGGTCACTCAACCTCTCGACCCATATCAAGGCCCGAGGTATACCGAAACAGTGGATAACCGAGAGGATGCTCGGATGACGGACCACCTCTACAAGATGACTGCAGGGAAGCGGGAAGACTATATTAACCCGACCGCGACTGCATCTGTCAGTTGGCGGAGTGTCCAGAGCTCAGAGCTGGGATCCGAACTCGCGTGGGAAGACTCGTAGCAAGGGGGGTACGAGGCCAGCACGCGGAGATGTGCCCATGTTGGTTGCGTCAGTTGGATTGGTGCTGAGTTCAGAGAATACCCCACCCTATAAAACATGCAAGCTGTCAATACCTTTATTACCAAGGTTGAGGACATCGTGCCAGAAGGGAGCAGAATACCCCTTTTGGACGTCGCACTATAGTCTACAGCAGCCCGGTGGTGGAAAAATCACCGCAATACCTTGTCACGGTGGAGTAGTGTGGCGGACGCGTTGCGGGCACGGTTCAAAGAAGATGAAGGCCCTCGAAGTAGGCAGCGGTACTCTGGGACTTCCAATCCGCAGGACCACTTGCGGACTTGTGAGGAGCAGTGGCGAAGTATAGGATACCCGGAAGAGTTGTGGGTTCATCAGTTTGTCCACTCTTTAGACACCATCCCCCACGCATGGTACTTGGATGAAGAACGGAAATGAGGGACTAGTTCTTGGATGGAAGTCGCGCGCAAATTTGTGCGGTGTTTCTCTTTCGCGGGAGACACAGAGTTGGAATCTCAGGCATTGCACGCTATCGGGGCGGTACTGTTTTTTCGCGATCCGCAGACCAACTGCTGCATGCTGCTCGCCCGTCCCGAGGCCATGCGAGAGTTGGTTTGCCAAAGGATTGACGGTGATCTGGAGGACGATGGTCTGGAAGACCTGAGGCACCTGTATTTCGAAGAGAAGGAAGGCGAGCGAAAAGTTAACGAAGAGCCGACCACCGAAGGGGTCCATTTACGACCGCTGAAGACAAAGAAGCTAAACATCGGTACGGAGGAGAAGCCTAAGTTGGCTACAGTGGGTGACTACTGGGACGAAGAGACGACCAAAGAGATTTTCAGCCTCCTCCAGGAATACGAGGACTTGTTCCCTTCATCGGTAGCAGATTTGAAGGGCATCAAAGGCGACCTTGGCAAAATGCGCATCGTGCTGAAACCGAGTGCCAGGCCTATGAAGCACCGGCCCTACCGGTTGAACCCGCGAGTTAAAGAGAAGGTTAAGATGGAAATTGACAAGATGCTGGCTGCGGGTCTAATATTTCCCGTGGAGGAAGCAGAGTGGGTGAGCCCTATCGTCATCCAGAATAAGAAGGAGAAGGTAGAGATACGGGTTTGTGTCGATTATCGCAGTCTAAACAATGCCTGCATTCATGATCTGTTTCCCACCCCTTTCAGCGATGAAGTGTTGGACCATGTTGTGGGGAACGAAGCCTACTCTTTCACTGATGGATTTTCGGGCTACCATCAGGTGCGTATCACGGAAGAAGATAAGTCAAAGACAACCTTCACTACCAAATGGGGGTCGTTCGCATACCACGTCATGCTGTTTGGCTTGAAGAACGCTCCGGCCGTGTTTTCCCGGATTGTCATTGCCGCCTTCCGGGAGTACCTTCACAAGTTCCTGGAAGTCTACATGGACGATGTTGTGGATGATTTTGTCACCCTCCTAGAGACAACCTAGAGTTGCCATAGACCAGTGCCTAGGACATCTTAATATAGCAAGGAGCCCTTTATAGTTTGGGTTGTCAGTCCAAGAGCTCACTTACTATCTCTTGTTTGAACAAGGAAATTAGTTTTGAATGGGACCAATCTCTCTCAGAAGCTGACACAAAGATAAGAATAATGTAGGAACATCATGTAAAACTTCAACATGAAAGCATCAGATAGTTAAGAGACCGCTTACTGTAAAGAGGGCCGATTCAAATAATATGTCACAGAAATCAGATATCAGGAAGTGAGTGCAGTGAGGAAACATAAGAAGATATTAGCTGGCATGAGACTGATACCCAGATACACAACAGAACCATATAAGGGCGCATCAATTTACGAATCCTTATATGACAATGGCGTTTTAAAAGCACCCTCCTCAAGCAACTAATATAGCAGAAAATATGGAAAGAGTGAACATGGAACAGTATACCATGACTAGGCCTATTTAAAGCGCTTGACTAATTCCAGAAAGGGCATCAACGAGGATGAATCCTTAATGCAAACTAGTGAGCCACTCGCATTCTAGAACATGATACAAGAAGATAATGAGCATGAAAGAGAAATTGTATTAACACATGAGAGAAATTACATACTGTGAGATACCAAAGACCAGAATCCTCATTACAGTTATAACCCCTCCTCACTGAGACCCTACGGGCTCTGAACCTTCATACAGAAATATTACAAAATGTATGCAAAATCCTTTTCGCTGCACAGCTTGATGATAGAAATCTGGAACCCCTACAATGTCTTCTTTTTCGGTCTTTATAGGAGTGATGGAGAATTCTAGAGGAGGAGGTAGCTGAAACGCAATTAATGACTCAATTTGAATAAAATGGCGGAAAACATTCATGCCCACTCTATGAATGACTAACTGTTAATGACTGTACTAGACAACCTGTCCATGAAATAAATGTTGGGAGATAAAATATTCTTATATACAAGATAGAAATAATAAAATATATACAATATATTGCCCGTGGTTGAGGGAAAATCTGCTGCCATAAGAGATTTCAAATAATCTGCATTTCTGTACTGTACTCTCGGCCCTTGGCTTTGGATTTGAATCCTGGATCTTTAATGCAGGGTGAATTTATCTGGAGGGTTTTGAGAATCCATATCTGTGTCTTCTTTAATGGCGATCACCTCTCCCACCTACCCTCGGCTTCTTCCTTTAATTTCGCCAGCAGAATATGTCCTTTGGTATGCTCCTGATCTTTGTAACAGAGGTGGCAAGTTAAAGCGCCTACTAAGTCGTTTTAAAACCTGCAAAACCCGCAAAACATAAGAGGAAATTGTCTCGGAGACAGGGAGTGTGGATGTGACAGCGGTCATTGAAGCGGTGATACGAACTAGGCGAAATGTTGAGACGATGCAGGGTGACAGGAAACGCATAAAAATAATGGAGAAATGGAGGGTGAAAATGCAGAATACAATGGAGCGACAATGAATGAACGGGGCAAAGGTTCATAAAATATGACACATCACCGGAACATATGAATGGTGGAGGAGGAGCACGGCGTACACTTGTGAATTATGATGACACGACTGCAGGAGGTGGGACCCAAATCGGAAATCGCAATCGGAAAGTGGAGCGGGGAGACCGGGGTGGCACATTTTGGAAGTTTCGATTGCGATTGAGGGCAGGACTGCGATTGACCTAGGACCGTTCGATCTCAGAACAAGATCAACGGCTACACTTGCATCGGAGGGCAATAAAATGGTGGGCCATGAAATACCGCCAGTCTGTTGTGCGCGGGTCCTCCATATAAGTTGATTGTCGTGTCGTTGATTTGAGCCAGATCGGACGGCCAACATTGCGCCCGATCGTTAAAACAATAGGCCCCTTCTTGTTTTGAATTATGGTTTTCAAACTCGGGTCATATGGAAGCCAAAGCGGGGGGGAGTCAAACTCTTAGGGACTCGGCCCGATTTATTTAAATTTGGGTTTTTAACCATTGTAAAGCAGATTTTCGGGCGGAGATAGTAATATCAAGCAGGGTCATGAGATTTTAGGCCACGGCAGAGGTAAATATGTACAACATCGGCTCCATCTGGGGACGACATGTTCGTCCTCGGGCATGTCGAGAACACGCAGACCATTAAATATTTCATCTTATTTTTCAATTCCCCTGCGCTCTTACTTCAAGTAATTATCAACATTCTTTTCCTTTATAAAAATAAAAGCCAAAGCAAACTATATACAATATATACAATCAGGTATTCTCCGCTTGGGTCAGAATTGGAAATACGGCTTGAGGAATTGGCCATTCACGGGTGCATCCAACAAATCACCCTGTAGATTTTCTAAAGAAAAGGTGTTGTTTCTTCCCAGCTTCACTATTTTGAATGGCCCGAACCACAATGGATCAAGTTTAGCATGCTTGCCCTTTTCTGCTCTGGAACATCCCATCTAAGAACCAGGTCTCCAACTTGAAAATTCCTATCCTTTGCGTGCTGATCAAAGACATTCTTCATTTTTTCCTGGTATTCTATCAATCTCTGATCTACCTGGTTCCTTGTTTCCTCCAATTCTACCAGCTGATTAATTCTTCGGATCATGTCATCTGGTTCTTCCTGGTTTTCCTGCATAAAACGTGCCACTGGCAATGCCAATTGCAAAGGAAACACTGCAGCCCGCCCATACACCAGCTCATAAGGTGACTTCCCTGTTGCTCTTTTGCTGGTTATCCTATTTGCCCATAGAGCAAACTTTAATTAAGAGTCCCATTTTTTCTGATTTTCAGCTATTGTCTTCTTCAGGGCTCTCACCAGGGTTTTATTGGATGACTCTGCTAGACCATTTCCCTGTGGATAGTATGCTATAGAATGAGTCAGGATGATGTTATATCTCTGGCAAAAATTTACAAACCTGGCAGACTTGAAAGCCTATGCATTGTCAGTTACAATTCTTGCAGGACAGCCAAACCTAGATATGATATTATCTTCTATAAACCTCATGATTACAGCATCTGTAGCATTTCTTGTAGGTATGGCTTCCACCCATTTTGTAAAATAGTCTGTTGCTGTCAGTATCCATTTATGTTGGCCACTTGATGGGGGATGTATTTCTCCTATAAAGTCTAATCCCCATTTCTGAAATGGTTCATTTACATGAATGGGAATCAGGGGCAATGCTGCTAATTTCTATCTTTCTGCAAATCTTTGGCATTTGTCACATGCTCTGACCCAAGCAAAAGTATCTGAATACAATTTTGGCTAGTAAAACCCAGCCTTCAAGATTTTATGAGTTGTGGCCCTCCAGCTGTAATGTCCTCCACATATCCCCTCATGAAATTCTGTCATTACATTTTGCACTTCATTTTCTGTGAGGCATAACAGCAATATACCGATAGGGTCCCTCCAATAGAGCTGTCCATTGGCAATTACATATTTTTGAGATTTCATCCTTACAGCTCTGTATTTCACTTTGTCATAGCCCGAAGGGCAGCTGAGTGTTAAAAGATATTCAACTATTTCCTTATACCAGGGACTAGTTAAATATTTCATGTGTATTTTTTGAGTAGCCATCTCTAGTCCATGCTGCTCTTCTTCTTTTTCTGATTCTTCACTTGCTATCACAGACAGATTAATGCCCAAAGCTTGATGATTTGATTCAGATAACATCTTGGCAAGTCCTTGTCCTTTCACCAACTTAGTAGGCCTTATATCCAAATCATACTCTTGGATTTTTGCAATCCATCTTCCCCTTCTACCTTCGCTGTCTCCCTGAACCAGAATGTCTTTGACTGCCGCGGTAGGGACATAAGCTGTAATGTGAGATTGCAAAACATAAACTCTGAAAGCTTTAAGGGACTTTACCAGGGCATATGCCTGCTTCTCCAGTATATTATATTTCAATTCAACATCATAAAGCACTTGACTGAAGAAAGCTATGGGCTGTTCATATCCCTCTTCATTTTTCTGCAATAACACTCCAGCAATTGTATGAGGTGAAGCAAATGAGAAAATCATAAATGGCTTTTTGTAATCTGGCCCGGCTAGCACAGGAGCTTCAGCAAATGCCCGTTTTATCCTTGTGAATGCATCTCTAGACTCCTGGGACCATTTTACTTCATTTTCCTTTTTCAACATATTGGTTATGTGCCTAACTATCTCAGCATAGTTAGGAATAAATCTTCTCAAAAAATTTATTCGGCCCAAAAACACCTGTACTTCTTTCTTATTTCTTGGCAAGGGAATGTTGTTTATCACTTCAACTCTCTTAGGATCAATTTTCACACCATCTTTAGTCACAATGTGCCCTAATAGTTTTCCCTCATCTAATGCAAACAAATATTTTTGAGGGTTAAGAGAAAGGCCATACCTTCTGCATTTTTCAAAAGTTCTTCTCAAATGCTCAATATGCTCATCATCATTCTTTGAAAACACTGTGATATCGTCAAGGTACACCACCAAGAACTTGTCCTGTTCTCCGACAAAGGCTATGTCCATTGCCCTCTGAAAAGTAGCTCCTGCATTAATTAATCCAAATGGCATCCTGGCGTACATAAAGGCTCCCCATGGTGTAGTGAATGCAGTCTTCTTCTGGTCTTCTGGGAACACAGCTACTTGATTGTAGCCCGAAAATCCATCCATCATTGACATTCTGGATGCTCCCACTACTTTCTGCAAGATGTGATCCATTTTAGGCAGTGGATAATTATCTTTGAGAGATGCTCTATTTAAATTCATGAAATCCACACACAGCCTTATTTCTCCATTCTTCTTTCGAACAAGAACAAGGTTCGCTATCCATTCTGAGTACCTCAAAGGCACAATTATTTTGGCCTTCAGTAACTTCTTGACTTCCTTTTCAATAGAGGGAAGCAGGAGAGGATTGATCTGTCTGAGCTTCTGCTTATAAGGCTTTGCGTCTTCCCTCAGTGGAATCTTGTGCTGTTTTATATTTACATCAAAAGTTTTTAGGTCCTGATAGGACCAAGCGAAAACATCTCTATAAGATTGAAATAACTTCAAATATTTTTCTTTGTATTCTTTTGGGACTCTTTTGGATAATTTAACAATTTTGGGGTCAGTGGAAGTACCCAGATTCAAATCTCCCACTTGATCTTCTTCTACTACTTTGTTTGGCTGCATTGGAACATCATCTTTATTGAATAACCTTTCTAGAGGTACCAACCCTCTAGGTATAACATTTCCTTTCAGCTGCAACACTTTATTACCTGCTATTCTTTCTTCACATTTGTTTTCAGCAATATTTTCAGCGTCTTCCTCTTCATTATCATCAATCTCCATATTGGAGAATTCTCCCACAGTCTCCATAAATCTTTTCATATGTTCATCATCTTCGAATACCTGCCAATGCTTTATATTATCTGGAATGGATGGTCTGTACCGTACCTCCACTTCATATCTTAGAAGCGGATTCTGAGGAGGACGGAAAGTACTGGCAGCTACAGCAAGAGAGTCTGCTACTCTGTTTTGCTCCCGGGGCATGAACTGTATGTTAAATGCTGAGAATAAATTCTCTATCATGTCCCATACTTCATTTCTATATGTTCTGAGCCATGGACGCTTAGTTTGACATTCATTTTTGATCTGCCTTACCACCAGCTCAGAGTCTCCAAACATTTTTAGACACTGGATGCCCATATTCTTGGCTGTCTGCAGTCCCAATAATAGTGCTTCATATTCAGCTACATTGTTTGTAGCCTCATACTCCAGTTTAAAAGACAGTGGCACCCATTTCCCTGTAGGAGAAATCAACAATACCCCAGCTCCATTGCCTTCTCTTGAATTAGCTCCATCAAAATGTAAAGTCCAAATTTCTGATTCATGCTCTTCTTTAGGCTGCTCAGCTTGAATCTGACCAAAAAGGGGCTCATGTGCATAATTATGATTTTCTTCCAACATTAAACATGAAAAGTCTCCCTCTTTGTTATAAACTGGGGAATTATCTGAGCAGTCAACCTTAGTTACCATCTTGACAAATATATTCTCCCTGTATAACCTCCTTTCTTGACCTCCAAAGACTGGAACAGTAGCATAAGTTAAATCCAATTTGATTGATCCCCCAATCTTGGTATCCCAGGACCTTGACAGCAGCATGCCAAAGCGAGCTGGGATATCAGCAACCACAATGTCCATGACCACACTCTTTGCTGGGATTTGAGCCAAATTGACCACTAAATCTTTAATCATTCCCAAGCATTTAACCCTTTTAGAATCAAATGAATATAAATCTTTATATGGTCTTGTAATTTGCAGCCCTAGTTGCTCCATGACAGAGAGAGGCATGAGATTATGGGAAGCCCTAGAATCTAACATACAATTATGTAACAGCAGGTCATGAATGACTAGGGATACATAAAAAGGAGGAGTAGAAGGGTCTATCTCCTCGACATGTGGGCCAAAGACTACCATGGGTCTTTCTTCTTGAAGATTTAAACTATCAGGTGCAATTGGTAGCTCAGGAGGAAGTATGAAAGAGGTAACTTGAGACTGATATGCAGGCTGTTTTAATAACTCAGTCAGAGGGACAGGAATCTTAATCTTCTCAAGTTCTTTTTGCAAATTGAAAGCAGATGGGAGCTTTTCTGTCACAATTTCTTTCGACTCCTTATTTTCAACTGAAGACTTGACTTCTTTTGACACTGGCTCAGCATTAGGAGGACTGACTATTTTAGAAGAAGAGGGAATCTGATCATTAGACTGCAAGGGGTTATTTAGAAGATTCTTACCTTTTCCTGTGCATCTCTTTGTTGCTGATTCCTTCTGAGCAGATGCTTCTTTATGAGGTGGTTCTTCTTCTTTCTCCTGAGTTCTGGTCCTCTTCCTTGAGGATCTGAGATCATATTTGACGTTGAATTGTGCTTCCATGAAATCAGCAAATTGCTTGCAATAATGGTCAATCTCTGTTTCTTCGTCTTCTTCTTGCGGGGGGCACTCCATATCATCATTATTTGAAAAGGCCAGATTGGAATCCTCTAATCCATAAGCTGCATCTCCAGTGGAGTCATCTGCTGGTCCTTCCAGGTACAAGGGATGAGGTACCTGATCTTGTTGTTCCTTTGTCTCTCTCGGCAATATCTGGAGAGGTGGTCTCTTATACTGGGGATTATATCCTCTGTTTGGAGCATTATAATAGTTCTTGGGAGCTGCATTCTTAGCTTCCAGTTCTAGCTTGACCATCTTCTTTATCATCTTTCTTATCTCATCCATTTTATCTGAATCCTTTTCTTGATTAGAGGTAGAAACCTCTTCTTTGCCTTTTCTTCTAGTTTCTTGTTCAATTTTTCCTTTTAACTTCCCAGTGGCAGCAAAATTTGCCTCCAACTCTAGAGCATCTGTCTGAGCATCATCCAGGGTGACAGGCATTCTTTCCCGCAGACAGAAACCGAAATCAGAGTCAAAAGCTGCTATGAAAACAACTTTGGTAGCAACTTGGTGAGGTTTCATATCAGCAGGAAGGTTCAGATATAATTTATTAAACCTTTTGATAAATTCTGCCACCCCCTCGTTATGTTTCTTCTTTAGCGTATTGAATTCGACGAGGCACTACCCGTGATCTTTCTTTTCTCCCCACTTCCTGAGAAAAGCATTCTCCATCTAGTCCCAGGTGGTGATTGAATGGTTTGCCAATGTCTTGAACCATTTTCTGGCTTCGCCTTCCAAGGATTGCAAAAATAACCTCAGGACCACATCCAGATGTTCAACATTTAAGTTCTCTACAAAAGAGCATAAGGTCTCGAGGTGCTTCTGAGCATCAACTTCATTCTCACCATTAAATCTTGGCAAAATCTTCAAGTAATCCTGTGGCATATCATTTAGCACTTGGGGCAAGGCCAGAGGAGCATATTTATTTAATAGAAAAGCAGGAACATTGGCCATTGGGGGAGGCGGGGGTTGCACAACAATTTGAGATACAGATGAAGGGAGAGGAGTAGGAGGAAGTGGAGTATGAATAACAATGGGAATATATTGCACAGAAGCTTGAGGTGTAGATGGGAATAACTCACGGTTAACAGCAGCTACTTCTGTGACCTCTTTAATTTCTTCAGCCTCGAAAGCAGGATGAGATTCTCCTTCAATCCAGGTATTTCCTCTACATGGAGTTTCTGAGTAAAACTCGGGTTTTTCTGTTCTAACTTCTTGAGAAGAAGAGGGCAGATGATCTTCAACGGAATATTCAGGGTTTTCAGAACAAACTGACTTCTTCTCTTTCCAAACTCTTTTATGAATGATCTTCTCCGGGTCAGACACAGGTGTTTTCGGCTGTGAGGTATCTGACCTCAAATGGGGCTTCCGGGAAGCCAGGACTTCCAATAAAATTTATCAAATAAAGACCAGTGGAGTCGCCAAGGTGAGAAATCTGCAACTCTTCACCTCTCTATGCTCACCTGATTAGAGAGTGAATATGAGATGTCGAACCCAGGGAAACAGATATTCTTGAATTCGTGTCCCCGGCAACGGCGCCAGAAAGATGTTGTGGATGATTTTGTCACCCTCCTAGAGACAGCCTAGAGTTGCTATAGACCAGTGCCTAGGACATCTTAATATAGCAAGGAGTTCCTTTAGTTTGGGTTGTCAGTCCAAGAACACACTTGCTATCTCTTGTTTGAACAAGGAAATTAGTTTTGAATTGGTCCAGTCTCTCTCAGAAGCTAGTACAAAGACAAGAACAATGTAGGAACATCATGTAAAACTCCAGCATGAAAGCATCAGATAGTTAAGAGACCGCTTACTGTAAAGAGGGCCGATTCAACTAATATATCACAGAAATCAGATATCAGGAAGGGAGTGCAGTGAGGAAACATAAGAAGATATTAGCTGACATGAGACTGATACCCAGATACACAACAGAACCATACAAGGGCGCACCAATTTACGAATCCTTATATGACAATGGCGTTTTAAAAGCACCCTCCTCAAGCAACTAATATAGCAGAAAATATGGAAAGAGTGAACATGGAACAATATACCATGACTAGGCCTATTTAAAGCGCTTGACTAATTCCAGAAAGGGCATCGACAAGGATGAATCCTTACTGCAAACTAGTGAGCCACTCGCATTCTAGAACATGATACAAGAAGACAAATAGCATGAAAGAGATATTGTATTAACACATAAGAGAAATTACATACTGTGAAATACCAGAGACCAGAATCCTCATTACAGTTATAACCCCTCCTCACTGAGACCCTACGGGCTCTGAAGCTTCATACAGAAATATTACAAAAATGTATACATAAGTCTTTCTCGCTGCACAGTTTGCTGATAGAAATCTGGAGCCTTTTCAATGTCTTCTTTTTTGGTCTTTATAGGAATGATGGAGAATTCTAGAGGAGGAGGCAGCTGAAACACAATTAATGACTCAATTTGAATAAAATGGCGGAAAACATTCGCGCCCACTCTACGAATGACTAACTGTAAATGACTGTACTAGACAACCTGTCTATGGAAATAAATGCTGGGAGATAAAAATCTCCTTATATACAAGATAGAAATAATAAAATATATACAATATGTTGCCCGCGGCTGAGGGAAAATCTGCTGCCGTAAGAGATTTGAAATAATCTGCATTTCTGTACTGTACTCTTGGCCCTTGGCTTTGGATTTGAATCCTGGATCTTTAATGCGGGGCGAATTTATCTGGAGGGTTCTGAGAATCCATATCTGTGTCTTCTTTAATGGCGGTCACCTCTCCCACCTACCCTCGGCTTCTTCCTTTAATTTCGCCAGCAGAATATGTCCTTTGGTATGCTCCTGATCTTTGCAACGGAGGCGGCAAGTTAAAGCGCCTACTAAGTCGTTTTAAAACCTGCAAGACCCGCAAAACATTAGAGAAAATTGACTCAGAGACAGGGAGTGTGGATACGACAGCGGCCATGGAAGCAGTGATACGGACTAGGCGAAATGTTGAGACGATGCAGGGTGACAGGAAACACATAAAAATAATGGAGAAATGGAGCGTGACAATGCAGAACACAATGGAGCGACAATGAATGAACGGGGCAAAGGTTCATAAAATATGACACATAACCGGAACATATGAATGGTGGAGGAGGAACACGGCGCACACTTGTAAATTATGATGACACGACCGCAGGAGGTGGGACCCAAATCGGAAATCGCAATCGGAAAGCGGAGCGGGGAGACCGGGGTGGCACATTTTGGAAGTTCCGATTGCGATTGAGGGCAGCACTGTGATTGACTCAGGACCGTTCGATCTCAAAACAAGATCAACTGCTAAACTTGCATCGGAGGGCAATCCACTAGTTTTCTGCGCGCGGGGCCCTCGATATGAAACGTTCACCGCTCCGTTGATTTGGACTTCGATCGGACGGTCGCCATTGTGCTCGATCGTTAAAACAATAGGCCCCTTTCTGTTTTGACTTATGGTTTTCAAACTCGGGTCATATGGAGGCCAAAGCGGGAGGGAGTCAAACTCTTAGGGGCTCGGCCCGATATATTTAAATTTGGGGTTTTAACCATTGTAAAGCAGATTTTCGGGCGGAGATAGTAATATCAAGCAGGTTCATGAGACTTTAGGCCACGGCAGAGGTAAATATGTAAAACAGACGACTGGACTGTCTACAGTTTATTGAAGAAACACGCTACCCTGTTGCGGGTCATGTTTGATCGATGCCGCCAGCTGCAGATTTCTTTGAACTTAAAAAAATGTATTTTTGTTGTTCCATTCGGCACGTTGTTGGGACATCTGGTATGCAAGCAAGGGGTCTGTGTCGACCCCGCCAAGGTTGCGGTGATCGTACACATGGAAGCCCCCGAGACGGTGAAACAGTTGCGGGCATTGCTCGGGCATGCGGGATACTACAGGGGGTTTATCTGCAACTATTCCAAGATCACTGCTCCGTTATAACAACTTCTGCGGAAGTCCACAGTCTTTCAGTGGACGGAGGAGTGTCAGGTAGCCCTGGACACCCTGAAGGAAAAGCTGGCGTCGGCGCCTATTCTA
This sequence comes from Pinus albicaulis, assembly GCA_034641835.2. Taxonomy (NCBI): domain Eukaryota; kingdom Viridiplantae; phylum Streptophyta; class Pinopsida; order Pinales; family Pinaceae; genus Pinus; species Pinus albicaulis. The sequence goes on from CM076575.1 coordinate 2,057,300,574, forward strand.
GTTCATCCCGATTGGGATAAGCAGTTCCATGTGCATATCGACGCTTCCAGTATTGCACTTGGGGCTGTCTTGGCAAAACCCGATGATACCACAGTTGACCACCCGGTATACTTCGCCAGCGGCAAATTGTCCAATGCAGAGAAGAATTACACCACGACCAAAAGGGAGGCGCTAGCGATGGTGTACTCACTTCAGAAGTTCTGCCACTATCTTCTAGGGGGCAAGTTCAAGTTCTTCACGGACCACTCTGCCCTGAAGTACCTGGTCAATAAGACTGTTTTGGAAGGACGGATTTGCCGTTGGCTTCTGCTATTTCAAGAATTCACGTTCGAGGTAATCGTCAAGCCCAGGAGGTTGAATGTCGGGCCTGATCACCTATCTAGGTTGGAGACGGGGGAGAATGACGGCTCCCTTGATGATCAGCTGCCAGACGCTGACCTCTTCCGAGTCGAAGCTGTACCAGATTACTTGGACGACATTGCCGCCTATCTGACCACGGGGCAATGCCCTCAGGGTTAAACCCCGCTGCAGAAACGGCATTTGGTCCGTGCCGTCGACTACCAATTGATTGCAGGGCAGCTATACAAACCGGGCCTCGATGAGGTTCTGCGCAAATGCATCATTGACCACGAACAGGAAGCGGTAATGTGGGAATGTCACAGCGGTGTTGCGGGAGGGCATATGGGTGCGAAACCCATCGCAAGAAATGTGCTCCAAGCTGGCCTGTGGTGGCCGACAGTACATACCAATTGTAAGGCCTATGTGAAGCGGTGCGACGTCTGCCAGCGGACGGGCAGGCCCTCTCACCGGGACGAGCTTCCGTTACACCCAGTGCATGTGTTGCGGCCGTTCGAGAAGTGGGTTGTCGATCTTGTGGGGCCCATAGCTCCGGTCGCCAGACACTCGAAGGCCCGGTACATCATTACCGCCACGGATTACCTCACTAGGTGGGCTGAGGCAGCCGCGGTACGCGACTGCACAGCGGATACCACCGCCCGGTTCATTTTCGAGCACATCATTTGCCGGTTTGGCTACCCGCGAAGTTTAACCAGTGATCAGGGTACGCACTTCATTAATGACACAGTCAAGACACTGCTGGACACCTTCATGGTTCAACATCACAAGAGTAGCCCGTATCACCCGCAGGCTAATGGTACGGTGGAAGCCTTCAATAAGATTCTTGAGAAAGGCTTGACTAAGATTTGCAATGCCCAACGTGATGATTGGGACAAGCGCCTATCAGCGACCTTATGGGCTTATCGGACTACGGTGAAGCGCTCGACCAATCAAACGTCGTTCCATCTCATGTACGGCCGGAAGGCTGTGATCCTCGCCGAGTTTATTGTACCAAGCCTGTTGATCGCCACGTCTCTGAAGTTTTCGGAAGAGGCCTCCCTCTAGGAGCGCCTCCATGAATTACAGGAACTGGATGAGGCCCGCTTCCTGGCCGAATTCCACCAGAAGATTTAGAAGGACCGGCAGAAAGCGTGGCACGACCGCCACATTAAGAACAAAAACTTCCAAGTTGGCGGCAAAGTTATTTTATACGACAACAGGTTCCAGAAGTTCCCGGGAAAGCTACAGATGCACTGGTTGGGACCCTACTTCGTTATCGAGATTCGCGATTCCGGAGCCATTCAGTTGGCACAGCTGGATGGTACGGTTCTGCCTAGGTGGGTGAATGGTGCATGCCTGAAACCCTACCAGGAGTAATTACCTTTCATTTCTCATCAATAACTCTCGCAGCCGAGAGCACCCGTAGCGTAGCGTAGTTGAATAACTCTCCCACAACCGGGATAAGCGTAGGAGGTATTCTCTGTTCATAGGTAATGTGTCAATAACCGCTCAGTTGCGAGGTCCACACCGCAACTGACTGTGGTCGGGGCGGCGCCTGTCCAGCGTGTCATCCCTGTAGGATCCGTCCCAGTCTCCACGTCAGTCCAGCTCAGTCCACCCACGTACTTGTGTCAGTCCGTAGGATCGCCTAGATCTGCATCATTAATTACCATATTTGACAGTAACCGCGCCATCATCATTCGACCATCACCCGCAGTAACCTCAGCCGTCGCGTCCGCCCATTTCCCCATGCCACCGTCAGCAACTGTCACAGCACTCATTGGCATGCGATTGATCGCACGATTATCGCAGACAGAATGCCAGCAAGAATTAATTCGTTAAGGGGTCTCATCAACTCCACTCGTGCCAAGTGCTGACATAACTTGCATGGATACCAAAAGCACGAGAATGCCAGACCCGTTCAAATTAGCAATTGCAGCTGAAATAGAGCCGTTGAATTCTCAGAACGCATTGCACCAGGAAAGGCGCCCAAGGAAAATTTTACAGGTCTATCAGCACCGGGCCAAAATGCCGAAGGCCGTTCCAGCCGTCGTTGAACCAGAGCTTCACACTCGGATTCACAAGATCGAGTCCCTGGTGGGAAAATATGATAATGCAGCCTTGATTGATGCCAACCTCTCAAATGCTACCGAATTTCCGTCCCTCCAACGACAGGCATACATGGAGCACTACTGCACTGCAGCCGACAACCCCGCCAGATGCCTGTTTCCTGAGTTCAGGGGCCTTCAGACCTCGTCCCTGACGAACTTGAGAAATCTTCTGGTCTTTGGCGCCACCGGACCAGTTCTGCAGTGTACACGCTTCCTCCTCAGCCGAATTCAGAATGGTTCCCTGTGGCTGACCAGGAAATTCCCATTCCCGCCGAAGATATTCATCGTCTCACAGGGCTTTTGCAGACGGGCGCAGACATCTCAACGGCCTGTCAGACCTCCTCCAAGCGTGCACGGAAGTCGAGCGATGTGGACCTCTATACCAAATATGGCACTCGCAGGGGGGAAAGGAGCCAAGATCGACCTCACTAACAAGCCCCATATTCGATTCGCCTGTTACCTCATTGCCAGCAAGACAATGAGGCATTACACCAAGGGCGAATGCACTCTTGATACTATTTCTATTGCTGAACATTGTGTCCAAGGCACCAGACTCAATTGGTGTTATTTCTTGTTAAAGGAGCTGTTCGATGCGTGTGAGGAGAATTATAAGTGCGCAACTACTTTTATTTATGGCTATTTGATTATTGCTTTTGCCATGTGGAAATGGCACACTCCGCACATCTGGTTCCCAGCAGAGATCCCCGAGGGCCAGCCCCTCGCGATGAAATTCACTCCATGGCAGGTCTCAAATGACCCCAGTACCAAACTGGTGAATGCTGATGCGTTTTGGTCGTGGTACCGGCTAATGACGGATGTGGTGGCATGTCAGCAACGAGTGCCCAGGAACCTGTTGGACGACTATAGTGAGAAAGTATGGTTCGGGGTAAGTCACAAGCACACTTACCTCCGACCCGCTTGCGTTCTGGCAGATACCTTCCGAATGACGCCATTGAAATTTTAGTTGGACGATGCTACCTTCCATCGTGAAGTCTGCTCATGGCCGGTGGTCACGAAGCACATGCGGGACGGGCTCCCCAGATACAATTTTGACAGGATGGCACCAGTGCAACAGCCTGCTGAGACGGGGGGGGGCAGCGCCATCACAAGAACTCCCCGAACCGCTCATCCCCGTCGTCCGCCACTTCAACAACCAGGTACGAAATTTCAATGTGGCGGCCCAGGTTATTTCTAGCGGTGCTACCCCATTTCCTTTATTTTCTGAATTTCAGCTCACTCGCTCCACTTCGCACCCCCATACCGCTCCGCTCACCTCCCCCATCCCCACTATCTTGTTTACCTCTGCTGATCCACTCACGACCCCGATGGGCAAGACGAGCGGGCCTAGAGATTCACTCGAGGCCCCCCAAGCTAAGAGGGCCCGCACCACCGAGGAAAATCCGGTGGTGGACCTCACTGCTGATGATCCACCACCGCCCCCAAGCACAGGGGTGCTGCTTACCGAAGAACCCCTCATCGACCCATCCGAATTCATCAATATGCGCTTTCCACACACCCCCACCACACTATCCACTGCTCCATCCACCATTCCTCCGCCTGCCACTTCATCCGCCCCCGTCTAATTCCTCGGCTACGGTGTATGACCCCATTATCCGGGAACTCACGGGTGGGGACCGCGGGGCTGAGGTTGACTCTGGTGCTGCCACAGTCATACCACCGATCGACCCAGTGGTCGAACCCCACCCTCCTTTCACTGATATATTCACACAGCAGCTGCGCATCGGGTCTGATTCTGCCGAGGTCCCGCCGGAGGCCACAGTCCCTCCACAACCGAACCACATTGATCAGCAAGAACCGTCGGATCTGAATATGGTTGAATCTGCACATCCACAGGCCATGCCCTCCTCACCTCCTGAGCATGTCACTCGAACAGTTGCCGGAGTGAATGCCGACGCATAGCGCTTCTGGGACCGCCCCCTTCCAGCATAACAATCCAGCTCAGTTGTACCTACTGATTCAAAGGGCGGCCCAACAAGCCAAGAGATTACATTTGGGACTTCAACAGCAGTATGCCGAGCAGCAACACCAAATTACCACGCTTACTAAACAGCGTGACCACCTCCGAACAGCACGGGAGCAGATGGAAGCAATGATCACCAATGTCACCCGGATGTTCTCTGAGTTTTGGCCCTCCCTAGAGCCTCATTACCCCCTGTTGCCTCCCGAAATCGCTGCGGCCAGCCTCTCTGAGCAAGCTATCCACCTCTGCATCGCTGTTCAGGAATTACACTGGGAGAATCATGAGCTTCGTGCAGCGTTAGCAGCCCATGCAGAGCCGCCCGAGCCCGAGGTCGACTATTCAGCCTAGGTGGCCGCCAAGCAGAGCCAGGCAGCTCATATGTAGGAAGCACTTCAATCCACGACACGAGAGGCCCATGACCTCCTGAATGGTCTTCAGGAATGCTCCCTGGCCCTCACTGTCAAGACCCAGCCGATTTCAGCCCAACTCCAGCAGGTTTCAAGGGAAATTCAAGAGGCTACTGACCCCGCTAGGCTGGATCAATTATACACCCAGGCTTATTAACTTGAGGCACAGCTCCAACACACAGAGGCTTGTTCGGCGGAGGCCAAACGCGTCATTCGTGAGCTCCGGATGCCCCTCCAATCTAGCGCCCGAGCCATACAACAGCTCGCAGCAGCAGCCGAGACCCAGATAAACACAATGTTTGGAGCTGTCCCAACGCCCATTGAGGAAGCTGCTGTCACCAAGCTCGCTGAGGACACAGATTCGCTCATCTAGGGGTGGCAGCAAGCCGTGTTGGCTTTTATTGAGCTCCGAGCTACAACGTTCCAAAGGGTCCCGGAGTTGGGGCCCTTCTTTGAACAGCCGCCTGAAGACGCACAGCAAGGACAGGAACAAGCTGAAGGCGCACATCGGGAATGAGCACAGGATGAAAGCACATAGGGTGAACAAGGCACGGGGTCAAGCAGGGAAATGGAGGTAGAAACCGTTATTTGTGATTGACTCGGGGACGAGTCAAGGAACTGTGGTCGGGGCCTGTTGGGGCCCTTGTTTTGAATAACCTTGTTTTGAATGTTTTGAATTTGAAACAACAACCAAATTTTGGGGTTGTGGAACGAGGACACACGGCAGCCGCAACCAAGTTGCAACCACATCAAACGGCGGAGCTACCAAGGTTGCGACGGAACAGGCACGTAGCGGAGGAAACTAGATGCATAAGTGCAGATAAGGAGAAGATACAACAGAAAGAACGCAAGCGGAACACACAGATAATCAGAGAAAAGCTAGAAGCAGCTGCAGAAGGACATAAGAAGAACTAACAGTCGCGACAGCGGGTAAATAAATAGCAGTCACTCGGATGAAAAAGGGAACGATTCCACAGCAGAAGAGAGAAGAGAGCGACTAAAGGAGAGAAAACGCATGCTGCAGCAGGAACCCAGAGCATGGGTGAGGTCTCTGTAGTTCCTAGGGTCTCTGATGTAGAATCTTTGTTTCGCAAGGCATATGTATCAGATTTGTAAGACCATTTCAAAGCTATGTAACCGGGAGTTGGTCAAGAGCTTAATACAATTGCAGGTTGCTGTCTATTTGTGTGATTCACATGCTTGTGTGTTGGTTGAGATGCTTTAAAAATTTCATTTGCTTAATATATGTATGTTCTCTGAATGATGTTACGTGTGTGATTCTATCTATGTAATCTAACCACTGATGAGAATGAGTTGCGGATCTGTTCCTTGCCACTGGTCTATTCCCCTTCTGCATGTGGTCACGGCACGCCTCGGGTGAGACTCTCTACTCTCCAGAGTAGGGTGATAATGCCGGCGTGATCCTAGACTACAGCGGATTCCTTTGTTGGCCATAATCCCTGAACCTGGGTCTTGCCCGCGAGACCTGATCACTCGCCAACATAAACAGACGATCTGCAGGTTCTCGAAATGTCCATGGAGGAACATGTCGTCCCCAGATGGAGCCGATGTTGTACATGTTAGCCCCTTCATTATGTTTTTGGCCATTAGCCCCTCTTGAAACTTTTCAAATTTCCTATTTGGACCTGAGGAGCTCGTGTTCTGCCTACCGTCACCATTCTGTGCTTTCAAATTACGCTGTGCATGTCTGAAAGATCGCACCCAAGAAATACTCTAGATTCAGCCTGTTTGGCCCCGGCCCTGTCTTCCTACTCCACGCGACCGAAGGCTGAAACACTATGCCAAACCAAAAGGGTGCTTACTGTATATGGCTATCAGGTGGATTCTCAGCCGCCCGATTAAACAAATATCAACGGTTCGCTTCCGATTGCCCTAGTGGTCCCCACCCCATGTCCATCGCTCAAAAACCAGGCATGTTTTCATCGCACTGCCTTTCTCAAGCAGGCAGTATTCTCAAAATCCCAGCGATTCCATTGGGCGCCCGCCACGCGTCCCTGAGTACGGTGCCAAAACCGCTCCTCATCGCACATTATCGTCCGACTCAAGATGGGCAGCGAAATCTACATGAGTCGTCCGATCCTGAGTGCTCCATTTAACGGCTGCCAATCTCCCAAGCCGCACGGGTTTTAATTTAAATATATGGCACCCCGGGCCCGCCAGTCCCTCGCCCTCCCACCAAGTTTCAACCGTTGATCTTGTTCACGAATCGTAAGGCCCAAAGTCATTCACGTGTTCCGCTGATCAACCAACTCCGCGCCCACATCATCCTATTACCAGTCTTTTGTACCTCCCTGCCACACGCCCACGCGTCATTTACGCTTGCCTCCACCATTTCATGCATCGTTTACGTGTCTATGTTGTCTGTCTCCGCCTCGTCCACACAGTGTCGTCCCCCTGTGTTTCTCGTTTCCACCCTTCATTTCTCTGTCACCCTGCTTCTCCTCATCGTTTCGCTCAGTCCATATCACCACTCCGTGGTCACTGCCTCATTCATTACCCTGGCGCCTGGTTTTCTTTAACCATTTTGTGGGTTTTGCAGGTTTATGGCGATGGAGAACCATCAAAATTCACGTCCACCACCACAGAAGTCGAGTACGCTCCAGAGGACCAATTATCAAATGCAGAATTATGGAGCAGGGATCCAGGAAGATATGATGACATGACATCCATTAAAAAGCCAGGGTTTAAATCTATCAAATCCTCCAAGGTCATTCAAATGCACAGGTTGAGCAGATGAAGAATTAATGGCGCAGATAGAAAATATCAGTGAAGAGCAGGGGATTCAAGAAACGTATTTAAGGACTTTGGGGCTCTTACATACCCTTTTGGAGGCAAAGTACCAGATCGAAGACCATGCAGATTACTAGAAAGATCTTTTCACAAAAAACAATGTCCTCAGGGTTTATTTCAGCCAAATTCTCTTCAGGAAAGTACAGAATGCTATATATTTTATTCTTCATGCCTTACCCCTGAAGAGATTTGCACATACTGCATTTATGATTATGGAGCAACCACAGAGTACTTACAGCGCTCTTGCGCCTTCAAATACTTTGGGCGGGAATTTTATCACCATTTTGTTTCAATGAAATAGTTAATTGTTTCACCTACTTCTTTTATGAGTTTTCACTCCTCCTTCGTCTATAAAAGGGGAGAAGAAAAACATTGTAAGGGTTCCAAACTTTTATCAGAAAATTGTGCTGTGAAAGGCAATTTTTGTATACATTTTGTAAAGCTTTTGTATCGAGGCTCAGAGCCTGTAGGGTCTCAGTGAGGAGAAGTTCCATCTGTAATGAGGATTCTGGTCTTTAGTATTTCACAGTATGTACTTTTCCTTATGTGTTTAATACAATATTCCATTTCATACATCTTCTTGTATCATGTTACTGGAATGTGAGTGGCTCACTGGTTTTAGGTGAGGATTCATCCTAGTTGATGCCCATACTTGAATCAGTCAAGCACTTTAAATATGGCTCAGGCATGATATACTGTTCCATGTTCATTTCATCCACTTTTCTGCTATATTAGTTGCTTTGGGAGGGTGCTTTTAAAACACCATTGTCATGTATGGATTCTTAGAATGATAAGCCCATATGTGGTTCTGTTGTGTATCTGGGTATCAGACCAAAGTTAACTAGTATCCTCTTGTGTTTCTTTCCCTCCATACACTTCTGATATTTGAGTTATGTGACATATTATTTGAACCGGCCCTCTTTGCAGTAAATTGTCTCTTAACTGTCTGATGCTTTAATATTGGAGCTTTGCATTGTGCCTCTGCAACATTACTTTCCCTGTGACAGTTTCTGTGATTGCTGGTCCCATTTTAAATCGATTTCCTTGTTTAACAAGAGATGGTAGGAGAGCCTTTGGATTGACAACCCAGCTTTATTATATGCCTCCTGCTATGCTAAGATGTCCTAGGCACTGGTCTATGGCAGCTCTAAACTGTCTCTAGGGTAGACAATAATTGTCGACAAAACCTCCACTCATGGAGCTTATCCCTTGGTCTATGGAGCTCAAATCCCTTCATGAGAGGAATCCATCCCCCTCTTCATGGAACTGAAACTACCTCCATTTCCCTATAAATTGAGCTCATGTTTCAGTCTCAAGGGTAGATTGTACCTAGCATATGTAAGGTCATTTCTAAAGAAATTCTCAAGAGAGCATACTCTCTACACTAGTTGTTGTTGGCAAGAGAATGATCACACCCTTATGTCCATAACTCCATGCTGGTTCAAAGAGAGGAAGGCTTGTCAAACTGAAGGAGGAACGATTATTCAGGACCCCGGGAGGAACTTGTATGACATCAAGGCATCGAGTTGTAAAGTTACTCTTTTCATTCAATATAATACATATGGATCTCCTTTTCTCATTGAGTTGTTCTTGTGCTTATTTGAATAATTCAATACTTAGATTCCTTGATCACTAAGTTAGATTAGTTGTTCTTAATTATTATATGTTGTAGGTGCTTTTAATTCTTTTGTCTGTCTTTGATTGCAGGTTCTACTTACTAAAGAAGCCTCTTTGGAACTGTTAGCACTCAAATCTACCTCAGGCTGAAATGAAGTAAAACTCAAGGCTACATCAAACCACGCTCAGCCTCGTAGCTAGCCCTACGAGGACAGGAGAGGGCTCTCTCCATCAATCTCGAGAAAATAAGCAATAGGATGCGAGATGACTTACAATAAGAACTGATTTTAGGCTAGTAAAGAGATATGTATGTTTGATTTTTGGTTTTTTGAGTTTTCGCTGGAGTAATGGGAAAACAAATTTTGGGTCCGGGGATAAGGTCAGACCTTTGCAGAGTTCAAGCTGGGGCGAGGTAGGTGATGATCTTGATGCTTTAAATTGGATTTATGGATAGATTAGACCGAAGAGGAGCTGAAGAGGGAAAAGAAGAACTTGGATCCTCTCCAAACAGCTGAAAACATATAGAACTAACCGAATTCAAAGGCTGAGCACTGTAAACAATGGATTCAACCTTATTTCACTCATTCAATTTAGTTCAGAAGCATAATGAAAGGATGGCAACATTAAACATGAAGAAACTTACAGTAAACAAAGGAGAAACATCATCAAGAACAGAACACCACAAGGATCCCAACAAGTGCCGCAAAACCCCTGATCTTTCCTTAGCCAAAATATGAAAGTATGTACAATAGTATCAAAATTATCCCAAGAGTCCAACCTCTCCAACCTCTGAAAAGGATTGAGAAATTACAATATATAGAGCACTCTAACACCTTTCCCCACCTCTAGGGGTCGAATTCCCTCTTCAGGGATCAGTTTCAACCAATTCTAATCATGGAACTACAATCTAGGCAGCTAACAACTTGCCTCTAAAAGAGTGGAAACTGATCCATTACATGATTTTTTACTCATTTGAGAGTGAATCTTCTAGAAGAGATAAAAACAAGTCAAAGTTACATGCCAAACATGAATTTACATCATAAAAACCCAAAAATTCTATCCATAAGCAAAACTGGTCCATAATAGGCGAAATACTGAGCTGGCAGCTGAAAACTCAGAAAAATCTCTAGGTGGGTCGCTCCTGAACTGCGTGGGTCGCTCATGTTCCAGGCTGATTTTGAGGTAGCTCCTGACATCCAAATTGAGATCATGATAGCTCTTTGGAAAGCCCTGGATGTCTACTTTCCAACCCAAGTGGAATTTCTGAATTTGGAGTTTATTTGACCCTCCAAAACCTCATTCTCCCAGAGGTACTTCCTGCTGGTGCAAAAGGTGGCAGCAAGGTGGTTTTCATGGTGTTTTTGAGCTGTTTGACCATCCAGATTTTGTTGAAATGCTAAGTTGACTTCAGAGGATGCATAATTAACCATGGAAAATCCAAAAATGTAAAAATCTCCTCCAGCAAGTGTCTCAAAAAAAAGCGAGCGCATGAGCGCGCGACCCACGTAGCTGCAAAACCTGTTTTTTAGACCAAAAATTTGAAAATGACAAAATTTTCTCCGAATTTGCTCAAATTCGGAGTGAAGACCCTCCATCATGTATCTTGCTCAGTCAATGAAGCCTCGGCCAAAATCCGGAGTGGATCAGGCCTTTTCCGCCATTTTAGTGCTCTCTTGGTGCATGCAGTTCCTGTGATGAAAACACTGTCTCGGTTGTATGATGTGTTGTTGTCAGTCATGATGTAGCAATGTGTATGTTCAACCTGTTGAAAATGAAAAATGGGACCTTGGTGTCTTTGTCTCCATCATTATCCTGTGAATGTACCTGCGCCGATGAAGAAGGCGAGACCCCTTCCACGCCATGTGGAGATAGTACTCGCCGTGTCGTCGCAAACAAGGCTCCGTGGCTCGCCGATATGTCCGAATCAGCGGAGTGATGCTGAGCATGTTCTCCAACCTCGTTGTCCCAATGGTGAGGCTTCCGCATCATAAACCCACTGGGAGGTCGCTCTTGGTACCGAAAGTCTTCAGCTATGAAGTCTCTGGGTGATGCCCTGCTCTGCCAACTGATGTGACACCAAGATTTTTATCAAAGCGAAATGATATATACTCCTGTACTGCTGCACTGGGCTCGTCTTCTTCTGCACAAATGTAACCATCTTCTCTATGTTGCGGTATATGAAATAAGGAATATTCATCATACGCACCCTTGTTAAGTGCATCAGCAAACGAACATGATATGAGAAAAGACGGTACAAGCACAATCGAATATCAATAATGAGTTTCAAGCAGGGTGCATACCAGCCCTCAAGAACCTAATGGAAAGACTTCTCCATAAGCTACATATATCCATGTAATATATGGTTTATAGTGAAACTTAATCAAGGCCCCACTCCATTCTCTCGCCATGTCTTAAGATGCTGCTGGTTTTAGCAATAGTCATGCACACAATGAACTGAACTTCAAACATATTTACCCGATCACCCTGTAAATGAAGAACAAACAGACGTGCTAATTCACGATGAGGTCGGGTTTGTACAACCATCTCGCAAAACCTGAAACATGACAAGAACCGAAAACAATCCATAGCCAATGGACATGCCTGCAACCGAGCCAAAGAAGTAGGCTCCTCTCTGCGATGATCACCACTTCTATTTTCTCTGCGGGAACCCCGTGGCACATTACCTTCAGCCACCGAATCACTGCCTGACCCTG
>CM076575.1:2057312650-2057549089 GCA_034641835.2 Pinus albicaulis
CAATGTTCCCATAAAAATTATTTTATTGGTGCATACATGAGTGAACCTCTTTTTTTGTTTTTTTTCCGGTCGGGATTATGTATTTAAGTGAATAGTATAACACCATTCAGATTTTTCTTTATGGCATTTTCAAAACTTATTATCACCACTTTCCCTTTATCTATTTTTTTGGTAAACTTCAATTCTTATAAAAAGTAGATAAACTTCAATTCTTATATTTTTAGCATCCATGAAAAATTGTTTTCATCAATGTGTCTTCTTTAGAGTTTCGGACTTGTGGATTTTGTTGGGTTTTTCCTAAAGTTAGTAATACTTGAAAAGCTATAGGAGATGCATATAGCTAACTTAAGCACACATTCTAAAAATCATTAAAGAAATCAAATAAGAAAAGTGGTACCCAGTTTTTTTTAATTTAAAGGTGGGTTATGTACTCAACAAAGTGGAAAATAAACCTAACTTTCTAATCCTTTTATTTTGTTCATTTCCTTCTTTGGAGGTTGTGTAAATTTATATTTGGATTGACATACTGCTTTAAATTGGAACCATTATAGGAAAATAGTTTGTTATTTTTATCTTTTTAGTAGACATGGGTTATTACCAATAATCAATGTAAATGACACAAGACAATAAAGTCATCATCAACTATAAAAATCACACATTTAGTTTTTTTTTTTTTTTTATTATTATTATTATCAAAGTACTTCTTTATTGTTTGCTATATTTGATTTAGATTAGCTAAAGCGTGATTTGTTTGTTCTTCTAAGACTAGCAAGGCACAAAATCTTGAGGACAAGTTAGGGGGATTCAAATCATTATTCTAAAAAGTGATGTGAAGATAGGTCAACTCCGTCTCAATAAGCATAAGGGCCTCTTGACCACACAACAGCTAAAATGTTGTTCACAAGTGCTAATTGTAGTTGTTGCGAGGTTTTTCCACAAGCCATGGGGTAACTGTATATAACATTGGTGGGGTTATCTAAAATAAACTTTTATAGAATCTTAACCAATTTATTATTTGTAGATTCATCTTAGCCATTTACTTGGGGATAATAAATAATTGAAGAGAAATGTTTCACCCTGAATTTATTACATAATTGAGAAAAAATCCCAAAATTAAAAATAGTTTCATTATTAGGGACTATATCAGATGTTAGATTGAATCTTAAAACAATGTTGACTCCTAGGAAATTAATTGCCTAATCATCTTTAACATTTTATAACTGGACAACGTCCAACCATTTTGTGAAATAGTTAGTTGTTGCGAGGATGAACAAATGTCCAACAAAGGAGCGAGGATTAATAAGATCAATGAATTCAAGAATCCATGTAGCAAAGGGGAAATAAGGGACATTTGATTGCAAATGCATGAAATTTTTTTTCCTTTCTACTATATGCTAAGAAGCATAATAAAATTATACATATTTGAAAGAATATTTAAAGGTGGACGTCCAATACTAATTGATGAGAAGGATTTTGTGGGAAACATCTTTCCTTCTGAAATGTTTGCAAATGTGGACAAATTATTCAATCAAACCATGAAGAGTGTTTAGCATAATTTTAAGTAGTTTTATCATCGATACATCATACTAACATGCCATTAGGAGATCTAGAAAATGACAAAGTATATGAAATCAAATACTTCAAAGCTCATAACCTCATCCTTCTTAGGTCATGGTTTTCAGAATGAGAATGATAACATTCATTCTAAAAGTAGTAAACAATATATTGACATGAGGGGAAACCTACCATGTCAAAATTCTTATAGTAAATAAGAAACAAAGTAGAGAATGAATCATCTTAATGACTAATCTCTAAATTCAGTTTAACATGCTAAGCCAAGTGTAAGTAAATCCCTCCCTTTTACCATACTAGAGGTGAAGATGGGAAAACATGATGTTGCATATTGGTAAGCCAACGCATGAGCTTGCTTGAAAGGAAAGTTTGTAACAACAAAATCTTAACAAAAAGAAAATGAATTTTTACTCAATATGCTTACCAAAAATGTAGTGACTAAATTTATAATAGCTTTAGCTAAAGACAAGGCATGTTTTAAAATTAAGACATATTTCAGTTCAACGTTAGTAGGCTCTAACTCATAAAATATATTGGTTGTTCAAAATTATTTTCATCCTTTTGTAATAGGATAGTTAAAATGGAATGCTTGGTAGTGTTAAGGTAGATGATAATATCCTTTTTTTATTTGGATATTTTTACTTCAAAGATGCATATATAATTGCATATAAAAGAGCATGTAACCATAAAAGCATATCACATAAAAGGAGCGGAAAAAAATGCAATCATGAGAAACAAAGGCATAAAAAACTTGATAACGAATTTCACCCAGTGTGGGTTACGTCTCCGGGCCCTGCTCAAAGTGGGGAGGCCTCTTTCATTAATCTTGTGCGAAATCAAATTACATGCATGTACAAAAGGCACCTTATACCTCCACTTCCGGGGATGGCCTGAAAATTCACACCTATGCTGAAGAAATGAATTGCACCGTTGAATTCCTAGTGCGAAATCATGTCAAATGACTGTAAACTTGACCCCTTTATGCTTCGATCAAAATATGGACCCTCGGCAATCTCAAAAATTCCCCAAATATTCCTTCTCACTGGTTGACTGGAATTCTACTGCTAAGATGAAAAATCTGACTTCACCACTACAGTCCTTGCGAAAAACTGAGTATAAAGTCGGTCTAATTTTGAAACTGTCAAAATTTGGCCTCCAAGGAATCTCCAAGATTCCATAAAGATTTTTTGTTGCAGATTGACTGAAATTTCGTTATTCAAATGAGGAAATTAATTATAGCATCACGTTCCTTGTGAAGAACTGAGAATAATGAGTATAAACTCGACATAATTGTGTCACTGTGAAAATTTGGATCCAAGGGAATCTTTTAGATTCCTCATGATTCCCAAAAGATTCCTCCATGCAAGTTGGCTGAAGATTCGTTGCTCATATGAGGAAACAAATCACACCATCACATTCCCTGTGAAATTATGGTTTGTTTGAGTATAAACTTGGCATGAATATCTCAGTCAAATTTTTCCCTCTAGGGAATATTTTAGATTCCTCACTAATTATGCATGGAATATTTTTGGGAATATTCCCCTAGAATATTTTGACTTAAAAATGTGCCCGACCTCGGCGTAGTTCCTCCTCGGCTTCGGGTTCCACATGCGCTCCTCCACCTTCCATCCCCCGAGCGAATGAGTGATTTGGGCAGTTAAATAAATTTGGAGCGGACTAACCAATGAAAGGCCCATTGGGTCATTGACATGTGGCTGTAGTTTGGGCGCAAGTGGCCTGAGCTCAAACCTCGCGGGCTTCTTAACTTGGTCCATTTGGTTATTTTGATTGGAATTTGGGGGTTTCCCAGCTTGGTTGGGCGGGTTCGATTCCCGTTGGCCTCTCTTTATTATATGCGGCATATATACATGGTGGCAAGTCTGCCATTGGCGGCTCGCCCATTTTTTTAAATTATATTTGTTATATAATCGTTGGGGGTTGGTGGGGGTGGCGGCCTACCAACTCATAAATATACTTTTATTTTTTATTTTTTTCAAGTTTAAGAAACGCATGGTCAAAATTTGTAGGCCAAAAATTTGGGGTGATAGGAAAAATTAAAGAGGCGACAAATTCACCCGTTCCACTGCCATAATCTGCCACTGATAAGTTGCAAATTGTAGCCTTGTTAGTTGTGGCCAAACTTAGCGGCTCCGTTAGATTTAGCCGACCTTCAAACTTAATTGGCGCTCTGCCAAATTTAGTCAGGGGCCTAGATTGACCAAAACTTTGATTGGCCATAACTTTCACATATCATGTTTAATTGAGGTGTCATTTGTGTCGTTGAAAAGCTTGCAACGAGGTCTTTGATCTGACCCTAGTTTCATGATAATACAATAACTTTATTGTTGATCCTTTCATGTGATCAATAAGTGTTTCTGGAGCCACCTGGATCATTCCTCCCACTAAGGAGCTTTTGGTCCTCCAAAAGCATGAACATATTCTGCAATCTACATGTGCCCCTGTCAAGCCATACTTTCAACATCTGCATTCCATGCAAACCTATGGTACATTCTTTGAAAATTACATACAAGACCAAACATGAATCAAACAACCCCATACTTTCCAAGAGTTTATAACACACACTTTTTGGTCAATTTTATATAAAAACCAATACCCAAGCTATTAACAAGAAGGCCAAAAACATCACCGTTGCTTTAATAAATGATGGAAAACACATCATCACTTTTACAATTATGTTGCAACACATGATTTAAAAAATATAGCCATGACAAGCTGCTATATTTAGTAAAATCATCTTTTACTCAACAAATTGAATGGGTCATCTCCCTATGGTGGATTCGCTTGTTGAACATCTTCACCAGCTTGTTCCTTCATAGGTTCTTTCTCGACATGGAGTATCCGACATGTGGCTCTATGGTGTTCATCCTCGTTGCAGTGTCTACAATGATTCTTTCTCCTCCAAAATTTTTGGATCGTCTTGGAACGCTTATTCCTGGTGCACCTATGATAAGTTCCTGTGGAATCCTCACTATCACTGAAATGTAATAAGGTGCTCCCATCATTCTTCATTGGTTGGTCACTGGTTGCCTTGGAGCATTCTCCAATCTCTTTTCTGACATACCCAAGCCTTGCATAACGAGGAAATTCCTCCAATTTGATTGGATTCACAATGCCTTGACCATTAATGTCGAGGCCCTTCCCTTGATACCCCATCTTCTTGAAAATTTTTGATCTAATTCCTGTAGCATGTTTCTCAAAAGCAACGAAATTATCATCATAAAAAGAACATGAAATTGAAGAATCAATTTTTACCCCAAGCTTGTTATGTTGCAACCTTTTTAAGGCCTCCTCCTTGGCTTGTAACTGATGTTGCAACCTTTATTTCTCCTCTTTTGCTTCTTGTAGGAGTCTCTTTAGTTAAACATTTTCCACTTCCTTTGGTTTATCTCTTCGAGTTCTTCGAGCCTTACCTTCTTTGGTTCCCTTCTCACCTTTGGCACAATGTCTACTGGAATCTTTTTCTCATCGCTTGAATCTGAACCAAAGTCAATAGTTCCACCTTCTACAATCCCAAGAGTTGCAATCTTCATTTCATCCCCCGAATCTGATCCTAGGTCAATTGGTCGAACACTTGCAAATCATGCAACCATGATCTTCTCATCATCCTCTAATTCAGATTCTTGGTCTTGTTGCATAGTTGCAACTATGTTCTGCTTCTCATTTTTGGCGTTCCTTTTTGGCTTCAATTATAGATTAAATTTCGAGTAATTTTCCTTATCATTCCTTTCTTTCTAACAATGAGTACAAGAGGTATTTTCTTCTCTTCTCTTAGCTGATGCTTCCCTCTTTGGGCGGTCATCTTGCTCATGCTTCCCCTTGCTTTCAATTTGTACAACCTTCCCACTAGCTTCATCAAGAGTTTTAGGTTCAAATAATAACAATGAATGACGCAAATAACTATGAAAAGATCAAATATATCTAATCAATGTCTCAGGAGTGTCTAGTGGAACATTCAATGCTAATGCTTATTTCCTAAACTCCTTTGTAAAATTCTGAAGAATTTTACCTTTACTTTGTTTCAAATATTTCCATTCCATCATGGCCTTATGTCTGTAACCCAATGGGTAAAATTGTCCCCTTAAAGCATAAATGAACTCAGAACAAGATGAAAGAAGTTTACGACTATTCTTACCACCTTTCTATAACTTACCTTCCCACCAGACGAGAGCAGTTCCACTCAATCGAAGGGATGCTAGCTGGATCTTGGCTTCATCCTATTTGATTCGTTGTATGCGGAAATATACGTCAACCTATTTGATCCAGTTATCTAGCATTTTTGCATTAGATTCTCCACTAAACATAAGAAAATCAAACTTGACATCCATTTTGAAAAAAGGGATTTTTACGAGTTCTTCTACCTCTAGAATGAGAGAAGAGGAAGAAAAATAACTTTTTTTGGAAGATGGAGAGGGAGGTTCAAGAGGCTCTTTTCCTCCTCCTTCATTGTTGTGAAACCAGCTCCAGAAATAGAAGAAAAGAGATATCAACGCTTTAGAAATAAGCCACTTCGAGGGGGCAACCTCTAATACATTACATGAATCAACAATTCTTGGATGATACAAATTAAAAAACCTCCTTCCTATATATAGGATTCCATCGGGCTACAATGTAATCCTAGCCAACCTAACAATAATAATTTAAGGGCACAATAATAACAATATGGGGGTTACAAGGGTACAATAATAACAATAAGGGGTTACACTAACAACAATAAGGGACTATACTAGTAATATAGGGACCTAACATGCCCCTCTCCTTCAAAAAAGTGTTGTCCTCAACGCTTGAGTAGCTCTGGGTGCTTCTGTATAAAATTCTCATCTTCCCATGTAGAATCTTCAGTGGGTAAGTTCTTCCACTTGATGAGATACTCTGAAATTGATCGATTCCGTAGTTGTCGAGTTCTTGTTTCCATGATTGCTTCTGGTTCCAATATGATTTTCCTTCCTCATCAAGTTCTGGAAATATTGTTTGAACTGGAAGATTTTCACCTATAACCTTCTTTAAGCATGAAACATGGAAAACTGGATGTACTCGTGAAGAAGCAGGAAGCTCCAATTTGTATGCCATAGTACCAATCTTTTGCAGCACCTTGTAAGGACCATAGTACTTTGGCGATAATTTATTATCCTTCTTAGCTTGCTTGAGGGACATTTGTTTGTATGGTTGTAGCTGTAAAAATACCCAATCTCTTACATCAAAACTTCTCTCGCTGCGATGTTGATCTGCCTGTTGTTTCATTCGATTTTGTGCCAAATTCAGGTTATCCTTTAAGAGTTGGAGAACTTCTTTTTGATGCTCGATGTGATCTTCCACTGCTTGAACCTTCGAATTTTCCCTTAAATATGATGTGATGGATGGTGGATGATATCCATAAAGTGCCATAAATGGGGTCATTTTTGCTGCAGTATGGAAGGAAGTGTTATACCACCATTCGGCGAGAGGTAACCACTTGACCCATTGTGTTTTTTTATCAGATACAAAACAACGAAGATATCCTTCCAAACATTTATTTACTATCTCAGTTTGACCATCAGATTGAGGATGATAAGATGAGCTATGAGCTAATTGAGTACCCAAACAAGAAAATAACTCCGTCCAAAAATTTCCGGTAAAAATGGGATCTCTGTCGCTCACAATAACCCTTGGGCTTCCATGTAGCTTTTGAATTCTATCCATAAATGTAGTAGCAACTGTACTTGCTTTAAATGGATTAGATAATGCACAAAAGTGTGCATACTTGGTAAGTCTATCAACTACCACCATGATGACACTCTTTCCTTCGGACTTAGGTAAACCTGTGATAAAATCCATTGAAATATCCTCCCAACGTTTACTTGGAATGGATAAAGGTTGTAGAAGACCTGGGGTCTTAATTGTCTCAACTTTATTTTGCTGGCAAACCAAACATTCCGCCACAAACTTTTGAATATCAGATTTAAGGCCATCCCAAAAAAATGATTCTTCACCCTGTGGTAAGTTTTTAAAAATCCTGAGTGTCCTCATAAAGGAGAAGTGTGCAATTCCAAAAGAATATTTTGTTTTAGTTGGGAATTCTTACAAAGATATAAGCGATCTTTGTACCATAAGGAATCATTTTTCCAACTAAATATATCAGATGTACTAGGATCTTGCTGCAACTTTTGAATGAGTGTCCACAATTCTTCGTCCTTCTTCCATTCATCTCTTGCTTCGGTTATCCAATCTGGTTGGATAATAGAAATGGCACAAAGAAATGCTTCCACCTCTTCATTCTTTCTTGAGAGTGCATCTGCAACAACATTTAGCTTCACTTTTTTGTAGATTATTTCAAAGTCATAACCCAACATCTTTGTGACCCATTTTTGTTGCTCTTCTGAAGATAGTCTTTGTTCCAAAAAGTGTTTAAGACTATCACGATCAGTTTTTACCTTGAAGTGTCTTCCCATTAGGTAAGTTCTCCATTTCTTTAGTGCATGCAGTATTGCTAACATTTCCTTCTCATAAATAGGTTTCTTTAAATACTTTCCTTTGATTGGACGACTTTCAAAAGCAATGGGTCTTCCTTCCTGCATTAAAACTGCACCAATTCCATTTCCTGAGGCATCACATTCCACAATAAAGGTTTTTGTGAAGTCTGGTGTAGCTAAGACCGGTGCTAGGCACATTGCCTCTTTAAGACGTTCAAAGGCCTTAGTTGCTTGAGGAGTCCATGAAAATGCATCTTTCTTCAATAATGTTGTTAGAGGTGCTGCTATTCTCCCATAATTCTTAACAAACTTGCGATAATACCCTGTTAACCCGAGAAATCCTCGCAACTTCTTTATGGTTGTGGGGACTTTCCATTTCTTAATGGCTTTAATTTTGTTAGGGTCTACTTTAACACCCTCGTGAGATACAATATGACCCAGATATTCCACCTCTTGTACTCCAAAGAAAGATTTGGATTTTTTTGCATATAATTGTTTCTCCTGCAATAGTTTGAGCACCCTGTCAACATGTTCAACATGATCCTTCCAAGAACTGTTGTAGATTAGTATATCATCAAAAAATACTAGCACAAATTTTCTAAGGAAGGGTTTGAAAATGGAATTCATCAACCCTTGAAATGTAGAAGGTGCATTGGTAAGGCCAAAAGGCATGACCAAAAATTCATAATGACCCTCTTGAGTTCAAAATGTTGTTTTCGGAATATCTTCAGTCTTCATTCTAATTTGATGATATCCTAAACGGAGATCCAACTTGGTAAAATAAATTGCTCCATGTAATTCATCCAATAATTCATCAATCACGAGAATGGAAAATTTATCTTTAATGGTGAGCTTATTGAGCTCTCTATAATCGGGACACATGTGCCATGATCCATCCTTCTTGTGTACCAATACTACAGGAGCAGAGAAAGAACTTTGAATAGGTTGAATTATACTAGCCTTTAACATTTCTGCAATCATACGTTCAATTTCACTCTTTTGGACATAAGGATATCTGTAAGGTCAGATGTTTAGAGGAACAATTCCTGGAATCAAATGAATAGCATGATCATGATCACGAATAGGTGGGAGTCCTTTGGGAGTATCAAACACATTGGAATGATTGTCCAAGACTCTTTGGAGATCTAGAGAAATAGATGATTTTGATGTTGGAACTTCTAGTGAGCATAATTGTGCAATTACGCTTCGTTGTTATTTATTTAGAAGCTTTGCCATGACATTAGAGCTTATTATCTTTCCTGACTTCCCTGTGATACCCTGTAATTTGATTTCCTTTCCTTCCGAAAAAAATTTCAAGAAAAGTTCTTGAAAATTAAAAGCTACCGTCCCCAAATATTGTAACCATTGTACTCCTAGTACGACATTAGCACCTCCCATTGGGATGGAAAGCATTGGACTATTCAATACATATTCCCCCATGGATAGCTTGATATTATGGCATTTTCCAAAGCAATTTATAGTTCCTCCATTTGCAACCATCACTTGACATTCTGGTGCTGGATATAGGAAAAAATTCAATTCATTGGCTACCTTACATTGAATAAAATTATGGGTACTACCTGAATCAATCAACACTATTACCTTTTTCTTCTTGATATGTCCTTATATCTTGAGAGTTTGAGGAGTGGTAATTCCTGCCAATGCATTACACGATATGGTCGGACTCATTTGTTCCTCTTCTAGGGTTGGTTCCTGGTGTATATCCTCTTCTTGTTCATTTTCTTCTTCCTCTTCACAATCTATGTAAAATAATTTCTTCTCAGCACACTTATGACCTTTAGTGTATTTGCTATCACAATTGTAGAAAAGCCCTTTTGCTCTTTTTTCTTCCAATTGTTGTGGTGTCAACCTTGTAGGTTGTGGAAATCTAGGCGTAGCAACACTTCCTTCTTTATAGAATTGAGTGGTAGGCTTCCTTGTCGCCGTAATTTTACATTCAACTTTTCTTGCCAACCTGAATGCCTTCTCCAATGAATCAAGTTCCAAAACGTGAACTTCATGTTGGATGTTATCCTTTAAAGTGCCTATGAAGAGATCAATCCTGTGTTCCTCTAGAATATCGGTTACCCTTATATTCAATTTTTGGAAGTCCTCAATGTGCTCCCCCACTAAACCCTTTTGTTTGAGATTTATCAATTGGCTAAAGAAGGTGTTGCTCTTTGCATCCTCATAATGTGCTATCATTTCCTCCGTAAAAATTGACCAAGTGACAACTTTTTTACGGGAGAAAAGCCATCGATACCATACAAATGTACTTTTTTCTAGATGTAAAGCTACAATGCTTACCTTTTGTGTGTTTTGCACATTATTGAGATCAAAATATTGCTCCATCTGTAGTATCCATGTTACGGGATCCTTGCCATCAAACTTCCTCATATCCATATTTCGAATATGGTGGTTCTTCCTACCAACATTAGAGTTTATGAAATCATGATTATCATTTATTTTGTTCTCATCATGAGTTTCCTCTACTATATTTTCACCATTAGGAAACATTTGTTGTATCAACTTTGTCAAACCTTCAATGTCTGCTTTTAGATAATTCTTCATGTTTTCCATTTTTTCATCGATCTTAGCTTCCATGTCATCCATCTTAGCTTCCATGCCAACTTCCATGTCATCCATCTTAGCTTCCAAACCATTCATCTTAGCTTCCACGCCTTTCTTCAAACCATCCATTTCATTTTTTGTTGCTCTTTGCGATAGCGAAATTTGGTGCACTTGCTCATGGACTTTTGATATCTCACGTTGCATTTCTTTGTCTTCATGAGTCATAGTAGAGAATTTTGAAGGCTTGATGGGTGTTTAATTCTTTTTAGCAGGTATTTTAGAACCCAATACTGACAGCTATGCTTAACAGGCCTTTGGAATCAACTAGAACTGATTTTTCAAACAAGACTTATGCAATTTGAAAAAAAAATACACACCTTTTTCTTGATTTTGACGAGCTCGATATTGAAACTGAATTATCTCTGTGATTTCGGATCTTTAATATCTGAAATTTGGCCCTGAATTCACCCTCTGAATCTTCTTTCAAATGCCATAGGTCTGACCTGATTTGGGTTCTTCAAGGCAAAGTTATGTCCAATCTCCCACAATAACCCAATTATGGACTGGTTTAGTATAGCGAACTTGTATGACTTGCCATGTATCATTGTTTCCTCCTTAGGCTCTAAAATTGATAGAAAAGAAACTACCGTCCGTGTAATTGTGACCACTTTTTACAGCATTCCAATGTGATGCTCAGCGAGAGAGTTATGAAGGTTTTCCCACAATAACCTCTTTGAGATGAAATTCGAGAGCCTAAAAAAGGCCTAACTTCCACAGATCATATCTCCGAAAATATTGCGAACCAAGCTCTGAAATTTTGCGACGATGTTCCTCAGGATTATGGCTTCTCTCTCTAAAAAATTTAGCTTCTGAAACTTCGTAGAACGAAAGTTATAGCGCAAATTCCGCGATGACCTATTTAGGTTCAATTCAGGAGCCTGCAAAAAGCCCTAACTTCCACAGATCATATCTCCGAAAATATTGCGAACCAAGCTCTGAAATTTTGTGACGATGTTCCTCAGGATTTCGGCTTCACACTCTCAAAATTTCAGCTTTTGACCCTTCATAGAAAAAACATTATAGCGAAAATGCCGCGATGACTTGTTTGGGGCAGTGAAACCATAGAATCCAAAGCTCTGATACCAAATGTTGTGAAATTAGCTCTAGAAATAGAAGAAAAGAGATATAAATGCCTTAGAAATAAGCCACTTCGAGGGGGAAACCTCCAATACATTACATAAATGAACAATTCTTGGATGATACAATTTACAAAACCTCCTTTCTATATATAGGAGTCCATGGGGCCATAATGTAATCCTAGTGGGGCCACAATGTAATCCTAGCCGACCTAACAATAATAATTTAAGGGCACAATAATAACAATATGGGGGTTACAAGGGTACAATAATAACAATAAGGGGGTTACACTAACAACAATAAGGGGCTATACTAGTAATATAGAGACCAAACATTCATGATTCATCGAGGCGTGAGCATCTGGTCCTTCCTTCTTCTCTGGTTTCTCCATTGTCTTCTCATACTCTATAAATATTTTTTCCACTTTTTCTGCCATGGTGTAGAAGGCCTTGCTATAATTTTTCTCTTCTTCCAATGAGCATCTTCGACTGCCAATTTCTCTCTTTGTGTTGCATGCCCCGCTTTTGGATCAAAGGAATTAAGTTTTCCTTCACCTCATTGGAGCTTTGACCTAGCTATCATACACTTGCAATTCGCATCAACATAAAACCCGCTCTGATACCAAACTTGATTCATATCTTTTTACTTCAAAGGTGCATACATAATTGCATATAAAAGAGCATGTAACCATGAAAGCATATCACATAAAAGGAGCATAAATAAAATGGAACCATGAGAAATAAAGGCACAAAACAACTTGACAACAGAGTTCACCCAGTGTGGGTTATGTCTCTAGGCCCTGCTCAAAGTGGGGATTCCTATTTCATTAATCTTCAGTGAAATCAAATTACATGCATGTACAAAAGGCACCCTATACCTCCACTTCCGGAGATGGCCTGAAAATGCACACCTCTCCTCCACTTATGGGGATGGCTTGAAAATGCACACCTTTGCTGAAGAAAATGAACTGCATAGTTGAATTCTTGGCGCGAAATCGTGTCAAATGAGTGTAAACTTGATTCCTTTCTACTTCGATCAAACTCTTGACCATCAGGAATCTTAAGGACTCCCTAAAGATTCCTTCTCATTTGTTGACTGGAATTATGTTGCTCAGATGAGAAATCTAACTTCACCACTGCTATCCTTGCGAAAAACTGAGTAAAATGAGTATAAAGTCAGACTGGTTCTGAAACTGTGAAAATTTGGCCTCGATGGAATCTCCAAGATTCCATAAAGATTATGTGTTGAAGGTTGATTGAAATTTCGTTGTTCATATGATGAAACTAATTATACCATCACTTTCTCTGTGAAAAACTAAGAAGAATGAGTATAAACTCAGTATAATTGTATCACTATGAAAATTTGGCCCCAAGGGAATCTTTTAGATTCTTCATGATTCCTAAAAGATTCCCTCCTGCAAGTTGACCGAAGATCTTCCACTCAGATGAGGAAAAATATCACACCATCATGTTGCCTGTGAAATTCTGGTTCATTTGAGTATAAACTTAGCATGAATCTAACATTGTGAATTTTTTTCCTCTAGGGAATATTTTAGATTCCTCATTAATTATGCATGGAATATTTAAGGGAATATTCCCCTCGAATATTCTGACTCGAAAAATGTGCTCGAATTGGAAACGTTTCCTCCTCAACTTCAAGTTTCGCACGTGCTCCTCCACCTTCTGTCCCCCAAGCGAATGAGTGATGGCATTTAAATAAATTCAGGGCGAACTAACCAATGGAAGGCTTGTTGGGCCATTGGCATCTCTCTCTAGTTTGGGTGTGGGTGGCTCGGGTTCAAAACCTCGCGGGCTTCTTAACTTGGCGCATTTGGTTATTTTTATTGGTATTTTGTGGTGTATGGGGCTGCCCGTTGGGTGGGCCGACGGACTCGGCTTGGTGGGTTCAATCCCCGTCAACCCCTCTTTATTATATGCGACATATATACATGGTGGCGGGTCCATCATTGACGACCCGCATTTTTTTCTTTTAATTATATTTGTTATATAATCATTGGGGGTTTGCGGGGGTGGCATCTCACCAACCCAACCTCTCACTAAATTTGGCCGAGCGGAAACTAAGTTTGGAGGTCGGCTAAATATGGAATAGCCACTAAGTTTGGAGGAAACTAACGAGGCAACAATTTGGAACTTATCAGAGATGGATTCCGGTGTCCGGAACGGGCAAATTTTTTGCCTATTTAATTTTTTTGGTGACCCCAAATTTTCGGCCAACAAATTTCGACCTTGTTTTCTTAAATTTGAAAAAATATTATGTAATTAAAGAGGTGACAAATTTGCCCGTTCCAGACACTGGAATCCATCTCTGATAAGTTCCAAATTGTTGCCTTGTTATTTTCCTCCAAACTTAGTGGCTATTCCATATTTAGCAGACCTCCAAACTTAGTTGTCGCTCGGCCAAATTTAGTGAGAGGCCTAGTTTGACAAAATCTTTAACTAGCCATAACTTTCACATACAATGTCAGATTGAGGTGTCATTTGTGCCACTAGAAACCTTGTGGCAAGCTCTCTGATCTGACCTTAGTTTAATGACAATCTAAGAACTTTTATTTTTGAGCTTTTCATGTGATCACTGAGTGTTTCTAGAGCCACCTCGATCACTTTTACAAGTTAATTTTAAGAAGCACAAGTGTAGAATAAATCATTCCTGATTTCAACAATGGCATGCTCTATGTCAAGACTTTAGGCAAATGATCCCTCTATTTAAGCAAATTATGAATAGGTATGACCATATTAGAAAACTCATGTATGAATCTTCTTATGAATTTGATCTTTCCCATGAAGGATTGTAGGAGGAAGTTATAATTTACCTAGACTCTTTTTTGATCTATTATTATATAAGAATCAAAGACAATATGACCAAGAAATTTCCCTAAACAAAAACAATATCACATGCTTTGGATAAATTCACTTTTATTTCCACAGCTCATAAGTTTCTTGGCTTGATTGAGTACAAACCTTATTATGCAACCCCCACTGGGTCATTATTTTGCCTCTTCCCAAAAAAGCCAAACTATTGTGGGAGGATTCATTGAGAAGGGATTCCTTTCATTCTTCTAGAAATATTGTTTGATATAATTGTATAAATGTACCTACATAGGGATATTGGCCAAAAGTTTTCAAAACAAGTCAAATTATTAGATATTGGGATCAAATTTATGGATGTCACATTAAAATTTAATTTCGTGCACTCATTTCAATCCTAATTTTGAAATATGAGATGACCTAGCAATTGAAATGGATAGTAAAACTTGCATACAATAATTCCTATTCTCATCCTTTCTCACAAGATTTACCATGTTTATGTACCATCCCGGTTTCCCACCCAACCAATCATGATTGACTTGTATAGATACGTAAATGAAGTGTTTTCATAGCATTGATTTTACTCATTTTGAATTTTGATGTTGATATTAATTTTATATGGCGAGTGCAAATTAATGTATATATTGTGATTAATGATAGATATGATTTTAGAGTCGTGGCTTATGCGGCCCTAAAAGAGAATTTAGAACCAAGCCTCATTATTTTTGTAAGGGTAGGAGATTGAAAAATAACACATTTTCTATTCCCTCAAATGTAAATTGAGATGAGATTGTGCAACTTTTGCAAGCTAGACATTTACTTTAGGTGAGAAAAACACATAACCATCCTTATTTCCATTTCCCTGTGCTTTGCAACCACATCCTAGGATTGTCACTTATTCACTTGCCTGATAATGATGGTTCATATCTTGATCCAAATCCACCCTTTTGTTAGTACTACATGATTGGAGACCCTTAATCTCAAGTAGGTTTTCCTAAATGATTTTATCATTATCTATTTATATGTGAAATATTCTATTCCTCCTCACAATCCTATTAATCCATAAGCCCTACTAAAAGAATCACACCGCCTTGACAAACAAAAATAACTAGTGAACACACAAGTGTCCACCATTCCTCATTAAGGTTCTGTTGTAGCCGCTACAACTACCCTCTGAAATTTGGCACCACTCCGAAATTTCAGAGCCCCTTTCGCTTTTGAAAGGATCCATTATAATGGGAACATCCCTTAGGCAACATTCTTAGGCCCAAGGCAATATCCTTGCCCGACTGCTTTCAAGTCAAAAGCTGGTGATGGTATAATGGATGGTTTGATCTGGTCTTTCCCTCTGTTCTTTTTTGTCTAACTATGGTCGCAGAGTCGCAAACCTCATAAAGCCCAACCATATGCGACTTTGCGAACTAGCGACCTCTTCAGGTCACCAGCTCACTCTTCCCCTAAACATCGGTCTTTTGTGACTTATCAACCTTGTGACCTACACCTTGTCGCAGGGTCACAAGTTCATAGAATTCCTCACGAAACGATATATGTGACCATGTGACCTAGCGACCCTAGGCCACTGAGTCGCAACGGTCACCAAGTCGCAATAAGGGAAATTTTATCAAAAATTGTGACCTAGCGACCCAACAACTGCAATTAAGTCTCACACGTGCGACCTTTTTATATATAGGAGGGTTGCATAGGTCGCATTCGACCTCCATGATAGAGCTTCCAAAGTGGTATGACTACCCAATTGGAGAGTGTTTTTATCCGGATAAGTCGCTATAACCTCTAGTAAGTTTATTTTACTATTATGTATGACAACCTACACTTGATTCTCCCTCACCATATCTAGGTATGTCGCTATTTCATCATCAACTACATGTTCTTGCCATAAACAACCCCGCTTCCCTTTTACCTCACTCTCTCACCAGGGCACCGTATCTTGCCCAACTTGGTCCAAATCCCTCTGGTTCCGCTTTTTCCCCCTTTTTCCCTCTCTCCCCAACACTCAGGAGCACTCCCAATCTTATTTTATTTCTTTTTTCTTGGTTTTCCCCTCTCTCACACGCAAGTCGCACCGAATTATTCTGCCAAGGAAGCCCTAGCATGACCTAGCGAATTGATACCTAACGACTTATGACCTAGCGACTTGTGACCTCGCGACCTGCGACCAAGTCGCCAAAGCCATCGTTTTAAGCCCGATGCGACCCTGCGACTAGGTCTCCAGGTCATGGATCTACTTTTACTAGACCATCGCGACAAACACAGGTTGAAATTTCCTAAAGCTTCCTTGTGCGACCCACCTTGTTGGTCACTCAGCATCCCAGACCTGCCCGGGAAATAGGTGGCTTGGACTGTTTATTCTAACTATCATATTATTGTATCCATGTCATCGGACTTATCGCGAGACCGCTTTTGGAATATGCCAGGTGATGTGGAATCTGAACTTTATTGCGTTTCAATCTCCTCTGCCTCAGGAAATATGGCACCCCGAACGGTCCGGAGACGACACAAAATCACGGAGATCGATATTTTAGAGAGTGATTCACCTCTAGCGTTGACTCCCATCTACGGAGACACTGCTTGTGTGTTTGGAAAAAGTTCCAAAATGACTTGGTACGATATCTACCAGGAATTTGCGAGAAAATAGTTTCCGGAAGGCCTAGCAGATCGCAAAGTGTACATAAATGTCAAAAGGTCTAAACTACACTATGTTGCAGCACAGCCCCCGATCTTCCTATGTGAAGAAGTCAACGAATAAATCTTACAGAAAACATATTCCAAGCATTGGGTCATAAGGGATCACACTGGGACACATTTTTCCAACCTAGTTGTCGTGGATACCAATGTATATTATTCACTACCGGACAAGGAAGATTCCTTTAATACTCGGTGGGTAGTGACACACAATGTCCAGGTTAAGGACACTTTAAAGAGGTGGTGGGAGGACCCCGAGAAGTTCAAGGGGAATAAAGACCAGGAATACAAGACAAAAGGTCTCAAGAGGGTCTATAGGCTCATTGTAGCTATGATGTGCCAAACGCATGGGAGAGCGGACGCCAGCACCTTTAACGGAGCATGGGCCCCCTTGATGCACAAGGTCGTCACTTGTGGGATGTGCTTCAATTGGGCCCACTTGCTAATATCACCATAAATAGGAAACATATCAGCCACAAAGGTTCCAGAGGAGGGGCTAGCATCTAAATTCTACATGGCCTCATATATATTGGATGTTGTCTGTCCGCGGTGTCACTTTGACCAATGGTCTCATAATTGGGACCCGATAGCGGGAGGCCCTATCCACAAGGATTTTAAGATATTTTGGGACTCCTAATATTGGCAAGATATCGACCTCATATTAGAGAAATTTGTCACTACACTCTATCAGCTGCTATTTGGGGAAGATCCACCTTGTATGTCTAGAAGAGCCATGGACACAGTCATCAAGGTGGCACATTGGTTTCCATACAAGAAGGCACCTTCATCATAGTTTTTGGGTTCTTCAAGCCGCCCCATGCATTGCCAAGATTTGTCACCGACAAGCTGCTACTATAGGAAGTCTGCTACCATATGTCAAGCGACTTCTCTAAGGCATTAAGTAAAGCAAAGAATAAAACATGGCCAACCCTCCTGCTGATCATCAGAGCTTACACACTTAAAGATTTCAAGGAGGTAGAAGTTGAAGCCGAGCATATGAAAGGGTATTGATTCGTACCCCTATATTTCCGGTCATATGACCCCGAAAGGATTGTGCCATCACACTACAAGTGGGCCAAGTTTAATTGGGCCTACCAACATACAAATGCAGCTCCGAAGGATGAAGTGAGAAACTATTACAATGCACATAGGTAGTTAGGCCTCGGGGAAGAACCTGAAGTGGGAGGGGAATAGGAAGGACACTCTCAAGACGACCTAAGTTTGTAGGACAGAGCCTACGCCATGAAGAGAAAGTCACAAACAGGAGGATCTTCTTCCTCCCAGACTGAGAAACCAAAGAATGCCACAACAATGATTCCCTAAAATATTTGGAGGGAGAAGGGGATGAGGAAACCCTGGAACAATGAAATGTTGCTCTAGAAAGGCAAAAGAAAGAACTCAAGTAGAAAAGGGAAGAAGAACTTGATAAAACACAAGATACGTTATCCCAACAACAAAAGGAAGAAAGCCAGAGGCGACGGTAAGAAAAGCAGTGCAAGAAGCGGCATCAAGAAGAGTAGAGAAAGAAACAAGTTGATGAAGCACGAAGGAAGAAAGAGGAAGAGGCATGAGAAAAATGAGATGAATAAGAACAAAAAAGGGCCTAAGAACATAACAGGAAAGAGGAAGAAGATAAAAGGAAACAAGAGCAGGATAAGCAAGAAGAGAGAAATAAATAGAGATAGGAAGCAGAGAGGAAGAGGAGAGAAGAAGAAACCAAAAGACAGTAAGAGGAAGTTAGCAAAGGAGCGGAAGAGATTGGGTCACAGCGATTGCAGCTTGGTAGGGAAACAAATATGCCCCCACTTGAAATTCCCCTAGTTACTCCTATCACAAGTCGCCACCTTCCCCTCTAAGGGTTAGGCATTTCAGAGGAGTAGGAAGATGAATTACTGAACCTGACATGGCTATCATACGACCAAATCAACCACAAAATTAGGCAAGAGAGTAGAAAATACCTTGCCAGGAACCCCACCAAGCCTTTAGTAGTCATGACAGAAAAGGAAATAGTTCTAGATACTATAAAAAATCCTATAATTATAGCCTTGGTTGGGATTGCTTTTGCGGTAAAAATAGAGGAAAACGTTAGTAGGATAAGCAGGTAGATAATGGAATTGCAGAACAAGCTCCATGTAGTTGAGCAAAAGGTTGTCCAAGTAGAAGAAGAGAAGAGAGCCCTAGAGGCAGAGAACCAAGCACTTCAACTAACGCTCACTCACGCAGGTGGATTACAAGCTACTATTCAAAGTGAGTTGGATATTCTGAGCAGGAACATGGTATATGTTTATGAAGAAATGATAAGGTTGAGACAAACTGTCCAAGAAGATACAAGGAAGAAATTTGCCCAGTTAAAGGAAGCCTCCACAACACTCGATAACATACTGGACTGGTGCGAGAAATACCCACAGGCCCCAGATAATTTGTTGAAGAGGGATTGGATCACCACCCAAAATGATAAAGTACAGATTTGCATGAAGTTACAATCCCGAGACAAACTCGTCAAGGATCTGGACAATGTCTTGTCCACCTATGAGCACCTCATTAGCAATATAGATTCAATTTTTGGAGTACATCACATACCCTCCATGGGTACATTGACAGTTTAGAATAGTTGGGAGGATGTATTGCACAGGGAATTTAGGAATTTCTTGACCCAATGAAACAAGCAGCCAGCTCAAAAGACCTTCAGGTGACCAATGAAAACATTACACATTACATCGTGGAGCTGGTCAAAATTTATACAAAGTTGGCCTCCTTATCCAACCAGATCAGCACAAAGAAGGTCACATTTGTCCCATACGCGCTGAAATGCTTGCACAAACTCTGGGAAGACATGCCTCAGCTGGGCCCGATAGCTTTCAATTATTAGGCGTGGGAAAATTACCTCAAGGAGGAGTTATAGGTGGATACTCCAACCTTATCAATCACCAGCTGCTCGCTTAGAACTGAGGTGCAGAAAAGTATATATTGTTTGTGCAGTATCAGACCTATCCAAAGAAAAGGATAGATCACAGGTCACAAATCTCCCAGGTCGTAGCCTACTCGAAGTCGTAGGTCACAAATGACCTCAGGTCGTAAAAGACCTTAGGTCGCAAGAGGCCCTAGTCGCAAGTCACCCCAACATTCGGGAAGACAAAGGGTCAAGGAAACCCAAGAGTCACTCCAACGAATATGTATAACCTTGGGAAATGTTGTAGAGGACTTTTTGGGTTTTAGACTTTCGAGAGAGACACATTGTTGTTTATTCAATGTATGCCTTTTGATGAATACAAAGAAGTGTTATTGGATATCACTATTGAATCCAACAGAAGTGTCCTGTGTGGTTATGATATGAATATGGTCTCTTCGAATGAATGAATGCTTCCTTCAAATATTGGTGCACATTTCTTCTCGTTTATTCCCTTGTGTTATGAGCTTCCTTGCAACACGTGGATGGTATATGATGTTCTAACTTAACGATATGTTGATGAACTGCGTTGTCGATATGTTCTTTAAATATTTATTGGAATGTGCATAGATGATAAATGAAACACTTAGTCATCATGAACTATTTCTCGTTTGTTAAGTGAATCTTATTATAAGTATGATCTTGGTAAAGTTTTTCTAACAATGCTTTTCGTAAGTTTCATGCTTTAAATTTCTCTTTTCTATTCATGGTATTATGTTTCACAGGCCATTCGTCAATCATTGAATTGTATTCATTCAACATCCGTGCATTCTCCATCTCAACGAGTCCCCTCTTTGTCCGAAAAAACATCTTCACCAATTTAATGGAAACTGGGCCTACATACCGGATGGGATCCCCAAACCAAACAGTGTAGACTCTGATTGGGATTCTGCACCGAGGATATCCCCTTACTGTTGGCGAGACATTTTCAACCGTCAATAGGTTCTCATGACCTTGCTATATCCCATGTTGTTCATTAGATATTTCAATCTCTACAGTTGTTGTTGGTCCTCCACCCATAATTCAAATTGCTTTGACTACCTCAATATTGCATCTTGGTAAGAGGGTGGTCATAATTTTCGATAATATGCATCTTGACTCCCCCTAGTGGAAACCCATTGATGAATTCATATAGCTTCTTAAAGGAAATCTTATGAGGTGAAAAATAAGATCTAGATTTTTTGTGATTTTGGCCTACACTATTCTCATGTTTCTCCAAGGTGCAACTAATTTTGCAGGTTCTATAACCTATAATCCCACCATCTTCAATTTATTTATAAAAATAACTATATAGGTATTCTATTTGGGCCACTTATTCCCATATTTTTGATGCTTATAGTAAGAAATTTGAGTACCCCATCCCGATCCCAACCAACACTTTTTGAATTCATTCACTACTAAAGATTTTGTTTCGAAATTCTATTCTTTCCATATATCCTGGCACATAAATATTTAAAAAGTGTGTTTTTTTTCCCCAAGGTCCAAACATAATAGTGAAGTCCCTAGACCTTATAAGAAAGTCAATGAATTAGTATAGGAAATATATCCCTTGTTCCACATTGTAATTTTTCCCCTGGATTTCCCTATAGCATAAATATAACCAAATTACACCCCCTAAGAGCTTTTAAAGATCATGGAAAACTTTCTACCTTTCCATCCTTGATTCTTGCAAAAAAAAAGATATATGAATAGTTCACTTCTATTGATATTTCTAGGGCCAATTGGTTAGAGGAATTGGCCACTCTGTAGTTTATAGTTACAAAAGTGATTTTGAAACATCCATGAGGGAAGTTTCTCTAAAATCTCTAAACAATGGTAATTGTCTCTCATAATTTGCTTTCAAATTTGCTTGTTTTTTAGTTGGAGATATGTAATATTTTCTTTGTGTATTAGATGATTTGGATTCCTTTTCATCCCAAAAACCAAAACACCACTCTACTCTACCCACAAAAATTGAAGAATATGTAGGTCTTGGCATAAGTTTGTATTTGGTGACCTTCTAAGCAAAAGAAGAGAAGCCCATTGGGCTAGCACCTCCTCTCTAATATGTGTGTATATACATACACATGCACATATGTATCTGTGTATGCATTTATATTCATACACACACACACACACATATATATATATATGTATGGTCAATTCGGTATAGTTTGAGTGGTTGTAGGATCAAGTGTTATTTTACCCACTCGGGTTCAATTCCTACATGTGACGTGTTGAGCTCACAATGAGTATTTCTTATAATGGCTTTGAGCCTTGTTGTTTGAGTAGTCCCTTGAGGATTGACACTTACATATTCTCCACGTGGAATATAAAAATTATTTTCATGGAAAACACACACACACACTATTTAAAGGAAAATAAAATCATGTCATGCTTTCACCTCCTCCTCCTTCTAGTCTAATATTGATCTATATATTTATTTTCTATCCTCTTTATGGATCTCGACAAATGTCATCTTTACCTCGAGCATCATCATGTATTATTGTTGTGTTCTCTTTTCAATCTTGGTGAATTGCATAGGTGCACCTATGAATGATTATGATACTATACGTGGTCCCTATAGTTAAACCCTCATTCTTGTCACCTTGACCATGACCTATTTATAGTGCTTCCAGTGCGAGAATTCAAGTGAAAAAGTGTGTTGCTCTTGTTTTAGCAGTTTCTCCAAAAATGGAAGTGAAGCTTCTCCTCCTAGAAGCCTTGAGACGGAGAGTTGGTAACATTTGAATGAGGATGGGGTCGAGGGCTCACATTTCAGGCCTTTGATCCTACAATTAGGGATCTTCCCCTTAATAAGTGGACCTTTTTCCTCCTTTTTTGGATCCCTAACCTCTCCTCCTTCCCTATAAATGAATGTTATGCTTTGCCCAAATGGTTGATCAATGCCAGTTGCCAACCTTATGCTCAGTTGTGCCTAAATAATTCCATTTTCTTAAGGATAAATGAGTGCTTGAAGGTCTTGGCAAGGACTTGGAAATCCATCTAAAGGTGGTTTCCAACATCAGAGCTTGAGTGGTTGTATTCTTCCCTTGTTGTTAACAATAATACATTATACGTTTTCCTTCCATGAATGTGTAATTGATTATGAATTTAGTGTGTTACTCTTTGATCTTTCTCATAGATTATGTTAGAGTAAGTCATGTTATATATGATTTCATTGATTTTGTTTGATCTTCCTTGCAGGTAAACATCTACGAAGACGCTTAAAAGATTGAACTTGGAAGCGATAAGATCGGTAAACGAAACTAACGGGTGTTATCGTCAGAGTGAGGTAGGCCATTTATCTCGTTTTGTATTTTCAAATATAAGCTAGGAAGGTTTGTGTGTATTTGTTTAGTTTGTTGCTAGATCTCTGTTTAGGACTAGAAAGATCATTGTTGTTCGCAACAGGGATTGTCTATATAACAAGATGGTGGCTCCACTAGGGAGCCTAAAACCCTTATCTCTCCTCCTCTCAACTAGTCCCCAAAAACTTTGGAAGCTTTCGATTATAGATGTGCTTTCCTGTATGGCATTCTCAACTCCTTACCTATACATTTAGAAGGTAAAACAGTCAATATGGAGGTAGAAGTTGTTGACGCAAATCTCAATTACAACCTTCTACTTTGCCATAGCTGGACTAACACAATGGTTTGTGTAGTTTCTACTTTATTTTACATGCTTCGTTTTCCCCATCAAGGGAAGAATGCCACGGTAGACTAGCTAGCCTTCTTTTCTTGTGAGTCTTCAACTATAAATGTGCCTTACATTGGGAAATTAGCCATACCTTATGGGAGAGTTGGAGTAGGTCTTTTCAGATACTCCTCTTTGATGGGAACTTTTTCCCTTCCTCCTCCCACTAGTATCGCTTCGGTTAATATGATCACGTCTCATCATGACTCTTGGATCATACCCAACCCTGATCAGATTGAATGGTTCGGCGATGCATGCCACTCAACCCTGTTGAACAAGCATATCAATTTGTTGTTTTGGCTTCAGCGGCTACATCTCAAACAATTGATCGTTTGAATATAGTCCTAGACTCGTATTCAAAAATCTCTTAGCTTGGTTCTTTGGATTTTGACAATCCTTGGAACAAAACTTTCCTGACTGATGAAAGCATCACGGAAGTCATGTCGCTTGAAGAAACCCCTTGGAATTATACTCATCATTGTTCCTCATTTATTCCAAGCCTTAGCGAGATTCCTACCTGTCTAGAGACTCTGGTTTACCTTGAAACAATTGATCCCTTTCAGATTCCCATTGGAATCCACAAATCTGCTGTCAAAAGGAAATATGGGAAACATCTTGGAAATCATGCCTTTCCATTTCTTTGTGAAATATGGTGTCACTTTGAATATTCACTTTAGATCCCCACCCACTCCCTTCTACCCAATTTTTAGCATTTGCCCATTTTCCAAATGGGGCATTGTCGTTATGACATGTAAACCTCCCTCAGCCAGGGAGCATGGGTACATGTCAGTTGTGATTTCTTTCGCAAAATTGGTCGAGATGATGCCTACATATAATGCCAACGGTAAACTGTGGCTTTATTCCTATTACTCATGATGAGGAACAATTGTTTGAGCTCTGCATTGGGCTCTACTTGAAGTATTATGCTTGATTTCACATGGATACTTTGTACATTAGTGTGCAGTTTTTTGTGTGATTTGTTTGCCTTTTTGCAAACCTATTTTCCCTTGCTTACCATGTTCTACTTGGTTTGCAGATGTCGATGAACTCTCTTCTTCATGTTGATTTCACTAACGACGCTTTTCATAGTAAATAGAGTCTATCTTCCACTGCATGGGCACTTTATGCACCCAATGCTGAGTTAGTGAGTTTACAAAGCATATGTCTAGGTCAAACAACTAACAATATCGCCGAATATAGTGCGGATATCGAAATATTATCGGAAGTCGTTGCTCTTGGCATTGGGGCGTTAATTGTCAAGCTGCATTCACAACTCATTGTATTACAACTAAACATACATTATTCAGTTAGAAACCCTTATATTTTAAGGATGTATCTACTTGTTCGTCTCTTGGAAAGAATTTTTGATTACATCACTTATCAATATATTCCAAGAAATCTAAATATAGTAAAAAA
Source organism: Pinus albicaulis (assembly GCA_034641835.2). Taxonomy (NCBI): domain Eukaryota; kingdom Viridiplantae; phylum Streptophyta; class Pinopsida; order Pinales; family Pinaceae; genus Pinus; species Pinus albicaulis. The sequence continues at coordinate 2,057,337,961 of CM076575.1, forward strand.
TACACTAGAAAATTAAGTTTTAGATAGACATCTGCATAACATGTAAAAGGAAACCATGACATAAATGAACATTAAATAACATCATGAAAACATGTATATATGTATATAGAGTTTGTAAAATGTGTGCTACATCAAAAATCAAAATATGTGTTCTAACATATATGGCTCATCACGCCTACATAAACGCAAAATGAAAGATCAAAAACATGTTTATCCACTGACATGGTTCTCGTGGTAATAAGAAACAACCTTAATGATTCGGCCTAATAGTTAGCATAATCGAGAAGGCACTCCTACAATATGCCTCTGATATCGGAGAGGCACATTGTGAATGGTCACGTAATCTAGAATGTCTATTGTCAAGCCACCCAAAATTTTCTCTATCTCAACCATAGGGTCAGATCCCTCGATAAGGAGCATCCTCAAACTAACGAGCCACTCTCCATGTAATTAGAGAAACCCCTGGATGTCTCTCTGGTCCAACATATGCAAATTATCATAATTTCTAGTCTTAGTTCACATTAAAAAAAAAAAAATTAAAAAAAAAATTAAAAAAAATAAAAATAAAATAAAATAAAATAAAAATAAAAATAAAAATAAAAATAAAAATAAAAATAAAATTGAAAACTTAAAAAAATTAAATTTTTTTTTTGCCTAAGTCATTACATCGCCCCCTGGTGGCAGAGTCAGATTTGGATCTCCTCTAAAATGTGCCCCAACATATGCCCAATCATCTATCATGATGATATGTTGTCGTAGCCATCCAAAGAAAGATGGTGGAAAAGACATTTGTTGCTCGCCACCATGGCGAGGCAACAACTCACTCCACCTCAATAATCGTGGGTCTCTCGGTGTAGGAGGCCCAACCTCTATCCACTGGTGTCTGAACAATGAAACTCACTCCAAGAAAATTGTTACCAAGAATGACCCATAGCCAAACTGTTTGAGTTTGCCCGTCTTGCATTTTGTGAGTTGATCCTTCATGTTGAAAAGCAACCCCTCACTCTAGTTGAATACAGTTGGTCCCATACAATCCACCGCATGCTAGAAATGAGACTTGCTAGCCTCATGCAAGGCGTGTACCCTACCACTTGAACAATGGTGTTTAAGACAAATCTCAATGTCGGATATGCAATAGTATTTATGTCAATTTTCTCACTTTTTGTTTTGTGGGAGTTGTCACTATAGTGTCTCGCAATGAGCATGTCAGTATTGTCCCCTCTGGCTCAAGAACAAAATACCTGAACTGGTTGTCACCTCTTGGAAAAATTGGTAATGAAGTAGATGTCAGAAACCTTTATATTCAACTCTTGATCTCCTATCATGAAAAGTTGGCAGTCTACATTCCACCAAGTCCCAAAAAATTGTAATAAACCCGCTTGGGATCGAATCCTAGGGGTCCAGAAAAACTTTAGCAGTCCACAATTGCAAAGTGCTCATTGTGGTTTTTGTGCCACTTCTTTATCTTCGGCCTCATGGCCCATTTTCTTCCATTCAACCACCATTTTTCACCTACAAACATCATTAAACAAATATTAATTACCATCCATGGAGACAAATTGGAAAAATAATGGGTAAAAATGGAGCTTTGATGAAAAGAATTAACCCTTAGCGCCAGCGCCACTATGTCAAAATTTCTCTGTGCTGGCAGTGCATTGATCTTGTTGGGCGCAGGTCGATCAACGTAGACCCAATGGGTAAATCTCGCGTTGGAAGCCCATGAGCCCTAATTTTTTCTAGCTCACATATGCACCTAATCTATGGCTTAAAATGCATAATAGTACAACCAAAATTACGAGAAAGGAAACGGTTGTTCCCTGTGACAAACGAATCGGCAAATGGTCACCTCGTGCCTGAACCTCGAAGGTAAAAGTGGGTAAAATTCTCTCCAAATTCACAAATGGTAAAAAGTAATTTTTTATTTTGACTTTTTAGTTTATATAAAGTTGTGACTTTATTTTTTACCATTATTTTAATTCATGTTTACTTATATTTATATTTTTTTTCGATCAGAATGATGTTTGTTCACATGTACAGTAGCAGGTTTGTTACAAATTGGCGACGGTAATTGGTAAAACGATGATTTTTATTTTATCGCTTTTTCAGACTCATTAAAATAATTGAAAAAGGAACCCCCTTTAGAGTCATCTTTCAGCTCTTTTCTGACTCTCGAAACATGAAAATATCGTCGATCACTTGTCATTTCGAGCTCGTTAAATTAAATGAATTGCGTCGTCTCAGTATAAGTTTAACCCTTTTTCAGGCTGAGATTGAATAACGACGGAAAAGGAATACCTTGGTCAAACATAACTAAGAAGCTCTCTTGAATATCATTTTCTACATTTTCGGATTTGAGGGACTATCTACGAAAAGGGACCTTTAGAGTTTTATTTTACACCTCTTTTTCAAATTCCCTAAACATGAAAAAGATGTTGAGTTACCCCTCAGTCGGACTCATAAAACTTGAACGACAAAGGACTTCTCACCATGACGAGACCGAGTTACTCTTTCCTAGGGCTCGTTAAAATTACTAGGATGGATTCATCCGAAGGGTGAAATTATATGCTAAGCATATGGTATCGTCTTCAAGATTGTAATAAAAAATAAATAAGTACTCACTGGAAATAGTGGGGAAAAATGGAAGTAAATGTATCAAAGGCAGCATGTCACTCTTGAACATGACACTTATCTGCATCTCGTGTAGGGTTTGGGTTATCATCTCTTTGTCACTTGCCTTTCGGGGTTTGGAAATCCATTTTCCCCTCATTCAATCATATCCTATTGTCACCACGACCATTGATCCCACTTTGAGTGAAATCCTGCCAACATCCAGAGTCGTGTCGCTGATATGTTCAAGAGAAATCTCGTCTGCAAATTCAAACCTCTTGTGCCTCATTTTATCTTCTCTGATACAATTATGCATCACTTTCATCACAGTCCTTTGTTTCGTGTCGATGATGTGAGAAACATTATGGCCCTCCTTCGACGAATCACTTCTTGTTGACTCCAACTCATTATCCAAGAATATGATTTAGAAACCCCTTTTCAGTACCTTGGAACTTGCAGGCCTCAATGGCAAGTTCTTCGTGTTCGACGACAAGTTCACATCATTGGCCTTCGATCGAATGATTCGGCTAGTGTTCGACTTCAACTCCATTATTCACACTGGTAGATTGTGTTGTTGTACCTTGAAAGCCATTTTCATTATTGGTGGTTTCTCTCGTGCATGTTAATGGTATACCTCATTTCCCGGTAATGATCTAGGTGGATATTGGTGGCCGTGTATACCACTTGGACCCCCACCATTGTTTCTTTCAGTTTTTCAGTTTCCTTAATTGTAGCACAAGTTACTATTTTTGGCAGTTTTTCGAGTCTTGAACTTCTAGAGCTGTTTTGAGGCCCTAAACGATGTTTTTTGGGCATCAAACCTTTGCGATATATGAGTCTTTTTTGGACTTGATATTTTTTATCATCAGTTGTAGTCTTAGGATAGATCTTTCTAACGATGTATCATGTGCGTTAAACGAAGATAGTATGCCAAAGTTATGACCCTGGGAAATTGATGTACCAATTTACCTCGACGGGGCCCATATTCTGGCGTTTCATCTCCTAGAGTTAGGTTTTTGGATGTTTAGGGTTTTCCATTGTTTCTCAATAATATATAGGCCTTCGAGCCTCATTTTAACACAGAGTTCAGAGGCTTGTAGCTGCCACTTCTCTTCTCGGAGATAAGTTACTAGCACCCTAGCTAGTTTATTTCCATTATGTCTGTAAAAATTCAGTTATTTGACATTAATGAAATGAAGTGTTATTTCCATTGCATCTTTGTATTTACGATTATATGTGTATTCTTTTTCGTTCCTGCATAAATTAAGATCGGGTAATTAGGTAGTTTCTACCATGTTTGACTTCAACACATCTATTGAAATGGTTAGATTCGTACTTTGGTCGGGTCGAGACAAAAAAACCCTGTATTTCCTTTTCTAGATCTAGATTGCAAGGTGTTATTCAGTATTCATGATTGTACACATGAATCTCTCTAGTCATATGGCTGCGCCCATGCCATAGATTCATAGTCATATTCATAATATTTTTAGTCGGATGGTTGCGTCCATACCGTGGGTCCATGTATTGTTTGGTCAGAGATGTATTGTTGAGCATATATCGGAGATGTCATATGTATTATATTATGTTTGATTTGTAGGTATCCTAACGTTGGTTTCCTAATTCATTGCCATGACTTATAAATAACTTCAACCATGATTCTTAGTTCTATTTTCATGCTAGAGGGGGCATCCGTTATGCAGTATTTTGTTACACTCCCTGTCTGATGCCCATAATTTTCAAACTTTGCCCCAAATGTCGTAAAGTTACAAATGATGTTAATGTGTTAACCATGAAAACATGATCAAGCATCCCTAAAGACCAAAAGAGAAATGCCTTGAAGCAATTCTACTAAAAGCTTGTGACAAACCGTATTTGTAGACCCGTTGTGGTCCCTATAGTTAAAGCCTCATGCTTGTCACCTTCACCATGACATGTGTATAGTGTTTCGAACACAAGAATTCAAGTGAAAAAGCATGTTGCTCTTCTTTTAGCAGTTTCTCCAAAAATGGAAGTGAAGCTTCTCCTTCTATAAGCCTCGACAATGGAGAGTTGGTAACAGCTGAATGAGAATGGGGTCGAGGGTTCCCATTTCAAGCATTTGATCCTACAATTAGGGATCTTCCCCTTAATATGTGGACCTTCTTCCTCCTTTTTTAGATCCCTAACTTCTCCTCCTTCCCTATAAATGAATGTTATTCTTTCCCAAAATGGTTGGTCAATGCCGGTTGCCAACCTTGTGCTCAGTTGCGCCTAAATGCTGTCATTTTCTGAAGGAGAAAGGAGTGTTTGAAGGTCTTGGTGAGGACTTGGAAATCCATCCGAAGGTGGCTTCCAACATTAGAGATTAAGGGGTTGTATGCTTCCCTTGTTTCTAAAAATAATACATTATACGTTTGCCTTCCATAAATGTGTAATTGATTATGCATTTAGTGTATTACTCTCTGATATTTTGCATAGATTATGTTAGAGCAAGTTATGTTATATATTCTTTCATCGATTTGGTTTGATCTTCCTTGCAGATAAACTTCCATGATGATGCTTAAAGGATTGAACATGGAAATGATAATATCGAGAAACGACACTAACGGGCGTTAGCATCAGAGTGAGGTAGGCCAACTGTCTCGTTTTGTATTTTCTAATATAAGCTAGGAAGGTTTGTGTGTATTTGTTCAGTTTGTTTCTATATCCTCTGTTTAGGACTAGAGAGATTGATGATGTCCACGATAGGGATTGTCTATACAACAACCCTCAACCTTTGAATCAAATTATCCTAGTCCTCTACCTTTTTGTTTCCAACCCCTTTGTTAATAAAAAAATGAATTCATATTTCAATCCATTCTCTAATTATTTAGGATTACGAAAAATAATTTTAACCGAGTTGTACCTATCACTAAACTTGGTAAATTCATGTACATATACTAGTTGCGTCAAATTTAACAAGATGGAAACACTACACCTTGGAATGTGCCCTTTCTGTTGAACCCTTCGCTTATAACTACATTGCTACCTAAATTCAAAGAACATCTGCCTAATTTTTTTGATAATGATGACATCTTAATGAATGAACATGTTAATGCCTTTTCAAATGCATGTCATGGCATAGGCACTTCATGATCCTTATAAATGAAACAATAATTATACCTTCCTTTAGCTCTATTATGGCCTTGTTTGCCACCTTAGTTTTTATCTTGATAGACCCACTCACTTATTACACTGAGATACTAGATTTATACCTTGGGAAACTAAAACTAGCAACTCCATGACTCCTTGCACACTAGGAAGGAGCGATGCATTGTATTTTTCTAGTATGTAGAGAACTATGATTGCCCAACGTCCCTTAGCACAAAGTGGTGAGTTATCTTGGATTCTAGACTTGCTCATTCAAAAGGAGATTATTTCGAGAAGCTTTAATTTTCCTCATACAGTGGCCCTAGAATTTGTATTGCAATCTAAATTCTCTAGGTACCTTGGGGTTCATTTTCATCATTGGTAGTTCTCGTCACGTCTATTAATGATATATCTTAATGACCTTTAATCAAATGATTTATGCCATGCTCAACATAAACTCGTATACTCAAATGATGTGGACTTGTACCATCGAGATTTGGATTAAGACCTTAGGTTTGTGGGCATCACATTCATTCATGCTACCCCTTCCAATTTGTGATGGAGTATATCACTATTGTATATGCACTTTGAATACCACCTAGTGCACTATCATTCATGTCCAATGTCTTCTTGATTTATATTGTTACATAGATCCTCTTTGTATTTTCTCTTGGCCACGATCCCTTTATTAATGGCATGGGTCCACAATGTATTCCTTCATGGAAATGTGTTTCTATTTTGTGTCATGGATTTGTAGTCTAGTAAAAATTCAAAGATATAAGAGAGAATCTGCCATGTAAATTTCCAAGATAAGTGATTAAACACCAAATATATCCAATACATTCACCATGAACAACACAATAATATATAGAGAATAACCCTTGAGGTAGATTAGCACCATCAAATACTCCTTGTGGAAGGAATCACTCCACAAGCCATGTTTGCTACATGAAAATATAATTCAACCGAACCAATACAATGATATTGATGTGTAATTTTTCATGAGTATTCCTAGGGGTCTTATGCCAGATGCCCCTTATTATTACATTTTTTCCTTTTAATTACAAAGTGGGCCCATTCCATTATTATTAGCACATTAGATTCGTTCTCCCCTTAGGTACCTCCCTATGTACCCAATATTATCAACCATAGGTCCATTACATTCCAATCCTTTGGCATGTTTTTTCCTTGAACCATGGTAAGAATCTATAGCATATGACCTACTGAGAAATGTAGCCAATTGGCGCCATGTGCAAGCTCCCATCCATCTAGTGAAATGTGGAAATGGGGTCTAATCATAGCCTTTCCGATATATTGATTCTAATTTATTCATAGGATCAATGTCTTCATTATACTGCTTTGATATCTTCATGAATTACTTGTATTCCTCCATGTGCCTCCATATGGATTGTCTTTTTGGTTCCATGTTAACCGAGAGAAAGCTTGTTGATGCTCACAACCTTGTCTTAATGATTATTGTTTCTTTGAGTGGTGTGGGTGGTGATATACATCAACCTTAGCTATTGGAAATTCTTTCTCAATTTCTTCAATATGTGGTTAATTAGCTCATCTTACCCTTCCTCGTGCTTTCTTTAAGTTACTTTATAGGTTTTCTTCTAGGTCAAGCTTTAACTATTCATTTGATTCTTCTTTCCATGACTCTTCAACATGTAGTTCATTGGCTTTATCTTCCTTTTCATACCCTCACATTGGATTTTCTTTAATTTTTTATAATTACTTCTTCTTATTCAACCGTTGATTCTTCATTTCATATGTTATTAGGTACTACAATCATTTTCTCTACAAGGATTTCTTCATATGGTCCCTTGGACCCGTCTTGCTCACTAAGTGATATATCCTATAATATGATATTATTTTTCTTGTACCAAAGCATCATAAACTTCTTTTGCACATTAATATTAATTATACCAACTTAGTCCACCCAAGGATATCCCAAAACAATATGCACATCATCCATATCTATACCATAAAAATATGAATGCAACACATATTTATTCATGAAAGCCTTCAAATATTTAAAAATTTGATCAATTTGAACCTCAACCCCTGTGCTTTGAATAAATTTGTGTGGGAACTTGTAATCCTTTAACCACGTTAACATTGATGAAATTATGCTTGCAACTAGAATTAATAAAAACAATGATATTCTCTTGTATAATACATCCATGAGCCTACAATATGAAGTTTTCACATGAAAGTAAATACCTAGTGCTCTTCTTATCCTTCTTTGCAGCACGAGACCACTTATCTGTAAATGTCTTTCCAAAATTTTAATATGAAAATTTCCTATGCATTTTTACAATTAACTAATTTTCATCATATGAATACATCATCTTTTAATTTCATACATACCCACAATTTCTAGCCCTCACCCCCTTTGGACTTCATTTTGTTTATGTATTCTTCAATGTTAGAACCATCATATTTTCCTGTAAAATACATCTTACTTGAAAACCCATGAAAAGAACCAGGGTTTGAAAGACAATCACTTAATTTTCAATGGAGATCCCTTATGTATTTAGAATCTGAGACAAAGATGTAAACTAATCGAAACTTGTGTTATACACCTTGCATTTGTTATTATGACCCCAATCATGAAATGACACCTCTTTGGATATTCTAGTAGTAGTTTGACTAAATTGTGCTTTTTATCAAAAGATATCCAATATGTCAATTTCATTGTCATCTCTGAAAAAATACCCTAAAAAAGTGTCAATTTTAAATTGTTGATAACTTCACTTCCCGAACTCTGGGTTTTTTATTTATTTCCTTTTTCTTCTTTTTTTATCAACTATTTTTTTAGAGGAATTCATTCTCTATTTAGATTCTTCAGATTCCATGCAAAATGTTTCATGAAATGACCTGAATTGTGCTAGTGAAATTCGTAGCTACCACCTAAAAAACGCTAAAAAAATGTTGACTTTCAATTGTAAATAACTTCACCTATTAATCTTTGTTTTGGACTTTTTTGGGGGGAATTGGGTAATTTTTCAAGAGGAATACATTCATTAGATTTTATTCTTCAAATTATGTTTTTTTTCCCCGAGAAAAAACTGAATGTTTCCATTCTTCTTCTTCTTTTTTCGTAAAAAGTAAAAAATCAACAGAAAAAATTCTTCCACTTTATGCCCAATAAAGAACTTTGATCGCACTTGTAGTAAAAATTCAAAGATATAAGAGAGAATCCAATATGAAAATTTCCAAGATAAACCCTTATGCATCAAATGTGTTGATGGGCCTCCAAATTAGATACAGTTCAAGACCCATCTCACCATCCTTCAACACATTAAACCTCTCTTTTTGCATTAGATGGAATATCTTTAGCTTTAATATGTTCATTAGGCAGTTTTAGAGATAATTTCATATTTGTGCCTAATATTATTTATATTTGTAGAATATTATGAGAATATTGGGAAGATTGTGAAGACTTGGACGATGACACAATCTAGGGACTTGCTCCCTGCTACAGGAGGACCGAGATTGAATAATAAATGAACAGTATCATGAAATTATTGAACAAATTATGGAGCTCCAGTGATTGAGAAAATATATGAATGTGTTCCCTGTCATTTAATGAAAATTCCTAGGGAACTAGATCCACTTTTTGAGGGTTTTTGGAGGGGAAAGTTGTTTCCTTTCAAGGAAAATGCTTCCTCATCACTTTGTATAAGTAACAATTCGAATTTTCCTCTAGGGGCATGTATTTCTTAGTCTTCTTGTGGATAAAACTTGTTATTTCCACTTCCATTTCTAGCAAGGATGTACTTGGATTGATTCAAATAATGAAGTTTGGTGCCATTTTTAGTTTCTAAAGCTTTGTATACTTCATAGGACTCTGATTATCCTTAGGCTTGGCCATTCTGGGAGCCTCAAAGCCTTGTTGTACAATTTTTTTTTCTTCTTTTCACTTATTATTCACATGTATCTCTTATTCTTGTTTTTCCTATTCCTTCATGTAGCATTGATGCTTCCTTTGTTATAGGTTACATTAGTTAAATGAATGAAGAGAGGTGTTTTGCAAGTTGTTTACAGAGTCACAAGCATGATGCATCCTCAGAACAACTTTTAAATGTCATATTCATAATTGATCTACTTGGATTGGTTTACTAGCTCACAAATCTAGAATTTATGGAAGTCTCTTGTAGCAAAATAGTAGTAGTTTTTTGATATTTTTATAACTTGTTAATTAACATAATTTGAGTTGATTCCACTTGTATTGGGTCATAAAAACATTCAAGTTAATAACAAAATTTACCCCATAGCATTTTCACTTGATTAGATTAGGCACTTGGTAGTTTAACTAGCTCACTAATTCTTGAATTTCCGGTTTTTAGAGTAGTAATTTTCTATTATTTGTTAGCACATGTTAATAGGGGTATTTTTGAGTGATTTAACTTGGAATGGAGTCCTAGGAAATCCTACTTAATAACAAAAAATTTCCCATCTCATTTTCATTTGATTTTCTTAGGCATTCAACAAGTTATCCCACTCACGTAGCAATCATGTCAATCCTGTAGCAATCTTGTAGCACTCCTGTAGCACGTGTAAACTTAACTAGATCTGCTCCAAAAGCTTGATTTTTGTCCCATAGACTTGAATAATGACCCCTAGGCTCTAAATATGTGATTTAGGAAGACCAAAGACCACTTAGGATTTGCATTTTTACCCTTTCAACACATCTCAACAATTTAGGTCAATGGATAGATTTATGAATTGGATAACACAATAATCATTTCCTTGACTGCCACATGAAGTATCTAACGAACATTGTTAGTGGATCTAACCTCTTTGGAATGAGTGATTGATTACATTCTCTATCCTTCATGCATGTTATATTAGTTTACTTTCTTTATTCTTAAGCTAGGATTTCTATTTCAAGCACTATTATTTCCATTCCATAGACTAGGTTTCATTTTCAAAGCATCTTTCACATTATTCAATTATGCTAGTGTTTGATGTCATGATATTCACTTCATTGCCTCATATCAACGAAATAAGGATACATTGCATGCTGCACATATAGTGTTGAGACCTCTTAAGTTTGTACGAACCTTAGGTTGATAATTTAAGTTGGTATCCTTGGGAGTTGCAACATTCTTGTTGCAATATTGGGGCTCATCGGGTATCCAAGACATACACGATGAACAATACAAGAATATAGAGAGAAGAACCCTTGAGGTAGGGTGTTGGGCCTTGTTTTTATCTCTTTTTTCTTAAGAAATACATTTTATTTTGCTAACTTATCCATCCATTTACCATCATATTCACCTCACATAGAACTAAAGATGCATATATATGTATTTAATTTATGTTTTTCAATTATTAGATGTTTTTGTGAAAATTGGAATTTAAGTGCAATTTTGGACAGCAACAGAAATTCCCGTAATAGCATGATGGTTTGCATATGGGCAGGACACTTGGGCTCGAGCTGGATATGTTTCTAGAAAGCTTGGGAACTAGGAGTAATAGTACACCTATTGGTACAGTCAGATTGAGATTTAATAGGCTCAGTCAAAGGTGGTCAAACAAGACCAGTCTTTATGGAGGATCCCTAGAAACTAGGTCAACACTCTTATTTTATGGGATTTTTCCAGATTATGATGGATATGGTAGATGAATTCGACTTGATATGATAGGATATGGATATTTATGATTACTTGAGACGTTATAGATCAGTTTGTTATATATTTCATCTATTTAAGCCTCACACTTTGAAGGCTTTGACATTGGAACTGGTATGACTTATTATTATTATCTTTGAGACTTGAAGACACAATAGAAGATTTGTTCTACCATATTTTGATGCTGCTACATGCTGATTGATTTCTTGAAGTCTTGAGTAATTGATTTTACTTACAGTGCACAAGGAAAGGGTGGAAGGGCCCCCATATCGAGCTAAGTGCACTTCTTAGTTTTCATAGCTATAATTTGTGAACTAGTTTACTTAGATTTATTATTTCCTGCTTTCATTTTTTCACAATGGTATTGATGATATAATGCAACCATTAATTAAGGACAACCGAAATCTCTGAACATAGAGCCCCTTGCTTATTATTTCATATATCTTAATCCATTGTTTAGTGTTAGATTTCCTGCTTTCATGTTTTCACAATGGTATTGATGATATAATGCAACTAGTAATTAAGGACAACCGGGATCTCTGAACATAGAGCCTATTGATTGTTATTTCATATATCTTAATCCATTGTTTAGTGTTAGATTTCCTGCTTTCATGATTTCACAATAGTGTTAAAGATGTAATGAAACCAATAATTAAGGACAACTGGAATCTCTGAACATAGAGCCTCTTGATTATTATTTCATATATCTCAATCCATTGTTTACTGTTAGATTTCCCACTTTCATGATTTCACAATAGTGTTAAAGATATAATGAAACCAGTAATTAAGGACAACCGAGATCTCTGAACATAGAGCCTCTTGATTATTATTTCATATATCTTAATTTATTGTTTAGTGTTAGATTTCCTTTTTTCATGTTTTCACAATGGTATTGATGATATAATGCAACCAGTAATTAAGGACAACCGGGATCTCTGAACATAGAGCCTCTTGATTATTATTTCATATATCTTAATCCATTGCTTAGAAATTAATTAATTTAGTTTTTATATTTGTAATATGCATTTCACTAACCATCAATAGTTCATCTTCTAAATTTGACTGTAATTGAAACCCATATACTTTGGGGATGCTTATAAGTTCACCAACCCGGATTGATATTAAATACTTGCATTAATTTGCAACAGTAAATTGACCCTATATTTTGGAGTTGTTGCCGGGGAAGCATATTTCCAAAACGGTCAAAATAGGAAGAAAAAAAAAAAAGATTAAAACACAAAAACAACATAAAATCACCAAAAACATTAAAAACATAGTTTTCATTTTAAGTAATGTTTTATTATGCCTAGAGATAGAGATCAAAAAGGTAGATTTGTGAAACAAAACCCCCCAACAACACATTCATCCATAGGATTAACAACACCAGTTGCTGGAAAACCTAGTGTAGAAGAGTTAGAGGAGAAACAGAGATCAGGACAGAGATTAACTTTAATTGAAAGACAATTTTTGTTAGTTTATGAGGTAAAGAAAAAACAATCACCTAAAGAACCTCCTCCTGTTTGGAAACAAAAAGAAACAACAAAACCAATTGTCGAACAACTAGAACAACCTGTCCTTGAGAAAATTGTAGTGGAAGAAGTACAAAATCAACTTATTGAAACACTACAAATCTCTGAACAAGAAATGGCTGAAGAATGAGAAGGATCAACTAGAATAAACATGACTCCTGAACAAAAATTAGAGTATGAAAGACAACAAAGGGAATGGCGAAGACAAAGAGAAGAAGAAAGAAGATTTGAAGCGGAAAGAAAGGCTGAAGAAGATAGAATAACAGAAGCACTTCAAAAAATAGGGGAAGAAGCAAGAAAAGAAAACCAAACTCGAAGAACACAAGAAAATGAACAAGAAGATAATAATGATAAGGAGACTACTTTTGGCTTTCCTATTTTAGATGCAAGAGCAATACTAGGAGAAGAAATAAAAATGAAAAATATTCCACCGTCTCTATTGCCGAATTTCTATGGAATGTCAACAGAAGATCTTGATGCATTTATGTTTGAGTTTGATATCTCGTGCAGAACATATGGATATACTGATGATACACACAAACTTCGACTTTTTCCTGCTACTTTAAAAGTTGCAACCTTAAAATGGTTTATGGGATTAAGAGAACACACTATAGCTTCTTGGGAAGACATGAAGAAAATATTTCTTAAAAATTATCAAGCTTACTGCAGGGCTAGAGACTCGAAATAAGACATTTTCAAAATGTCCCAACAGGAAGATGAAAGGCTGGAAGAATATTTGGAAAGATTCATGTATAATTTGCAAAAATCCAAACGTCATTCTCTTAGTCCAGATACTATTCGCACTATTTTTCTAAAGGGTATTAAAGATGAGTATTTAGATATTCTTAATGTAATGGGAAAATGAGATATTTCTAATTTACCATTTGAAGAAATTTTTGAATTATGTCAAAAATACTCTAGAGGAGGAGCTAAGAGTGGGAAAAGAGATATTTCATCAAAATCTTCCAAATCTGCAGCAAGTGCAGTAACAAGAGCAGAGATAGGAAGCCTATTAGAAATTTGTAAAACAGATCTCTTAAGCACTTTGGGTACACAAGTTGATATTTTAAAAGCTAAGAAGAGAAAAGAAGAGAAAGATGAAGCCTTAGCAATTTTATGTCCAAAGTGTAGACAAAAACATCCACTCAGAGAATGTCCTTTGCAAAATATACAAGTATGTGGACTATGCACAGAAAATCATACAACAGAGAAATATCCAAAGTTAAAAGAATTGCAAGGGGAAGAAGTACAAGGAGAAGATTCCCTCTATTATATGGCACCAAGAAGACCTTGGCAACCAAGAATGCCTCAACAATTCCCTCAACAAAACTTTCAATATCCTCAAAACACATGGAATACACCAATGCCATGGCAGGCTTGGCCACCACAACAATATCAAAACCAACCTTCACAAGGTTAGAGGGGATATGGTTATGGAAACCAACCACCACAGAAAATGTATAACCAGAAGTATCAATATCAACAGCCATATCCTCCACAATCATTCCCTCAATATCAACAATTCCAACAACAACAACCCATGCCATATCCAAATCAAAATCCACCAATGCTAACTCAACCGCAGCAACTTCAGCTGCCAACTAACCAACAACCTCCTAGACCAACTCAATTACCATCTCAGCTAGTAGCTAATCCAAGCAATAAGGTGGATAGACCAACATATCATGTGGAAGAAGCAACATATTATCCTACATATTCAATTCTTCCTATAGAGGATGTCCACCTAAGGTCTAGGAAGGTATTACAAAAAGATTCTCCTCCAATAATTGAAGAACAAACAGAATAAGGAGAACAAAATGAACAATCTCAACTAGAAAAGCAAATTAAAAAAGGTAAGGCTATCATGAAACAAACTCCACCATATCCAGAGAGACTTATACAACAAAACATTCCAATATCTCTCGCTGAATTTAGTATTCTGGATGAATTGAAAAACACATATGTTAAAATTCCTTTATTGCAGGCAATTAAAGATATTCCAATATATGCAAAAACAATAAAGGAAATATGCATTAAGAAAACTGGTAGAAGAAATAAGGATCCACCAACAATCTAGGTAATTGGAAGTCTATCAACTCTCGTGTCTAAGAATACAATTATTGAAAAATATGTTGATCCAGGAATTCCTATGGTTACTATATCGATTAACCAATTTTCAGTACCAAACACTTTAATAGATTTGGGAGCAGCTATCAATGTTATGACAACAGGGACTATGAAACAATTGAATCTGAACAACATTAGAACTACTACTACAGTCTTAGAACTTGCAGATAGATCCAAAGTTGTTCCAGAAGGTATACTAGAGGATATCATTGTCTCACTGGATTCTTGGGAATATCCTGTAGACTTCTTGATTTTGCAGCAAAAAACAAACTTGGGAGGGCATCCCTTAATTTTAGGCCGACCCTGGTTGGTCACTGCAGATGCTTACATTAGATGCAGATCAGAAAGCATGATTATTGCACATGGAGATGAACAGAAGAATGTCACATTATATCCTCTTGCTCAATCTTCTTCTATATTTTCATTACTTGAAGAAGATGAACAGCAAACATTTAAACCTGTTCTTAGTCTTAATCGAGTTTATAATTTTAGAGAGGAGGAAGAAAATGAGGACTTATTAGATCTATTCATCTCAGAACCAAATCTTTCAAAGCAGCTTAGGGTGATTCAATATGAAGCTACTAGTTATCTTCTAAATGAATGTTTTCAGGAAAATTTCACAATACAATCATTGCAAAATACATTCGAAAGCATTTTTCCTGTAAATTCAATTACCAATTCAAATAGAAAAATCATTGAAATTAGTCCTGAAAGACATTTGAATATTGGTAACAATTTACAATCATCACAAGAGGAAAAGCTAATAACATTATTGCAAAAATATTTAAAATCTTTTGCCTGGGATTATAAATACATGCCCAGAATTCATCCAAAAACATGCATCCATCACATTTATACTGATAATGAAATAAAACATGTTAGGCAACCACAAAGACGAATGAATCCCATGATGAAAGAAATAGTGAAAGAAGAATTACAAAAACTATTACAAGTCGGATTTATCTATCCTATTTCAGATAGTCAATGGGTCTCACCCTTAGTTGTGGTGCCTAAGAAAAATGGGAAATGAAGAATTTGTGTTGATTACAGAGAGCTTAACAAAGCTACACTAAAAGATCATTTTCCTTTACCATTTATTGATCAAGTGTTAGATTCATTAGCTGGAAAGAAATTTTTCTCCTTTCTGGATGGGTTTAGTGGATATAATCAGATAAAAATAGCATTAGAAGATCAAGATAATACAACATTCACATGCCCTTGGGGAACATATGCATACAATGTATTACCCTTCGGTTTATGTAATGCACCCGCTACCTTTCAAAGAGCAGTTCTTGCTATCTTTGTTGATTTTATTCATGAGTGTGTGGAAGTTTACATGGATGATTTTACCGTGTATGGTACAACATATGATGATTGTTTAAATAATCTTGAAAAAGTATTAAAAAGATGCATTGAGACAAACCTATCACTCAGTAATGAAAAATGTTTTATGATGTTAACTAAGGGGATAGTGTTGGGACACTGTGTTTCTTCTTCGAGAATTAAGGTGGACCCGACAAAAATTCAGGTCATTGTGGATTTAACACCACCTACAACACAAAAAGAGGTTCGAAGTTTCTTGGGTTATGCAAGCTATTATAGGAGATTTATTCAAAATTTTAGTAAAATATCTTTACCATTATTCAAGTTACTTTCAAAAGATGTAGAATTCCAATGGACTAATAAATGTCAATATGCATTTGAAAAATTAAAACACAATTTATCAATTGCACCCATTCTTCGAGGACCCAATTGGTCTTTGCCATTCCACATTTCAACTGATGCATCTGATACAACTATTGGAGCATCACTTAGACAAAAAGAGAATCAATTAAATTACGATGTATATTTCATCAGTAAAAACTTAACACCAACATAATTGAATTATACTGTGACAGAGAAACAAATGTTAGCTGTTGTACATGCAATAAATAAATTTGGACATTATATAACAGGTTATCAAGTTTATATTCATACCGATCATTCTGTTATAAAATACTTAATGAACAAATCCATTACAAATAGCAGCATAACTCGATGGTTGTTATTGATGCAAGAGTTTAATATTACTGTGCAAGATCGACCAGGAAAAGATAACCAAGTTGCTGACTTTTTGTCAACATTAAATTTACCTGGTGATCCTAATCTTGTATCAGACAATTTTCCATATGAACATTTATTTGCTATAAATGTCAAAACCCCTTGGTTCGCAGATATAGCTAATTATTTATCATTTGATATCTTACCATATTATTACACAAGCAAACAAAAACGAAGAATAATTAGAGATAGTGGTAAATATAGCTGGATCAATGGAGATCTATTTTACACTGGTCCTGATTTAATTATTATAAAATGTGTAAGGGAGGATGAAATAATTGAAATTCTGAAAACTTGTCATGATGAACTCTATGGTGGCCATTTTGCAGATAAAAGGACGACATACACAGCACTGAAGATTGGCTATTATTGGCGATCCATATTCAAGGACTCCAGAAATATGTCAAAAGATGTGAAAGCTGCCAAAGAATTGGTAAACCAGTGGCATCGTATCAAATGCCATTAAAGCCACAAGTACTTATTAAACCATTTGAACAATGGGCTTTAGATTTCATGGAACCAATCAATCCTCCATCCAATGGAAAGAAGTACATTCTTGTATGTACAAATTATGTCACTAAATAGGTGGAGGCCAAGGCAGTAGTACGGGCAACAGAAGAAACAGTTTTGTCTTTTCTATATGAAGAAATATTTGTCATGTATGGAGTTCCTAGACAAATAGTGACTGACCAAGGTGCACAATTTACATCAAAACGTGTTCATGAAATTACAAAAATTTTCCAAATCAAACACAGAAAATCCACTCCATATCATCCTCAAGCAAATGGACAAGTGGAAACTACAAACAAAGTTCTAGCAAGTATTATGACAAAAACTGTGAACATGAATAGAAAAGATTGGTCAGACAAATTAAACGATGCATTATGGGCATATAGAATAACTTGGAAAAATAATACTGGTTTTAGTCCATATCAATTAGTATATGGAAAAGAAGTTCTATTACCAATTGAGTTTCAAATACAAACATACAAGCTAGCAACAGAGCTAGGGATGGAATTGTCACAAGCACAACAAGAAAGGATTATGTAGTTAAACAAACTAGATGAGATTTGACAACAAATATTTGAACATACTACTCTAGTGCAAGAACAATGGATTAAATGGCATGATCGATTTATCAAGAATAAAGTCTTTAAGAAAGGAGATTGGGCACTCTTGGTCGACTCCAAATTCAAATATTTCAAAGCCAAATTTACAACTCATTGGCTTGGGCAATATGAGATTGAAGAAATTTTCGATAATGGAGAGGTGGAAAAAAAAAAAAAATTGATGAATCATCTGTATCGTTTGTGGTAAATGGACATAGGCTAAAAATTTATCATAAGCCTATAGACAAAGAAGATTTTCTGCGAAAAAATTCCATGGATTTTGATCTAGAAATATTGGAACAACATAGCAATATGCTTTCCAAAAGTCTAGTAGATGATCCATAAGAATTAAAATAATAATAATAATAATAATAATAAAAATTTTGGTTGTGAAAATCCAGGAAACTGGCACAATACAAACTCGAATTCCTATTGGAAAACCAACTTGTTTGGCCAATCTGAATTCTATTTTTGTTTCCTCTTATTTTACTTACACTTTTGCAGATTTACCCTCCAAATTTTTCAGACTTGAGGACAAGTCAGAATATCAGTTTGGGGGAAGGTGTGAAAAAAAAAAAACCACTATGAAAATAGTTTTCAGCCGCTGAATTGAAGAATATGAACTACAATCATAAAGGGACCTGGTACATCATTTGACTTATGCAAAATGAGACCTGAATGCGACAGACGAAATTCTCAATTATGGAACATCATTGTGAAATTATGCCAAAAAGGGACCTAAAAATTTCAATTTGTCAGTAGGGACCTAAATATTGTTGTGAAATTTCACCAGGAGGGACCTGAAAAATT
Source organism: Pinus albicaulis (assembly GCA_034641835.2). NCBI lineage: Eukaryota > Viridiplantae > Streptophyta > Pinopsida > Pinales > Pinaceae > Pinus > Pinus albicaulis. The sequence goes on from CM076575.1 coordinate 2,057,356,993, forward strand.
TAACATATCAGAAGGGACCTGAGAAGATCACAGCGGATGTCAAAGAATAAACTTGCACAAAAGGGACTTGAACAATAATTCAAAATCAAATCAGATGTATGAAGAAATAAAGTCTATATCAAGCCAACAAGAGCCGTCGTAAAAAACACAATGACGATCATCATCAAACGTCAACAAGGGAGTATATTTGTACAGTGAGTAAAAATTTTGCTCTTAAATTTTCATATTTTTCAAAAATAGTCTAGAATTGATAAACTAATTTAACTAGTATTTAATGCATCTTTTACCTACATTACATTACATTTCATCACTAATATTACCCACATTTCATATTCCTTACCCATATTTTATAACCTTCTTCATATCATATAACCTGATCCATATATTACCATTTGAAATATTTCATATCACTACCCATATCCTACCCTATGTATTTCTTAATAAAAAGGATGATAAACTAGAGATCACAAGTTGAGCCCATAAGAAGAATTTTGAGATACCTACAAAAACCATAAAACAAAGGTTAGCATTCTCAAAAAGGGATTAATTTTAAAAACTTGACTATTGCATTAGTCAATTTTTAAAATTAAGAATCAAAAATTTTAATACCAAAGTTTAACACTATATGGCGCAATTTAAAATGAAATGGTGAGTGCAATTATGTAAGTATATGAACAATTGAAAAACAATACAAATAAATGAATGCAACCTACGAATGAATGGTAATGATGGCATGCATGAAATAATACTTGTCCGCTGCGCGCGCTAGCTCTGGCTCCGCTCTGCCTCCCTCTGCGCCCTCTGCGCCCTCTGATCGCGCCTGGGCTGCTGGCAGCTCCAGCGCGTTGTTCTGCCCTGTCCGGCCTGCCCTGCGACAGTTCCTACCATGGAAGACCGCAGGACCCCAGATCCCCCTCCGCCTCCGGAGGTTTCGGCTTTTAGGGCAATGATGGCGAATGCCCCCAAACGCCCTCCATCTCAGTCCCAGCAGAAATTTGTGAAAAAACTGGACTCAATCCCCACAGTGGCTCTCCCCGAAGGAGACACCTGCAAATCGGCTCTGAATCTGGCGGAGAGGGGTCTCATAGGCCAGTTCACGGGCCTCTGGCCCTCTCCCAAATCGGTTGAGGAATGGACTCAAAGGAACTGGAAGCCTCTGATCAAGGAGGGAGTCAATAGCTACTTCGTAGGTAAGGGTTTCTTTGTGTTTGTCTTTGAAAACCTGGAAGACAAAGGATTAATCTTCAGAAACGGGCCATACTTTATGGGCCCTCAGGGCCTTTACCTAAACAAATGGTCCCCTGACTTCGACCCCACTCAGGATGTTCCCTCGGAAGTCCCGGTTTGGGTTAGACTCCCTCACTTGCCTCTCCACTGCTGGAATCCAAATTCTCTCCAGACCATAGGAAATGCTTTGGGAAAATACATAGATCAGGCGGTAAGAAAGGATCAGTACTCATGTGCCCGCATCTGCGTAGAAGTAGATCTCGAAGAAGGATTACCGGAAGCAATCAAGCTCACTGTTGCTGGGTGGACGCATGTCCAAGAGCTGGATTATGAATAGCTGCCCTTTAAATGTAGGCACTGCCACGGGCACGGTCACTTCGCAAAGCACTGTAAGAAGAAGGCGGAGGAACAGGCGGATAAACAAAATGGGGAACAATGGACCCTAGTCCAAAGAAACACTAGCTCAAAAAAAGGCGCAGGCAAAGGAAATATGACTGGAGGTCAATCAAGCTCCAAAAGCAACTAAGAAGCGGAAGCTCCTCCAAATGCACCAGAAGGAGAGCAGGACATACAAGCTAACCTAAATCAGGAGAACGAGGAACAGCCGGCCCCTTCCCCTTCAAACAAAGAGAGAGAGGAAACAAATCAGTTGGAGGAAAATCAAGGCTCTCCCACTAATCCTTCCTATGCAGAAATAGCAAAGAAAAAACCAGCGGCTAGTTCTAGTTCTTCCGAAGATGAATTCTACGAGCGCCCTTCCAAAAAAGCAGGAAGGAAATATCGTAAAGAGAAGAGGGAAGAAGAGGCAGAAAGACTCAAGATTCAAGGAAGTCAATCCACAATAGAAATGTCTATTGGGCGAAATATCAGACCAAGGCCTTCCAAGGGAGGCCCCAACCCCCCTCTTTGTAAATAATGAATCTCGTCTCTTGGAACTGTAGAGGTCTGGGGAACCCCTCTAGAATAGAAGCAGTCAGGGACCTACTGAAATCAGAACCCTCAGACGTTCTTATGCTCCAGGAGAACAAAATAGAAGGGCAGGCCCTTCTAGAGTTAGGTAGAACAAAGTGGAACAAAAAAGCAGGAAAAGCAGTCAACGCAAGGGGAACCTCTGGAGGGCTGGCAACACTTTGGACGGAAGACCTCTTTCAGCTGCTTAGGACCCATGAAACCCAGCACTGGATATACACGGAGCTGAAGCATAAGGCAAGTAAGTTGACCATATCTCTCTTCAATCTCTATGTTCCAGTGACTTACTCTGAAAAGCGAGAATGCTGGGATACACTTGAGGCCTTTCTTGAACAGACCAATCCCAGCAATATCATTCTAGCCGGGGATCTGAATATTGTTCTGAAAGCAAAAGAAAAGAGGGGGGGGATCAGCTCCAGTGACCCTATGTTGGCCAAGGTTGAGGATATCACCCAGCACTGGGACCTTCTTGATTTCAGGCCCATTCGCGGCATTTACACCTGGACTAACAATCGGGTTGGTACGGAGCATATTTCTGCTCGTTTAGACCGTTTCTTGGTTCAAAGCTCCATTATGATGAACAAGAAAATAACCACCAAAATTCTTCCCAAGCTCTCCTCAGATCATAAACCCATCCAGCTCCATTTGGATGATGAAGAAGACTTGGGTCCGCTTCCTTTTCGATTCAACCCTCTCTGGATCGAGAGAGATGGATTCTTGGAGACTGTCAAGGAAGCATGGGCCAAACCAATCTCCGGATCCTCCAGCTACGTATGGGAGCAAAAGCTGAAAGCTACAAAGCAAGCACTGAAGGATTGGATAAAAGCGCCGGTTATCAACCCCATCAATCAGAGAAAGGAGGCTGTGCAGTCCTTGTCGGATCTGCAAACTGATATGGAAAACAGAGATATCACATCTGAGTTGCTCGAGGAGGAAGTAAAAGCACAAAGAGCAGCGTACCAAACTTTTCGTAAGGAAGAAGAACACTGGAGGCTTAAATCCAGAAGCCTTTGGTTGAAGGCCGGGGATCGGAACACTCCCTTCTTCCACCGGCAATATAGAGCTAGACTGTCGAAGAACTACATAGCAGAAATCAAAACAGCCGAGGGTCAAGTATGTAAAGGATTCAATCAAGTTAAAGCCGCTGCTGAAAACCACTACAGGAACTTGTTCAGAGAAGAAACTCAAAGCAATGATGAGGAGGTGGATGATTTTCTCTCCTGTGTTCCCTCCCTTATCAGTCCCGAAGACAACTTAAACCTCTGCAGACCCATTACTGAGGAGGAAATCATAAAAGTTATTTGGTCCATGGAATCAGATAAGGCTCCTGGGCCGGATGGGTTCACAATCCACTTCTACAAATCCTGCTGGCACATTATCAAGGCAGATCTGCTTAAAATGACAAGAGGATTCATGCAGAAAGCCAAGATTGGTGGAGGAACTAAGTCCACTTATCTGGCTCTAATTCCTAAGGACACCAATCCTGACTCCTTTGTTAGATTCAGACCTATCTCGCTGTGCAATGCTTCTTATAAAATCCTGGCAAAACTGCTGGCGAGTCGGATCAAGCCACTGTTAAAAAAACTGATCTCCAGCAACCAAGGTGGATTCGTGGAGGGTAGGCACATTCTGGACAACGTGATCCAAGTTCAGGAGACAATACACTCAAGTAAGCAATGAAAGGAGAAAGGTATGTTGATTAAACTAGATATGGCTAACGCCTTTGATAGAGTTAATCATAGCTTCCTATCTAAGGTCTTGCTCTCCTTTGGTTTTTCGATACATTTTGTCCATTTAATAAAAGCCTGCATTGACAGTCCATGGATTGCTCCGCTAGTTAATGGCAGACCCGCTAACTTCTTCCAAGCTCAGAGAGGTATCAGGCAGGGTTGCCCACTCTCCCCCTTCCTGTATATCATAATGGCAGATTCCCTAAGTCGTAAGCTTACTGCTGAAAGAATAGCAGGACATATTCCGGGTCTCAAACCTTCAAATGGAGCTGAACCTTTGAACCATGCTCTCTTTGCCGACGACTCTCTCCTACTCGGAGGAGCCTCCATCAGAATAGCCAGAGCGTTCGACTCAGTCCTCAGAAAGTACTGCAGAGTTTTAGGTGCCTTGGTTAACGAGAGTAAGAGCGAAATATATAGCTGGAACATAGATCAGAATGAACTTACTGCAATCTCTGCTCTTCTTGGGTTTAAAGGTCAAGCAAACTGGGACAGGTTTAAATATCTTGGTCTTCCCATAACATCTGGAGTAAACAAGAGGTCGTTATGGAGCGATATAATCACAAAAATTAAAACCAAAATTGCTGCGTGGGGAGGCAACTGGATAACTAAGGGAGGTAAAGTAATCTTAATTAAAACGGTGCTGTCTGCTCTCCCAATCTTCCAGGCAGCTTTCCTCCTTGCTCCAAGGAAGGTGATGGAGCAGATCTCCAAACTGCTCAGAGATTTTCTTTGGCAGGGAGGGAAAGGCAATGAGAGAAAAATGCATTTGGTTAACTGGGATGTGGTTAAAAAGCCATTTTCTGAAGGCGGACTGCAAATTAGAGAACCCATGCTTGTCAATCTTGCTTTGGGAGGTAAGATTTTGTGGAAGATGTTCAATGAACCCTCTCATCCAATCAGTGTTACCCTGCGCTCAAAGTACGGTCCCACTAGTGCGCTCTCCAACCTACAGACAGCTAGTGCACCCAATAGCACGCTGGTCTGGAAGTTATGTTGTAAAAGCAGCAATTTTTTCAAAAAACTAATCTACAGGATTCCAGGGAACGGCAAGCGTACGCATCTATGGAATGACAGTATAATGGGAAGTGAGCCACTTGCTCAGATGGAAGACATTGCAGACCTCAGGAATTGGCTGGAGCGCGCAGGTGTAAACAGACTGTATGATATCTCGACCTGGGATCAGCGTGGAGATTGGAACGGATGGGATTTCCACAGAGTGCCGGCACGGTTTTCCCATCAACAAGCACTGCTTGTCGATCTGTTGGATGATGCTGCACCTGTTTGCAGATCAAAAAAAGATAGCTGGGGTTGGGGACAGTCTGGGGTCTATACCACCGCAGCTGGGTATAATGCTTTACAGGACATAAGGAATTGTAGTCAAACTAAGGAGTTTTGGAAGAATGTGTGGGAGCCGCTCTCCCTTCCAAAAGTAAACTTCTTCTTCTGGACCTTGGTCCATAACAAGCAGCTTACGGGGGATAATCTCCAAAAAAGGAAAATAGCTGGGCCTCACAGATGTGTGTTATGCTGTAACAATTCTGAAACAGCTCAGCACCTCTTCATGGAGTGCAGATTTGCTGAAGAGGTTTGGGTTCTCACGCTTCAGGACTTGCAGATTCCAGCCCCCCTGCAGAACTCTGTAGCAGACCTCTTTGCCTCTTGGAGTCAACACTATCCCCATCGAATCCCTTCCAAATCTTTCTGGCGTAGAATCTAGATAGCGCTCCCAAAATATGTATGCTGGCAGATCTGGTTGGCCCGCAATCAGAAGATTTTTACAGACCTGCATTACACCCCTCTGCAAGTCGCTGCAAAAGCTAAATCCTTTCTCCTGGAAGCGGCTCAAATTCAGTATTTTAAAGAAGATCATTTGCTACTGCCCGATGAAAAGCGCTGGATTGGTATGCTTGCGCCCCATCCTCGCAAGTACCTTCAACCCCCGCAAGGTGACAATCCTGAATGGCGCATAAGAGACGAGGATGTTTTTTTTCAAAATTGGTGGAGGTCCCAAAACATTTCCACTATCTTTTTCGACGGGGCGTCCAAGGGGAATCCGGGTGCTGCTGGTGCGGGTGGAGTTATTTACTCTCCTGGTGGGTATGCCAAAGATTGGTTCTGCTGGGGACTTGGCAAGAAATCCAACAATCATGCAGAGATCCTAGGGCTCCTAAAAGCTTGTCTTATGGCAAGAGATAAGGGAATCAAAGTGCTCCAAGTCTTCGGTGATTCAGAATTGATAATAAAACATATATACATGGAAACGTCGTTCAGCAATGCCAGCCTCAACAAAATTCTGGACAGATTGAAGAGAGTCCTCCGAGACTTTGACAAGTGTAAACTTCATCACATTCTGAGAACGTCCAATAATGAAGCAGATGAGATGGCAAACAAAGGCAGCTCGCTTATGAAAGGGCAGATCATTGTAAACAACATAAGCTCCGTACAGATGCCTTGAATGTCCTTATTGACAGTTAGATGCAGTAGATAGATCTCTGCTTTGTAAAAGGGGCTGCCTCGGCAAAGACCCACAACTTTTCTTTCTTAATAAAAACATAACCGTTATAGTTTAAAAAAAAAATGATGGCATGCATGAAATTCAAAACTAGTTATGATGGCATGCAGTTAGCAAGAATGATGGCGCATGAGAGGAATGGAGAAATGTAAAGTATGTAGGTGAAGGTTAATGATGGAGCAAGATGATATTACATGCAATCAAATGTACATACCATGAATGCAAAACGTGAATGGGATGCAGAAGGACAGGCATGACAGTCAAAGAGAGGAACGTGCATGGACGGTCAAATAGTTAGTGAACGGATAGAAGATTCAAAAACAAAACACTGTGTAAAACAAAACAAACTCATTTCCGTCTCTGCTAAACCATTACCGCTTTGTTGTAAGCCATTTTCGCTCCTATAGGAAGCCATTTCGGCCATTTTAAAAACTCATAGACAGTACTGGAGAAAGGTTGTCACCATCATCGCCATTGGAAGGCTCAGTGAGGAAGAAGGAGTGCGTATTCAAGCACATCCTGGTATCTCTGACCACTGTGAAAAACATAAAGGAAAGATAAGTTGTGAGAAGGTCGAGAGGAGAAAACACAGAAGGAGAAGCAAAAGATATAGTAAGCAAGAGAAAATTGGAGTGATAAGAAGCAGTCACGGCCATAATTCTGGAAAAATTAACAGTGCCATCTAACATAAAGCAGAATTCTCTGAAGTGAGGTAAGATTTGATTGTTTTAATGATTTTCAGGATTGTGGCAATCAATCAAGCTCCGAGTTAAAGAGGGAGTGAATTTATTTCAATATGCAAGTCTGTTATGTAACAAATTCCACATTCAAACTATTTAAAAATTGTGTTGACAAGTTTTAAAAATACTCTGCCATCAGTCAATCACGAATTTTCGTTTGAATAAGTTTGTAAAAATAAGATCTTAATGGATTTGTTATGGATTTAAAACTCCAGTTCAACTGAAGAAGACCACGAGATCAGAGAAAAGTCATAAAGAGCAAGTGCATAGAAGAAGGTAAGGTCAACACATCCTCCTCCACAGTGTTTTAATTCAAATAAAAAAACAGAGAAGTGGAACTACAATTCGAATGCATGAGAAAATTGTTAGTTCAGTTATAGATTTGTTTTAAAAACACACTCAGTCTACAAATCTAGAACATAGCTTGTGAAGCGAAAGGAGGATGGATAGATATGTTTTTGAAAAAAGACAGAATTGAGGAGAAATGAAGTAAGACAGTTTACCATGAATTTTTGATGCAAATTATTGAAGTTTCTTTTGATGAATGTACATTGAATTTGGATGCAGTGTTTTGGAAATTTTTATAGGAAATAAGGAGTGAAAATACTACTATGTGTAAAAAATTTCAATTTTTTTCCACACAGTGCAATTCTTTTGCAAAACAGAGACTGTTTTTAAAGAGAATACCTACCATTTCTTTTGCAAAATAGAGATTGATTTTAAAGAGAAAACTGAGAATTAATAGAAGGTGTAACATTAGAAACATAAATTATGTTTTCTTGCAACCTTTTCTATCAAATTCTTTTTTTTTTAATTACAGTAAGAGTACATTCTTCAAAAGAAAAGAGACAGAGAATTGGTTGGTTGTCAAAAGCAGTGAAGCAGAAAGGTAAGTCTACTACCACAGTTATACTCCGCATTTAATTTTTATTTGCAAAATGAAATTAATGACAAGAGATGGTCACATTGAATGGTTTTCAGAAAAAAATGGCCTCTAGAGCAGAGCCAAAGGACTTTCAAATAGAACACTGGAGTAGGGAGATTGTGGAAAAACTTTATTAGCCAGGGTTGATAGGGTTTTTACAAAAATTCAGAGGCCATAATGAGAGAGTGACAAAATAATTTGTAAATAACTTCACACAGAATGAAACCACAGTGGGAAATATGCACATCTCTTTAAATCTTGAATATATCTCTAAAGCATTAGATTGATCATTTTCAGGAGACTTATATCATAAAGGTTTGCATTTTAGAGATAAAGGCTATACATTTTTCCTAGATAAAAATAGGAAAGGGTCCTTTGACAGATCAAAAGGTATTCCGAGGGAATGGTTTAATGAACCATGGGCTGAATTGGTGTTAATAATTCATAAATATTTCACTTGTGATACTAGATTTAGTGTAGTACATCTTTACCATGTAAGGATACTACAACACAAAGGGAGACATAAGGATAAATTTGCCATATTTCTTCTACAAGAGTTTGATGAAAATGATAGAAAGCATTAAATCAAAAGCCAAACCAAAAGAAGTTCAATTCATTCACTAGGGACTCATTAAAATTCTTGTAGATCATCAATTGAAAATTAAAGGGATGGTTTGGGAGGATTTCCTAGCAGAAAATGGGTTTGTAGAAAAAATTGTGGAAAACAAAATTAAACCCATAGAAGAAACAAGAAAGATCATACATACATCTCTTTATCCATCGACAAGATCAAAGAAACAACAGGGAGCAATGGTGCTAGAAAAAGAAACATCTTTCCTGACTATTCCCAGGAGGCAAAAAGGGAAACATTCAGTAGAACCAGAGATACAAATCATGGAAAATTATCCTATTAAAAAACAGGCCACTGAAATTCTTGAAAGATTGGAAAAACAAGTCTATGAGGATGCTTTAGATAAAGATTATTGCTTTGAGAACAATGAAGTAGAAGTTGTTTCAGTTTCTAAAGATTCAAAAGGGGAAGGTGAGAATCTTATCGAGAATCTTATCAGAGTTAAAGAGCTTACTGCTAGCTTAGAAATAAGCAAAATCATGGAAATACACTTGAAAGAGGAGAATGAAAATTATAAACTAACCAATGACAAATTGGTTAAAGAGAATGAGAATATTAGTGAGGATATGGAGAAGATGAAAAACAAAAACAATCTTCTCTACACACAGGCTTTCAAGTGGCTTCAGGAGAAAAACTCCTGGAAAGCTAAGTATGAGAAGCAGAAAGTAAAAACTTCCATCTATAAAGAAGAATAGGGTAAGGACATGGATTCTATTTTGCACACAGCACAACATGAGGTTACAGGATCAGGGATAGGATTAGCATCAGGACTCCGAAGGTCAAAGAGGAAACAACAAGTATGAGGACATGCTCGATCTTTAGTTTAGGGGAGATGTTGGGCCTTGTTTTTTTATCTCTTTTTGCTTAAGAAATACATTTTATTTTGCTACCTTATCCATCCATTTACCATAATATTCACCTCACATAGACCTAAAGATGCATATATAGGTATGTAATTTATGTTTTTCAATTATTAGATGTTTTTTGTGAAAATTGGAATTTAAGTGCAATTTTGGAAAGCAGCAGAAATTCCCATAATAGCATGATGGTTTTCATATGTGCAGGACACTTGGGATCGAGCTGGATATGTTTCTAGAAAGCTCGGGAACTAGGAGTAACAATACATCTGTTGGTACAGTCATATTGAACTTTAATAGGCTCAGTCAAAGGCGGTCAAACATGACTAGTCTTTATGGAGGATCACTAGAAACTAGGTCAATACTCTTATTTTATGGGATTTTTCCAAATTATGATGGATATGGTAGATGAATTCGACTTGATATGATAGGATATGGATATTTATGATTACTTGAGACATTTTAGATCATTTTTTTAGATATTTCATCTATTTAAGCCTCACATTTTGAAGGCTTTGACATTGGAACTTGTGTGACTTATTATTATTATCTTTGAGACTTGAAGACATAATAGAAGATCTGTTCTACCATATTTTGATGTTGCTGCATGCTAATTGATTTCTTGAAGTCTTGAGTAGCTGAGTTTACTTACAGTGCGCAAGGCAAGGGTGGAAGGGCCCCCATACCGAGCTAAGTGCACTTCTTAGTTTTCATAGCTGTAATTTGTGAACTAGTTTACTTAGATTTATTATTTCCCGCTTTCATGTTTTCACAATGGTATTGATTATATAATGCAACCAGTAATTAAGGACAACCGGGATCTCTGAACATAGAGCCTCTTGATTATTATTTCATATATCTTAATCCATTGTTTAGTGTTAGATTTCCTGCTTTCATGTTTTCACAATGGTATTGATGATATAATGCAACCATTAATTAAGGACAACCGGGATCTCTGAACATAGAGCCTCTTGATTATTATTTCATATATCTTAATCCATTGTTTAGTGTCAGATTTCTTGCTTTCATGATTTCACAATAGTGTTAAAGATATAATGAAACCGGTAATTAAGGACAATCGGGATCTCTGAACATAGAGCCTCTTGATTATTATTTCATATATCTTAATCCATTGTTTAGTGTTAGATTTCCTGCTTTCAGGATTTCACAATAGTGTTAAAGGTATAATGAAACCAGTAATTAAGGACAACCGGGATCTCTGAACATAGAGCCTCTTGATTATTATTTCATATATCTTAATCTATTGTTTAGTGTTAGATTTCCTGCTTTCGTGTTTTCACAATGGTATTGATGATATAATGCAACCAGTAATTAAGGACAACCGAGATCTCTGAACATAGAGCCTCTTGATTATTATTTCATATATCTTAATCCATTGTTTATAAATTAATTAAGTTAGTTTTTATATTTGTAATATGCATTTCACTAACCATCAATAGCTCATCTTCTAAATTTGACTGTAATTGAAACCCATATACTTTGGGGACGCTTCTAAGTTCACCAACTCAGATTGATATTAAATACTTGTGTTAATTTGCAACAGTAAATTGACCCAACATAGGGTAACACCATTAAGTATTACTTATAGAAGGTGTTAGAGTCGGCCCTTGCAGCCCTCCGTCAGTGATCATTTCGTCTTTTGCATATTCATTATTAGGTGTCTCGCTTGTTCCACTTCGTTGCATTTCACTAGGATCATGCCATGGACTGACGAAGGGGTCTGTCGTCTTATGTTTCCTCATGTTTACACCTGCAGTGCTATTTTAAAAAAAAATTCCTCAAAAAATCACTCAAAATAATTGTCATTACATTTATAGTCATCAAAATGTCAATCAGTGTCTTTGGTCCTAGTGTCTAGGGTTTTTGAGTCATTTGTATATTATTCATAAAGCCTGCAAGGTGAGGAAGGTTCCGCATTTTTTATTTTTATTTTATTATCATCAGCATTTAAAAAAAAAAAAAACATTTCTAGTCCAAAACTCTGTTTTGGAACTAGAAATTGTTCATTATTATTTTTGTAATAAACTGTAATTATTCCGCCAAGAAGAAATTGTCAAAAGTAGACCCCTGGTCTTTTCCTTAACTGAATAGCCATATCCCTGCAAGAAGACAGCAAAATCATTAAAATCGACCTCAGAAAAGCCAAAAGAAGATTGTATTTAAAAAGCCAAATGTGAAATTACAAAAACATTGTAATATGGGTTTGCAATAAGATTTGAAACAAATCTGATTGTGGAAGATATTTGCAGCATATATAAAAGCCAAACCAATTTCATTTGTACCAAACTACAGCACCCAAGTCGAGTTTTGAAGTTGGAGGGCCGATTTCAAGTTTTAAAACTGCGTGGACAGAGTTTTGGAGCTCGAGCGACCCACCTGGGCGCGAGCGACCCACCTGGGCAGAGCGACCCACGTGGGTTATTTCCGCAGTGTGAAGTTGCAAGGGGAGCGACCCACCTGGGCCGAGCGACCCACGCAGAAGCCGAGCGACCCATGCAGAAGGTGAGCGACCCACGCATCAACAGAGGTTCAAAAATTCATTTTGAGCGCCCAGTCTTGATTGGATCGCTCTCATCGGCCTTCAAACAGGTTTTTTGCAATTGCTTGATGTTTTTAATGCATTGGTGGCATCATTGGTGGTTTCAAACGTTTCAAACAGAGGATTTAAAACCCCACAGTCATAGCATTATCGTTTTCAGGGTTTTAAAATGAAAATGAATGGTTGCATGAGTTTGTTTTCTATCTTATGTCAGTAATACATTCAGCCTTGCCATATATTATCAAAACCATATTGTTCTCATGCCCATTATGCCATTGTGACCATTGCTATTATTATACCATGTTTAAAACCTTTGTTCCATGGTGACTGTGGTTGCACTATGTCTCACTGCCCAATGTAAAAACATTCTCATGACTTTGTTTCAAACTGCCCATTGACACCTTTGTTGTTATTACTCATAGACAAACACATTCTATTGATGCCATGCTCTCCTTTGATAAGATTTGTTCAATATTTTGAAAGTTGCCCGCTCCCTTTGATCAAAGTTTCACTTGCATTTAAACACAGAGATTGTGCCTCTTTTCCGATCCATCTAAAACAGAGATTTTATCCATGGTTTGTTTCCTTATGGTGCTTTGACGGTGGGAATATTGGTTGGGTGTTGAAACATACATCCTAACTTTGTTTGCACTGCTTTCATATCAGTATACATAGTGCCAAAAGCTTGGTCAGAGCCATGTCGGAGACAGAGTCAGAATATGAGCTAGGGTCAGGCAGTGATTCGGTGACTGAAGGCAATGTGCCACGGGGGTCCCACAGAGATCACAGAAGTGGTAATCATCGCAGAGAGGAGCCTACTTCTTTGGCTCGGTTGCAGGCATGCCCATTAGCTATGGATTTTTTTCGATATTTGTCATGTTTCAGATTTTGTGAGATGGTTGCACAAACCCGGCCTCATCGTGAATTGGCCCGTCTGTTTGTTCTTCATTTACGGGATGGTCGGGTAAGCCTTGCTGGGGTTGATTTCATTGTGTCACCCTTGACTATTGCTCAAGCTACTGGTATACCGAACATGGGCGAGGAATGGAACAAGGGTCAGCAGTTAGAGAAATTTCACTATGAGCCATACATTAAAACTGGATATATGGCTTACTTGAGCAGAGTTTTTCCATTCAGATTCTTGAGAGATGAGTATGCACCGCTCATGAGACTCATCATTCAGTATTTTAGTTGTGAGGGCAAGTATGCTCGTCTTTTCGCGTACCATATTCGTTTGCTGATGCACTTCACAAGGGTACGTATGATGAATATTCCGTATTTCATACACCGCAACATAGAGAGGATGGTGACATTTGTGCAGAAGAAGACGATCCCAGTGCAGCAGTACAGGAGTATATATCATTTCGCTTTGATCAAAATCATGGTGTCACATCAGTTGGCAGAGCAGGGCATCACTTGGGAGGATTTCATTTCTAGAGACTTTTTCAGAGTGCCACAACAGCCTCCCGAGACAGTTCATGATGCAGGAGAGCCTTCACACCAGCCAGACATGCTTGAGGTTGAGCATATCAGCACTCCTTTGGTTCAGACATATCAGCGAGGCCACAGGGCCTTATTTGCAGCGACACGGCGAGTATTATCTCCACGTGAGGTGGAAGGGGTCTCGCCTTCTTCTTCAAGGCATGTACAAGACAGTGGGCAAGAGGCCCATGCATGATGAGGGCCCATCGTGAGGCCTAGACATAGATTTCGATGGGTCATTGATGCTGATACTGCTCTCCAGATTCATATCAGAGGGAAGCCATCCAGAGCAAGGCCAGAATGACCAGCTGAAAGACCAATTGCAGGCTCAAGTAGGTGATTAACGATTGGAGCAAATGCGAACAACAATTGAGGATGAGTCATGGGGACAAACGCCAAATCCGTGAGGACAGACAGTGGAATCGAAAGAGACCCGGTGACATGACACCAGCTGATAGAGATACTGTACTCACGCGGGTGAATATACATCTGGAGAAGTTTTTGGCGAAGGAAAATCGAGACAAATACATGCTTCGCCACATGAAAGGCCATTACTGGGCTCGCATGCATGTTTGCAAAGCGAGGATGAAGATCATGAAGAGGAGGTTGCGCAAGGAACTTAGACGGCGGAAAAGGCCTAATCCACTTCGGATTTTGGCCGAGGCTTCATTGACTGGGCAGGACACATGATGGAGGACCTCCACTCCGAATTTGGGCCAATTCGGAGAAAATTTTGTCATTTTCAAATTTTTGGATCAAAAAACAGGTTTTGCAGTTACGTGGGTCGCGCGCTCATGCGCTCATTTTTTTTGGGACACTTGCTGGAGGAAATTTTTACATTTTTGGATTTTTCATGGTTAATTATGCATCCTCTGAAGTCAACTTAGCATTTCATTGAAATCTGGATGGTCAAAAAGCTCAAAAACACCATGAAAATCACCTTGCTGCCACCTTTTGCACCAGCAGGGAGTACCTCTGGGAGATTGAGGTTTTGGAGGATCAAATCAACTCCAAATTCAGAAATTCCACTTGGGCTGGAAAGTAGACATCCAGGGCTTTCCAACGACCTATCATGAGCTCAATTTGGATGCCGGGAAGGACCTCAAATTCAGCCTGGAACATGAGCGACCCACACAGTTCAGGAGCGACCCACCTGGAATTTTTTCTGAATTTTCAGCTGCCAGCTCAGTATTTCGCCTATTATGGACCAGTTTTGCTTGAGGATAGAATTTTTGGGTTTTTATGATGTAAATTCATGTTTGGCATGTAACTTTGGCTTATTTTTATCTCTTCTAGAAGATTCACTCTCAAATGAGTAAAAAATCATGTAATGGATCAGTTTCCACTCTTTTAGAGGCAAGTTGTTAGCTGCCTAGATTGTAGTTCCATGATTAGAATTTGTTGAAACTGATCCCTGAAGAGGGAATTCGACCCCTAGAGGTGGGGAAATGTGTTAGAGTGATCTATATATTGTAATTTCTCAATCATTTTCAGAGGTTGGAGAGGTTGGACTCTTGGGATACTTTTGATATCATTGTACATATTTTTCATATTTTGGCTAAGGAAAGATCAGGGGTTTCGCGGCACTTGTTGGGATCCTTGTGGTGTTCTGTTCTTGATGGTGTTTCTTCTTTGTTTACTGTAAGTTTCTTCATGTTAATGTATGCCATCCTTTCATTATGCTTCTGAACTAAATTGAATGAGTGAAATAAGGTTGAATCCATTGTTTACAGTGCTTGGCCTTTGAATTCAGTTAGTTCTATATGTTTTCAGCTGTTTGGAGAGGATCCAAGTTTTTCTTTGCCCTCTTCAGCTCCTCATCGGTCTAATCTATCCATATATCCAATTCAAAGCATCAATATCATCACCTATCTCGCCCCAGCTTGAACTCTCAAAGGTCTGACCTTATCCCCGGACCCAAATTTGTTTTTCCCATTACTCCAGCGAAAACCCAAAAAATCAAAAATCAAACATACCTATCTCTTTACTAGCCTAAAATCAGTTCTTATTGTAAGTCATCTCGCATCCTATTGCTCATTTTATCGAGATTGACGGAGAGAGCCATCTCCTGTCCTCGTAGGGCTAGCTACGAGGCTAAGCGTGGTTTGATGTAGCCTTGAGTTTTACTTCATTTCAGCCTGAGGTAGATTTGAGTGCTAACATAGTGGCGACCATACTGGGGAAGATCTCAATGGTTTGCTTGTTGATGTGTTTGTCCCACGAGTCTTAGACGGAGTCTGAAGTCACGCCAGGTAGCTTTCGAAACGCTTTTGTTATGCATAAGCGGAAGTAGATAAACGCTGCTTCAGTCGATCTCCGGTAAGCTTGTGTGTGCAGTAATCGATTTGTAAATCAACCCCAGTAGACTTATTTGTTCTAGACCTTTTGGATGATTGAGTCTAGAAGTCGAAAGGCTGAAAATAATTGACTGTGTTCCTTGAAATTTTTCCCGAGAAGATCAATACACTGGCTTCGAGAAGGAATACTAGGGCGAATCCTGACCCTGATCCACCAACAATATTTGAAAATCCAAATTTGATTCCAAGGACCCTTAGAAAACAAGGAAGTCAAGAGAGTTCTGAAAGAGAAAGCCAATTGAGTTTTGGGAGTTCCAGAGTGCTTACCCGATCTGCATCATGTCCTGTCAAAATCATATATGTTGATGAAATCCCTTTTGATGCACGGTTTGAAACATCCTTGTTTGTAAATTTTTCCGAAACTGAATTGTCAAGATTAGTTCCAGATCCATTATTTACTGAAGATTTGCAATATAGATTTGTTTCACATTACCTGGATAGACAGCTGCAAAGTTCCATTGGGGATACTAACACTCCTGAGTTTACTGAATCTGCTTCACAAATTCTTGACCCGTCTGAAATTGCATCGAGTTCACGGATCCCTACTGAGCCTCCCTTTATCCCTACCATTCCGGTTCAGCCTGAGCTTGCTGATCAGCAATCAATAGTAATTTCTCCTCCGTCTCCATTGAATACATCTCGCAGACCTACTGCTCCCACTCCTCCTGTGTCTCCTCGACAACAGATTGTCTTCAATCCACCAAGAGCTATGGCTGCTCGTTTTGCACCTCTTGTGTTACCCCAGCAGTTGAATGATATGCCCGCAGACTATCAGAGCAAGATCCCAACATTTGATGGCACTCCACAGAGTCTTCCTGCACAACAGCATGTAGACAATATGGCAGATTTCTTTGATCGTTTCGAGATTGATGAAGAGAATGTGAGTATGAGGCTTTTTGTGCAAACCTTTGGAGGAGAGGTAAGAAAATGGTTCAGAGCCTTGCCGCAAAGAAGCATCGATACATTGGCAGAACTCCAGAGGCATTTTTTAGATCGATGGGAGATGAAAAAGGATCCACTGCAGATCACTTCAGAGTATACAAACATCAAGCGTAATCATGGTGAGTCTGTTCAGGATTATATCATTAGATTCAATACAGTGTACAATGCAATCCCAGATGACTTAAGGCCGTCTAAAAAGTCATCTCTTCTTAAATTCCCGGATGGTTTTGATCCAGAGATGGCTTATTCGCTGCGTGATAGAGATCCGCCTACCTTAGAAGATATGCAGAATATTTCCGTTAGTGTTGAGGCAAATCTGAACGATAAAAGAGCACGTTTGAAAGCAGAAAAAAGAGTGACTATAAAAGAAGAGCCTTCCACATCTACATCCGAACAACACTTGATTCGTGACATGGAAAAAATGTTCAAAAGAATGAATCTTGACAAATCAGAAACGCAGATTCGGAATCCAAATTTCCGTGGCCAGCAGCAGCTACAATTCAGAATTAAGCAGCGTGAACAAAGAGCTCAAGAGCCAGCAGCCCAACAGCAGATTAAGACCCCTCTTTTGCACAATTTTGTGAGTCATGATTCCGATGATGATGATGATGTGTCAGGTGAGCAAAATCATTTCTTCACTCCCGATGATTTGCCTATCTATATCACTGAGGACGAAGAATACGGGGAAAGTTCAGTTGTTCAGAAAGATGAGGATTTCATCCTAACAAATGATGCAGATTTAGAGGAAGAATCGGAAGAATATCAAAGAGGATATATGAATGCATTGACCGCTCAGCATAAACAATATTCATTGAGAAATCGAGATGTGCCCATAAATCCCATTCAGAAAAGAAAAAGAAGCCGGCCATAGAGAAATGATTCATGATACCACGGAAGTGTAAAGAATGTCAACGAATTGACCCTGCAGCAAGTAAAGTGTCATCAGGTGAGAAGGTAAATCAGTCAAACATAGTGAAAGACAAGGCTGAAAAGAAGGAAGTTCCGGTTAAAGAGGTTGAGAAAGTTTCAGCATTTAGTCTGGAAAATGAAATTTCCAAACTGAAAATATCTATTCCTTTGACGGAAATTATGAAGAACAGCAACTACCGTAGTCAAGTCACCAAAATTCTGAACTTTGATCCAATGATTGACACAGTAAATTTTGAGGATGATCAGCCGGAATTGATTTTTGGGCCTGCATTAAATGGTGAGTCTCCTGACAGTAATGTTCCTCCTTTTTACATCAGTTTGAGGTTGCATGAATATATATTGCACAATGTTATGCTCGATTCAGGTGCTTCGCACAATTTGATGCCAAAGGCGATTATGGAAAAGTTGGGATTAGATATTACAAGAGAGTATCATGATTTGTATTCATTTGATTCCAGCCGGGTAAAGTGTATAGGACTCATCAAAGATTTGGTGGTAAGTTTAGATCAAATCCCAGCGAAGAATGTTTTGATGGATGTGGTGGTTGCCGACATTCCTCCTCGGTTCGGGATGCTCCTTGCAAGATCTTGGGGAGCAAAGTTGAAAGGTACACTTCAGTTAGATTTCTCTTACGCTACAATTCCAGTCTTCGGTCAAATGAGAAAGTTATATCGAGAGCAGAAGATGAAATACATGATAACTAGCAAAGAGAAGCCAATCAATCATCCTGTGAATTATGTACATACTGATTTAGAGTCGTTTGTGTTGCTTGTTGATAGTTTTAATGATGTAGAAAGTCAATTAGTTCAGGCAGAAGACATACCAGAAATAAATGAGAATTTTAGAGAAGTTTTGCAAAAAGAAAGAAGAGAAAAACAAGCTGTTTTGGAGCAATCAGCTGAAGACAATGGGCAGCAAACAGGAAAAACAGAGCCGGCACAGTTTCAGCATTTAGAGGATGGTGAAGATGGTCTTTGGACCATGGATTTTGATGGTACAGTGGGCAGCGATGGTGCTGGGATTGGTGTGTGGATTCGTAGTCCATTTTCCGCTCCTGATAGAGTTCCGAGCAATGTGAGAGTGTGTTCTTACAAGCTTACATTCGATTGTTCAAATAATGAAGCGGAATACGAGGCTCTTATTGCTGGCCTTAAGATTCTCAAGAAGCTGAAAGCGAAAAGGATTGCAGTATATGGTGATTCAGAATTAGTGATAAAGCAAGTTAAAGGCGAGTTTCAGGCTAAGCATCCTCGCATGAGGGCTTACCGAAATGCAGTTTTGGACATTTTGAAGTTATTTTCTGATCATACTTTGACATGTGTGCCCCGCATACAAAATGGTGTTGTTGATGGACTTGCTAAGGCAGCAAGCAATCTTAAGATTCCAATGAATTCCAGCAACAAGTTTGAGATACATGTGAAACACCGGCCCACCGTTCCAGACAATCAGCGATGTTGGCAAGTCTTTGAGAATGATGAGGAGATTAGTGAATTTCTGCAGAATAAGGGTAAGTTTAAAGATACCTCCATAGATACAGAATTTGATGATGGTAGTGATGACATACAGATAAATCAAATGGATGTGTTGCAACTGAAGGATAACATCATTCCTAAGGGATTGATTCCTTTGGAAGAGTTGTTTGATCAAGATGATGTAGCCCGTAAACCTACATTGAGGCCAACAGAAAAAGGTGTCGAAGAGGTAAATATTGGGACAGCTGAGAATCCCAAGATGGTAAAATTGTCAAAGTCATTGTCACCAAAGGTAAGAGCCGAATATGTGAAATTGTTATCTTCATTTTCTGATGTGTTTGCATGGGATTATTCGGATCTTAAAACATATGATACCAACATCATTCAGCATACTATTCCCATCAAACCAAATCAGAAGCCTTTTTGTCAAAAGTTGAGGAGGATCAATCCAAAGCTGCTACAATCAATCGAAAAAGAGGTAAATAGGTTGTATAAGTCAGGAATCATTGTGCCTATTCGATTTTCAGATTGGATATCAAACTTGGTGCCCGTGAGAAAGAAGACAGGTGAGATCCATTTATGTATTGACTTCAGAAATCTGAATAAGGTATCATTAAAAGACAATTATCCGCTGCCAAAAATGGACCATATATTGCAGCGAGTAGTTGGGGCATCAAGGATGTCATTACTCGACGGATACTCAGGTTATAATCAGATTTTAGTGCAGGAAGATGATCGTGACAAAACTGCGTTCACCACTCCTTGGGGAACATTTCATTATGCAAAGATGCCGTTTGGTTTAAAGAATGCAGGCGCTACCTTTCAGCGTGCAATGGACATGGCTTTTGCCAATGAGAAAGATGTGTTTTTCGTTGTTTACCTTGATGATCTAACTGTGTTTTCCAATTCTGATGAGGAACATTTATATCATTTGAAAATTGTTTTCCAGAAGTGCAGAAAATATGGCATTTCGTTGAATCCGAAAAAGAGCCTTTTCGCCATGGATGAAGGAAAGCTCCTTGGCCACATCATATCGAAAGATGGCATTCGAGTTGATCCTGCACGTGTTGAAGCCATACAGCAGATTGAACAGCCCCGGAACAAGAAAGAAATACAGTCATTTAACGGTAAAATGAATTTTCTGCGTCGTTTCATTCCCAATCTTGCAGAACACCTTAGAGAAATCACGAACATGCTGAAAAAGGACAGTCAGGTAAGATGGATAGAAGAGGCGGTAAAGTCATTCAATTTGGTAAAGATAGCTCTTTCCTCAGCCCCTATTTTAATCAGCCCAGATTACACACAAGACTTCATTTTATTTTCTTTCGCTTCTGAGCACACATTGGCGGCTGTTTTAATGCAAAAAAGGGATGGAGTTGAGAATCCCATTGCTTTCTTCAGTCGGATCATTAGAGATGGAGCATTGAAGTATAATATCATTGAGAAACAAGCACTTGCGCTTGTAAAGGCCTTGAAGGATTTCCGTGTCTACATATTGCATTCCCATATTACAGCATATGTTCCTAACGCAGCAGTTAAGGATGTTTTGGTACAAGCAGATCCAGAAGGAAGAAGAGGTAAGTGGATCGCTGCGTTGTTAGAATACGATGTGGAGATTAAACCAACCAAGCTGATCAAAGGACAAGGACTCGCCAAGCTCATGGCTGAAACAAATCTGCATGCTCTAGACATAAATTTGATTGCTGCCATGTCTGATGAAGATGGGGAAAGTACGTCGGTTCAGGTATCCGATATTTTTGTTTCTTCTCCTTGGTATGCTGACATTTTATATGTGCTTCAGAATTTGTCTACACCGCCTGGTATGCCTCGAAATAAGAGTAGAACATTGAAGTTAAGAGCTACTAAATTCTACATTTTGAATTCTGCATTGTATTGGAAGGACCCTGGAGGTATGTTGTTGAATTGTTTGGTAGAGGAGGAAGCTCAAAGAGTTTTGGAGGATTTTCACAAAGGTGACTGTGGAGGTCATTTGTTTTGGAAGACCACAGCGAATAAGATTCTAAGGGCGGGGTATTATTGGCCTTCTTTATTTTCTGATGTGTTTAAGGCTGTTAAAAATTGTCATGAGTGTCAAATTTTCGAAGGGAAGCAGAAACTACAGCCTTTGCCTCTAAAACCAATTGAAGTTAGTGCACCATTCCAGCAGTGGGGATTGGATTTTATCGGGGAAATCCACCCAACATCTTCCGGACAGCATAGATGGATCTTGACAGCTACAGACTACTTCACGAAGTGGATTGAGGCGATTCCCACTCGACAGGCCACTGATGCGGTAATTATCTCTTTCCTTGAAAACAATATTCTGTCACGCTTTGGGTGTCCTACTAAAATAATCACAGATAATGCGGCAACCTTTAAGTCTAAGAGGATGGTTGATTTTTGCTTTAAGTACAATATTACCTTGGGACATTCGACCGCCTACCATCCGCAAGGGAATGGCTTGGCGGAATCTTCAAATAAATCCTTGGTGAATATCATTAAGAAATTGCTGGAAATCAACAAGAAGGCTTGGCACAAAAAGTTGGTGAATGCATTATGGGCTGATAGGGTAAGTCAGAAAAGGTCTATTGGTATGTCTCCTTTCGAGTTGGTGTATGGGACGGATACGGTTTTTCCTACTTCACTTGCTGTCCCGGTGGTCAGATTGCTTCAGGAGGCTGGAAGTGAAGAGGATCCTATGCAGCGGAGGATTAATGAGATGATTCATTTACAGCAGACACGAGAGGAGGTATTTCAAAACACTTTCAAGTTGCAGGAGCGCATAAAGAAGATCTACGACAGAAAGGCGAAAGTAGATAAGTTTCAGTTGGATGAGGTAGTTTTGAAATGGGATGCTCGGAATGAAGATAAGGGAAAGCACGGCAAATTTGAAAATTTGTGGAAGGGACCTTTTAAGATTGCAGCGTATCGGGGTCAGAATGCATTTCTTCTCAAAGAAATGAATGGAGATGATTGTCCTGGAGGACCGATTAATGGTCGGTTGCTGAAGCGTTATTATTTCTGAGTACTTGCTGCTGATCTCATTGTCATTGTATATATCATTTTACTTTTGTTTCGCTGCAAGTGTGCTCTGATCTCTCATTTTCAGTCTGGGGCCCGGAGCGAAGGCTATAATTCTGGAGATAGAGGTTGGTTGGTTTGAAATTGTCAAGTTAAGTTTTATCAGTCTTTTAGATTGAGTCATGTCAGTTTGAGTCATGTAAGTTTGAGTCTTGTCAGTTTTGGTCAAATTGAAGTCCGTCGTTAGTCAAATCTGCAGTCAATAAAGTTGTCCAAAGTTTGTTTTATCAGTTGAAATAACGATTCCATCGCCCAATGGATGAGAGGCACTGTCTGACTCCCCCAGAGATCTGCCGTTCTTGGCATCTCCATGGAGCCACCATCCCCATTGGAGCCAATGTTAGAGTCGGCCCTTGCAGCCCTCCGTCAGTGATGATTTCGTCTTTTGCATATTCATTATTAGGTGTCTCGCTTGTTCCACTTCGTTGCATTTCACTAGGATCATGCCATGGACTGACGAAGGGGTCTGTCGTCTTATGTTTCCTCATGTTTACACCTGCAGTGCTATTTTAAAAAAAAATTCCTCAAAAAAATCACTCAAAATAATTGTCATTACATTTATAGTCATCAAAATGTCAATCAGTGTCTTTGGTCCTAGTGTCTAGGTTTTTTTGAGTCATTTGTATATTAGTCATAAAGCCTGCAAGGTGAGGAAGGTTCCGCATTTTTTATTTTTATTTTATTATCATCAGCATTTAAAAAAAAAAAACATTTCTAGTCCAAAACTCTGTTTTGGAACTAGAAACTGTTTATTATTATTTTTGTAATAAATTGTAATTATTCCGCCAAGAAGACATTGTCAAAATCAGACCCCTGGTCTTTTCCTTAGCCGAGATAGCCATATCCCTGCAAGAAGACAGCAAAATCATTAATATCGACCTCAAAAAAGCCAAAAGAAGATTGTATTTAAAAAGCCAAAGGTGAAATTACAAATACATTATAATATGGGTTTGCAATTAGATTTGAAACAAATCTGATTGTGGAGGATATTTGTATCATGTATAAAAGCCAAACAAGTTTCATTTTCACAAATCTACAGCACCCAAATCGTGTTTTGGAGATTGGAGGGCCGATTTCAAGTTTTAAAACTGCGTGGACAGAGTTTTGGGGCTCGAGCGACCCACCTGGGCGCGAGCGACCCACCTGGGCAGAGCGACCCACGTGGGTTATTTCCGCAGTGTGAAGTTGCAAGGGGAGCGACCCACCTGGGCCGAGCGACCCACGCAGAAGGTGAGCGACCCACGCAAACACAGAGGTTCGAAAATTCATTTTGAGCGCCCAGTCTTGCTTGGGATCGATTCATCGGCCTTCAAACAGGTTTCTATCAATTGCTTGATGTTTTTGAATGCATTGGTGGCATCATTGGTGGTTTCAAACGTTTCAAACGGAGGATTTAAAACCCCACAGTCATAGCATGATCGTTTTCAGGGTTTTAAAATGAAAATGAATGGTTGCATGAGTTTGTTTTCTATCTTATATCAGTGACACATCCAGCCTTGCATATAATATCAAAACCATATTGTTCTCATGCCCATTATGCCATTGTGACCATTGCTATTATTATACCATGTTTAAAACCTTTGTTCCATGGTGACTGTGGTTATACTATGTCTCACTGCCCAATGTAAAAACATTCTCATGACTTTGTTTCAAACTGCCCATTGACACCTTTGTTGTTATTACTCATAGACAAACACATTCTATTGATGCCATGCTCTCCTTTGATAAGATTTGTTCAATATTTTGAAAGTTGCCCGCTCCCTTTGATCAAAGTTTCACTTGCATTTAAACACAGAGATTGTGCCTCTTTTCCAATCCATCTAAAACAGAGATTTTATCCATGGTTTGTTTCCTTATGGTGCTTTGACGGTGGGAATATTGGTTGGGTGTTGAAACATACATCCTAACTTTGTTTGCACTGCTTTCATATCAGTATACACATTGCCAAAAGCTTGGTCATAGCCATGTCGGAGACAGAGTCAGAATATGAGCCAAGGTCAGGCATTGATTCGGTGACTGAAGGTAATGTGCCACGGGGGTCCCGCATAGATCATAGAAGTGGTAATCATCGCAGAGAGAAGCCTACTTCTTTGGCTCGGTTGCAGGCATGTCCATTAGCTATGGATTGTTTCCAATATTTGTCATGTTTCAGATTTTGTGAGATGGTTGCACAAACCCGGCCTCATCGTGAATTGGCCCGTCTGTTTGTTTTACATTTACGGGATGGCCGAGTAAGTCTTGCTGGGGTTGATTTCATTGTGTCACCCTTGACTATTGCTCAAGCCACTGGTATACCAAACATGGGCGAGGAATGGAACAAGGGTCAGCAGTTAGAGAAATTTCACTATGAGCCATACATTAAAACTGGATATATGGCTTACTTGAGCAGAGTTTTTCCATTCAGATTCTTGAGAGATGAGTATGCACCGCTCATGAAGCTCATCATTCAGTATTTTAGTTGTGAGGGTAGGTATGCTCGTCTTTTCGCGTACCATATTCGTTTGCTGATGCACTTCACAAGGGTACGTATGATGAATATTCCGTATTTCATACACCGCAACATAGAGAGGATGGTGACATTTGTGCAGAAGAAGACGAGCCCAGTGCAGCAGTACTAGAGTATATATCATTTCACTTTGATCAAAATCTTGGTGTCACATCAGTTGGCAGAGCAGGGCATCACTTGGGAGGATTTCGTTTCTAGAGACTTTTTCAGAGTGCCACAGCAGCCTCCCGAGGCAGTTCATGATGCAGGAGAGCCCTCACACCAGCCGGACATGCTTGAGGTTGAGCATATCATCACTCCTTTGGTTCAGACATATCAGCGAGGCCACAGGGCCTTATTTGCAGCGACACGGCGAGTATTATCTCCACATGATGTGGAAAGGGTCTCGCCTTCTTCTTCAGTGCAGGTACAGGTACAAGACAGGGGCAAGAGGCCCATGCATGATGAGGGCCCATCAGGAGGCCGGGACACCGATATGACAGTCATTGATGTTGATACGGGCTCTCTTAGCTCGAAGCTGAGGGAAGTCATCCAGGAGCAAAGGGCCGAGAATGACCAGCTGAAAGACCAATTGCAGAAGGCTCAGTGGGTGATTAACTATTTGGAGCGGCGCAACAAACAGCTCGAGGATGAGCTCACATTTTATGAGGTGCGCCAAATCCGTGAGGACAGACAGTGGAATCGAAAGAGGCCCGGTGACATGACACCAGCTGACAGAGATACTGTACTCACGCGGGTAAATATACATCTGGAGAAGTTGTTGGCGAAGGCCAATCGAGACAAAGACATGCTTCGCCACATGAAAGGCCATTACTGGGCTCGCATGCATGTTTACAAAGCGAGGATGAAGATCATGAAGAGGAGGTTGCGCAAGGCACTTCGACGGCGGAAAAGGCCTAATCCACTTCGGATTTTGGCCGAGGCTTCATTGACTGGGCAGGACACATGATGGAGGACCTCCGCTCCGAATTTGGGCCAATTCGGAGAAAATTTTGTCATTTTCAAATTTTTGGATCAAAAAACAGGTTTTGCAGTTACGTGGGTCGCGCGCTCATGCGCTCATTTTTTTTGGGACACTTGCTGGAGGAAATTTTTACATTTTTGGATTTGTCATGGTTAATTATGCATCCTCTGAAGTCAACTTAGCATTTCATTGAAATCTGGATGGTCAAAAAGCTCAAAAACACCATGAAAATCACCTTGCTGCCACCTTTTGCACCAGCAGGGAGTACCTCTGGGAGAATGAGGTTTTGGAGGGTCACATAAACTCCAAATTCCTAAATTCCACTTGGGTTGGAAATTAGACATCCAGGGCTTTCCAACGAGCTATTATGAGCTCAATTTGGATGCCGGGAAGTACCTCAAATTCAGCCTGGAACAGGAGCGACCCACAGAGTTCAGGAGCGACCCACCTGGAATTTTTTCTGAATTTTCAGCTGCCAGCTCAGTATTTCGCCTATTATGGACCAGTTTTGCTTGAGGATAGAATTTTTGGGTTTTTATGATGTAAATTCATGTTTGGCATGTAACTTTGGCTTATTTTTATCTCTTCTAGAAGATTCACTCTCAAATGAGTAAAAAATCATGTAATGGATCAGTTTCCACTCTTTTAGAGGCAAGTTGTTAGCTGCCTAGATTGTAGTTCCATGATTAGAATTGGTTGAAACTTATCCCTGAAGAGGGAATTCGACCCCTAGAGGTGGGGAAAGGGGTTAGAGTGATCTATATATTGTAATTTCTGAGGCATTCTACAGGTTGGACTCTTGGGATACTTTTGATACTATTGTACATACTTTTCATATTTTGGCTAAGGAAAGATCA
This sequence comes from Pinus albicaulis, assembly GCA_034641835.2. Taxonomy (NCBI): domain Eukaryota; kingdom Viridiplantae; phylum Streptophyta; class Pinopsida; order Pinales; family Pinaceae; genus Pinus; species Pinus albicaulis. Next base: position 2,057,383,738 of record CM076575.1, read on the forward strand.
GGGGTTTTGCGGCACTTGTTGGGATTCTTGTGGTGTTCTGTTCTTGATGATGTTTCTCCTTTGTTTACTGTAAGTTTCTTCATGTTCAATGTTGCCATCCTTTCATTATGCTTCTGAACTAAATTGAATGAGTGAAATAAGGTTGAATCCATTGTTTACAGTGCTTAGCCTTTGAATTCAGTTAGTTCTATATGTTTTCAGCTGTTTGGAGAGGATCCAAGTTCTTCTTTGCCCTCTTCATCTCCTCGTCGGTCTAATCTATCCATATATCCAATTTAAAGCATCAAGATCATCACCTATCTCGCCCCAGCTTGAACTCTGCAAAGGTCTGACCTTATCCCCGGACCCAAAATTTGTTTTCCCATTACTCCAGCGAAAACCCAAAAAACCAAAAATCAAACATACCTATCTCTTTACTAGCCTAAAATCAGTTCTTATTGTAAGTCATCTCGCATCCTGTTGCTTATTTTCTCGAGATTGACGGAGAGAGCCCTCTCCTGTCCTCGTAGGGCTAGCTACGAGGCTGAGCGTGGTTTGATGTAGCCTTGAGTTTTACTTCATTTCAGCCTAAGGTAGATTTGAGTGCTAACAGAAGGAATCGGTCCATAGGCCATGCTTGCTACAAGACAATAAAATTTAACACAACCAATACTCCTGTATATTTATACTTTCTCATGAGTATTCCTAGGAGTCTTGTGTTAAATACCCCTTATAATTATATTATTTACTTTTAATTATAAAGTGATTCTATTCCATTGTTTTTTTTTTACAGAAACGGATATGGATTTATATTAGAAATTGGCCAAAATGCCTTTCACCGGTTACAATAGATCGGGCATAGCCCTTGAACTTAGATCGACTAACTGATCATAGGCCCCAAAATTTGGAGATCCGTGTTTTTTACTCGAGACTAGAGAATCTATCTCCATTAATTTTCCTATCTTAAATGTACAAACAAACTGTTTCAAAATAATGCAGTAAAACATAACTCTAAATTAAGGGATGGAGTCCCACTCCACAATACCATCTTTCAAGAGAGAGCCAGCGGGAAGTGGCACCACCCTGTTGGCTTCTAGATCAGCGTCTTTATTGTTCCCCCTCAATACATGAAGGAAGTTTGCAGTTTGAAAATATTTCACCAGAATTCTGATTCTTGAAATCACTCTTGCCAATCTAAGATCTGCAGGAGAAGAATCCTCCAAAAAAAATTTAATAATGGACTGAGAATATCCTATAATATTAACCTCTGAAAGGCCAAAGGCCTTAGCTTGCTTGAGACCTTGAAGAAGATCCAAGGCTTCTGCTTGAATGCTGGTGGAATGACCTAAACCCCAAGCGAACTTAGTCACAATTTTGCCCTCCTTATACTTTATAACTCCTCCTACCCCAGCCAATCCAGGATTGCCTTTCGCTGCCCCGTCGAAGAACAGAGAGTATCTGGATTGCCTGATGAGCTAATCAGATAGATCATTCTACTTCCCTCTGAATTGCCACTCTTTTGTATCCTTGTGATGCCTTGTTTCTCCAGAGAATTGGAGATCCAACAAAGCACCCCAGTCTAGGTCTTGCTGACTTAGGTTCGAGTCCGACAAGTGCTCCCCCAGACTTTCTTTCCAAAGACTTTTTATTTTGATGATGGTGAACTGCGGATTTAAGATTTCATCTCTGAAGACTCTTATGTTTCTCTCCAGCCAGATTTGCCAGCAGATAAATTTCGGCAAGGAGAGCCAAGCGGCTTTAAAAATTTCGTTTTTTGGGAGAGTTTCTGGGTAGAAGTTTCACCAGTTTGAAAATAAGTCAGGGATAGACGTTGGTAAGATGAATTATGTTTTCCAATGGCTCAAGAGGTTCTGCCAGATTTATTTTGAGAATTTGCAGTCCAAGATAATGTGTTGGGCGTTCTCTTCACTGTCACAACACAAGTGGCATCGTGAGGGACCGTGGAACCCTTTCTTCTTCAATCTGTCTTCTGTCAAAATTCCTTTGTGGCATAACAACCAGCAGGATGAGTCAACTTTTGGCATGGTTTTGTAAGTCCAGAGCCCCTTCCACACAACAGGGTCGGGAGGGACGTGTGGCCGATCTTGGAGGCTTTTATACCCCTGTGCTACAGTATATAGCCCTGGGGCGGCACCCCAACTGCAGGCGTCCTTCCTACCAACGCGCAGAGGCGCCTTACCGTGCAACTGAGTGAGAAGGAGGTCGCGTTCTTGAATCAGCTCTGGAGGAACAGGCGGGAGTCTCCATCGTAGCCAGTTGCTGCCAGACCACAGCGAAATGCCCCAAAGAGAAACGCAACCTGCTCGGTCTAGCCACGGTCGCAGCGCTTGCAGAGAACTGTAGCTCGATAATGGGGGATGCATCATGATGCAGTCGTCCCATATTTTCATTTCTTTGCCATTGACAGGAATCCAATACGCTCTGTCTCTGATTAAAGGAGCTGATTTGAGACAGAGTTTGATCAGTTGTGAACCTGAGGTGGGTAGTGAGGTTTCCAGGCATCTTTTCCGTTTCCCCATGAAATACTTCCTCCATAAAGCTCTTTGCGCCCACCCTGGGTGTGGACCAATTATTCTCCAGAAAATCTTGGCTCCCATGGCTGTGTTTTGGAGGCTGAGATCTTTAAAGTTTAAGCCTCCTTCATTCTGAGGCTTACATATTTTCTCCCAACTTACCAAGGGGATTTTCCTGTCATTGTGTTTGTCGCCTTTCCAGAAGAATTTGCAGATGAAGGCTTCCATTTTTTTGATGATGCCCATGGGAGCAAGGATTACAGAGAATTGAAAAATGGGGAGACTACTGAGAACAGATTTGATGAGGACAGTTTTGCCAGCAAGGTTTAACCATGAGAATCCCCATGCTTGAATTTTAGCCTTGAATTTATCCAGAAGAGGAATCCAATCTTTGCTGTAAGCTAGTTTTCGGAAGATAGGAAGGCCCAAATAGGTAAAAGAGATCCAAATGAGGGAGGCAGAAAAGCCAAGGATTCTTGTGATGGCCGAAAGAATGGAGGTAGAGATATTCCAACGAAAAAATTTGCATTTACCTTTGTTCAAACTGCTGCCTGTAGCTTCGTTGTAATCATCCAGAACCTCCTTGAACATTAAGGTTGATCTGACAGAGGCAGCCCCTAACAAGAGGGTATCATCAGCAAACAAAGTATGATTAACATTTTTAACCCCTCTGGCTATGTTGAGCCCCAGCATTTCTTGATCAACCAATTTCTGGTCAAGATAGAAGCTCAGGACAGAAACATGGAGGACAAAGAGAAGCGGAGAGAGGGGGCAGCCCTGCCTAAGCCCTCTAGAAGCTTTGAAAAAGCCAGCTGCTCTCCCGTTCACCAAAGGAGCGATCCAGGGATCGGCAATACAAGCGCGGATCCAATTGATAAAGCCCATTCCAAAGCCAAATTTATGTAGGACTTCCCAAATAAAACTGAGTCTGACACGATCAAAAGCATTTGCCAAGTCTAGTTTAATTACCATACCTTTCTCTTTGCGAAGTTGGCTCGAATGGATCGCCTCTTGCACAAGAATGAAATTGTCAACAAGTTGTCTCCCCTAAACAAACCCGCCTTGATTTTCCGGAATGATGGCAGGGACGATGCCTTTTAGCCTATTTGCAATCACCTTTGTGATTATTTTATATCCAATATTACAAAGAGAGATGGGGCGAAACCGATTAAAATCTTTAGCGCCCTTTTCCTTGGGTATGAGGGCAAGGAAGGCAGAATTAGTGCTGCCCCCTATTTTCTGGAAATTTTGAGATTTCAAGATCATTTTTAGAGGTCTTTCTCCACAATTGGCCAATAGGTTTGAAGGAATCTTGCAGTGAAGCCATCCGGGCCTGGGGCTTTGTCGGGCTCCATGTCGGAGAGAGCATCTTTTATTTCTTTTATAGAGATCTTAGCTTCTAGATGTTGATTCATTAGAGGGGAGATCTTAGAAGGAACCGCCTCCAAAAATTTAGAGTTTGGGTCAGTCACTCCCTCTTCTCTGTACAGATTTTTAAAGTGGTTGAAGGCTGCTCTCTTTATGCTCCCAAAGTCTTTGTGAGTCGAGTTTCCTTCTTTGATTTCTGCAATAGAATTGAAGCTCTTTCTAGCTTGAGCTTTTTTATGAAAGAAGGCAGAGTTTCTGTCTCCCGCTTTAAGCCATAGACTCCTAGACTTTTGTCTCCAATGCTCTTCCTCCGAAAGGCAGGCTTGATGAAAGGTTTGCTGAAGCTCAGCTTCCTTATCTAATACTTCTTTAGTGATTTCTACATCTTCATTTTGAGCGTGATGCTGAGCAAGTCTGTCTTGCGCCTGCTTTCTCTCTTGTGTAGGGGAGGGGAGAGATTTGGCCCATGATTTAAGAACAGCTTTCAGTCTTCTATGTTTTTCTTCCCAGATGAAGAAAGGTGAACCCTTCACTGGCACTTTCCAGCTGTCCTGAACTAAATTCAGGAACTCAAGATCCTTGACCCAAAGAGGATTGAATCTGAAAGGTATGGGACCAAGATCCATGTGACCCAACATCTCAAGCATAATAGGCTTATGATCTGAAACATTGCATGGGAGGATATGCAATCTGGATTCTAAGCCCAACAAAAGAAAATAACTCTGCACCAAACATCTATCAAGTCTAGCAACAATGTGACCGGGGCCTATTCTTTTATTGGACCAGGTATACTTACCATTTTCTGAGGGGACATCGAGCAGATCCCAGTCCTGCATGAGATCCTCCACCCACTCCCTTGCTGGGTCCCTTACGATTGTGCCTCCACGCTTTTCCTCCATGCGTAGAGTGAGATTTAGATCACCCGCAATAATGATGTTTTCCAAGTTCTCTAACTCCAACAGATGTTTGACGGAGTCCCAACACTCCCTTTTCTCCCCTATATTTGTTGGGACATAGACATTAAAAAGGCAGAAAGTCTCCCTCGAGTCCACAGGTTGAAGCTTCAAAAACAGCTAGTGGGTATTGAGAGTCTCAGAGACCAACCTATACTTGAGAGGATTCCAGAGAGAGCCCAGCCCCCCAGAGGCTCCCCGTGTTGAAACTGCTTGGCCTTTGCTTCCATTCCAAAAAAATTTACTGGTTTGGAGGAACTCATTGCCCTCCATTTTGGTCTCTTGGATCAGAAGAATATCTGGAGCTTCTCTTCTAATAAGACTTCTCATTGCTTCTTCTTTCACTTTACTCCCCATTCCTCTGCAATTCCAGGAAACGATCTTAATCATTTATTTTTATGATGATGGGCTCCCTTGGAGCCCTGCGCTTGATTTGTAGATATCTTTGGATTTTTGCCTAGGAGTTTCTCGAGAGTGGGCTGACAACCCTGAAGTTTGTCTTTGTAAGTTTCCTGGTCTCTCTTTTCTCTGGCAGATTTACGGCCCCTTGCTGATCTTCTGACCGATGTCTGCGTATCTCCTATTTCTCCTTCCTCCTCTGACTCTTCCGAATCATGTTCCTCCTCGGAGGCTTCTGTTTGCTTATCCTTATTTCTAGCTGTGGCACTTTCTTCAGGTCTTGATGCTGCTGAGACCATTTTTTCTGAGGGTTTATCTTGCCTATCCTCTTCCTGAGGAACCTCTTATTCAGAGCTTAAGAACTCATACCTGTTTTTTTGACTTGATGGCTGAGGTACAATTTGGGCGGAGGCAAGCTAGGGGCCTTGGCCATTTGGGGCCCCAGATTTCTTGTGTGAGGTCTTTTACCGCTTAACTTGATTCCAACCATCTTCCTTTCCTTTCTCTGCTTCCCCTTTGTTCGGACACCCTCTTGCGAAATGATCGTAGATGTGACATTTACGGCATTTGAAAGGGAGCTGCTCATATTCCAGCACTTGCACATGTGTCCAACTGCCAACCTTTATTTTGATAGCCTCTGGAAGCCCCACTTCTAAGTCCACCTCGACACAGATTCGGGCGCAATCATACTGATCGTTGTTGCTTGCTCTGTCAATGAACTTTCCCAACGTATTGCCTATGTGCTTGAGGGAATCCCAGTTCCAACAATGCACTGGAAGATTTGGGAGCCGAACCCAGACAGGGACTGCCGTCGGGACATCCATGGCCGGATCGAAGTCTGGGGTCCATTTATTGAGGTAGAGACCCTAAGGGCCCATGAGATAGGGTCCATTCCTGAAGATCAAGTCTTTTTCCTCCTTAGAGTTGAACTCAAACAGGAAGTAGCCTCTTCCCAGGAAATATGAAGTGACTTTGTTCTTGATCAGCGGGATCCAGTTCTTAACAACCCAATTTTCTATTGATTTTGGCGAGGGCCAAAGGCCTGTGAACTGACCCACTAGGGCACGATATGCCAGGGACAAAGCGACCTGGATCGGGACCTCAGGAGGAAGGATGACCTCAGAAACATCAACAAGTTGTTTGACAAACTTGGCAGCTTCAGACTTCTTCTTCTTGGGCAACAGAGCTAACAAAGAGGAGAAAGCAGCTTCAGCATCAGGGGGAGAAGAAAGCGAAGGATCGAGGGGCGAGCCCTGGTTCTCCATGGCCGTGAAGAGCAGATTAGCAGCAACACTCCCAAGCTGCACAAAGCCAAAATGGAAGATATAGCATCTCAGAGCCAAAGAGAAGTAGGAAAGAATAGAACCTGCAGGAAGAGGCCTCATGGCAGAGGAGCGGGACCCAGCAAAGCCGGCGAGGGAGGCCGATAGAGCGGAATAGAGAGACCCTGAGGGAGGAGCAGGGGGAAAGGAGGACAGGACACAACAGGAGGACATGGCACAGCAGGGCGCAACAGGAGGCAGTAGGCACAGCAGGACGCGATGCAGGACGCAGCAGGAACAACAGGAGCAGGGGCCCTGCAAGAGCAGGCGCAGCCGCAGGGGCTGCAGCGCGGGGGCAGCAGCGCAAAATCTCCCTCTAGGATCAATATTAATGCAGTATCATATTCCATTGTTATGGCCACATTATATTCATTATCTGTTTGGGTACCACCACAGGTACTAATATTTTCCTCCATAGGTACATTACAAACAACGTATTATATTGGCGGCCATGCATTATTATCTCTTATATTGAGCATAAATATGCCTAACTTGGTGATGATCTATCTAATTCATTAAAGAGTGCTATATGTACTACTTGGTTTCCTATGCTTTGACTCCTTCCTTGTGTTGTCATGAGAATTGCAGTATTGTAATGTGTTTTATCCATCGTTTTCTCTCTTGACCTCACATATTAGGGGGCATCTATTACAACCTTATTGTTAGCTTAGTTGTCATCTTGAGACTCACCCACTTAGTTACTAAGCCAAGGCACTAGTTTTATACCTCGGGAAACTAAAAATAGTACCTTCATCACCCATTAAGAGAGAAATATAACCTATCTAGGCTTATATACTTGTTCAATCACAATGATATCACTTCAAGAAGGTTTGAATCGCCTCATATAATTGCCCAGGAATTTGTGCAAGACTGTAAATTCTTTAGGACCTAGGAGTCTAGATTCATCCTCTCCCCTTCTCATCAATTATATATATTGCAACAATTCCCACGAAAGAAGGAGGGAGAATATATATGTAACTAAATGTTGTTGAAATTCTCAAGGGGTAGCAGGAGTGGGAGGTGTTATTCTCTGCCCCAATGAAACAATATAATTAACTTGAGGTGTTATTCTCTGCCCCAATGAAACAATAGAATTAAATTTCTCATGAGGTTTAAGACTATTGGACACCTAATCCTCAACGGGTGGGTGTGGAATCCGAACAGTCATAAAGGAGTCCAAGTGACCTTGGAATGCGGAATCCAAGGGTCACCTAATGTACTATAAAAGCACATCTAGGGTTAGTAGTAATATAACTCACGCCTATCTTTCCCATGTGTGTGTTTACTTTCTCATCCACCATGCGTGTGTTTAACATGGTATCAGAGTAGGCGATTGTTGGCCCTGCTCCAATTTGAGTCATTGTCTTATGGCCTTGCCCAACCACTAGTTTTGTGGTTTTAATTACCTGTTGTGCCTGCAATTCAGAAATGATAGCACATAAATTAAATTAGACCTTGGCGCAATGTTCAGTTTTTAAATGCGTTACCAATCTGTCTGCATAGAGACTGGCTATATTCCTTAGTGTTGAATTGAGGACCATATGACTGCCAGAGGCCATTTCTTTGTCAATATGTCAAGCCTAGAGTTTTTGCAGAATCTCCTCAATGCCCTCTGCCCACTTAACACACCACCCAGTCTTACCATATCTATTTGTCAGCACATTTAACTCCATACACACAGCTCACACTACCCATAACACTGCTTCTCTTACCACTAAGTGCTGCCTCCTCCTCTCTGTCTGCCGCTACAATCAACGGAGGTTCTCCTGCAACATGCATTCAAGGCTGGACCCACTATTAAAATACATAGGTGTGGATGGTATGACAGCATATGTGTCGCTGAATTAATGTATGTGGTTATATGGTGCGTTAATATGAGCATTAGTATGTGCATTCTCGGCATACAGCCCACACGTGGAGCACTTACCCCTGGCATTGTGTTGTTGTGTTAATATATGTTGTGTGACCTACATAACTCACAACCTCTCGACCCTCCACCCTTTGCTCACAACCTCGACTCGGTCAAGCTCCCCATTTTTGCTCATACTCCGCTCCGACATTGTAGCTTGGCCTCAGTGTTAAAGATTGAAACAAGAAACAGTGAAAGAGGCATCCAGAAACATCATCCTTTATCCTAGTGAAAAATAAGCACCTAAACTAGGTGGGGCCCACACAGGCTATTTTTAGGTGTATGTCTATTTTTAGAATGTTGAGCGTATTATAAAATTAGCAGGATGTTGATTCTAGATGGTTGAGCAGATTCTATCTTTGGATGAATTTCTATTTTTAGATGTATGGGTGAAGTCTATTTATAGATCGCATGTCTAAAATTAGAATGCATGTCGATTATTATTATCCCTTAATAATAATCAGACAATAAATAGTAACTTATTCTCTTGGAGCACTTGATTTCAGTGAACAAATGTGGCACATCAGTGGGATGAAGGAATGACGCAATTCCTAGGGTGGTTGGTGACTCATGCATGGAGGACTTAGTTATAACTGATTGTGGCAAGTTGTAACAGAGTTGGAAGAGTAGTTATGTGAGTTGTTATTTAGTTTAACTCAGTTTAGTGAGTTAAACTCAGTTGTGCTAGTTGTAACTGAACATACACTAGTGAAAGATGAGTGAATTAATTAGTTAATTTATTCACAAGTAGTGTCTTACTTGCAACTGAAGAAATACAACAGTTAACTACTTGCATGTCAGATCCAGTGGAGAACCAGTGGAGAGATAGGTGAAAGGGTGAGATGAACTATCTACTGTGACTATAGTGGAGCATTCAATGCATCCACACACACACATTGGAGATGCCTATGCGTATTGCGTAGTCAAGGCAAGGTAAGGTCGAATTCATTTAGGGTTCTTCTTCAGCAGGGATTGCGCAGTGGAGGGAGGCTGTTAGGAGGCAAGAAATTGGTGCATTGAGGTGCAAATTTCTGCAAGACAGTGTGAGATGATTGTATATTGTACTGAGATCTCTATGAGAAATATGAGATTGTTTCATGATCCATTGATATACATAATACATGATAGTTGGGGTTTTTAGCTTTAAACTTTCCCGTTAAACAAGTGTGTTTATGTGCGATTGATTTGCTTCATATGTGTTTGCAATTGGCAATTTAATTTTCGCAAAGAATTAAGTAGAAGGATTTTGTATTTAACATAAGGATTAAATTGTTAGATCAGGAGAATCTGGTAATATACATGCATATTGTATAATTTCTACATGGTATCAGAGCTGAAAAGATTGCAATAGTGAAGTAGTGCTGAGTTTTTGTTGGTGGAAACAATTCGAAATTGCTGCAAGAATTTCTTGGTGCAACAATTGAGTATACATTGAAATGGATTTCAATGGTTTGCGGTTGGAGTTTTCACTCGAGGGAAGCTCGAACTACAGAGCCTGGAAGGACAGGATGGAGGCGTTCCTTAAATATAATGGCTTGATGGAATTCATCGAGAAAGATGTTCCTAAGCCCACTTCGACGGATGTTGCAGTACTTGACGCATGGAAAAAAAAGTAGCAAGGGCGAGGAGGATTTTGTTGGAAGGTGTGAAAGACCATATTGTGTCAAGCCTTAATGGGAAAGCCACTCCATATGCTATGTGGAAGGCTTTGACAGATCTTTTCCAAAGCAACAACGACCATAGGAAATTGGCGCTGAAGGATAAACTCAGAAAAATCAAGATGGAGAAGAACGACACTATTCCGGTATACTTGAAAAATTTTGTCCAATGTAGGGATGAGCTTGGGAGTGTAGGATTCGGTGTTGCGGATGATGATTTGGTGAGCTTGGCTCTCCTTGGACTTCCAAAGAGTTAGCACATTTATGAAGACTCTGTCAATGGACGGGAAAAACTGCCGGATTGGGAGCAACTTTGGTCGGATCTAGTGAAGGAGGAGATAAGGCGAACCACCGGGGATGGATTTTCATCAAAGCATGATGATGAAGAGGACTGTGATTTGGCTGCCAAGGTGAAGAAGAAGAAGGGGAAGAAATTCCATTCTAGATCTGAGACCGGTGAAGATGGCAAGGAGCACAACATGTCCAAAGTGAAGTGTTTTCACTATCACGAGTTTGGACATATTGCCACAAATTGTCCACATAAGAAGAAGAACAAGATGGTTGCTGGAGCTGAAGCTGGTGAGGCCCTTGCCTCGCAATTTTGAGCTTGACTTCTCATTTATTGCATGCATGGTGTCTAGTGCATTGGGATCGGGGTGGTACTTTGATGGTGGTGCTTCCTTTCACATGGCGGGAGATGAGAAAATTTTCAGTGACTTGGTGGAGAAAGATCTCTAGATGCATGTTGAGTTGGGTGACAATGGACGATACAGTGTGATCGCCATTGGTACCGTTACCTTTCAGAGGGCGTCAGGTAAACTCTTTCATTTAAAAGATGTTGTCATGTTCCAGGTTTAAAGAAGAATTTTATCTCAGTCGCAATGTTAGAGGATAGAGGCTATGATGTTGTCTTTAGTGAAGGAAAAAATTTCTTGTGACACAAAGCAAAAGGGCAAGCAAATAAGGTTGGGATTCGAGTTAAGAATCTCTACAGACTTTAAGTAGATGGGATTTCTATGGAGCTTCCTACTATTGGGAAGTGCGAGAAAGACATGCAATTGAATCTTGAGAGGGAGAAGGATTTTCATGCAGGTAAGAGTGAACCTCGGGATGTGGAGCAGCCACAAGATGAGGATCATGGAGTGGGAGCAACCACTCATGTAGAGAAATTTCGAGCCAGATGGGCAGAGGGAGTGCATGCGGCTATACCACCAGGTAAGAGGTGAGGCGACATGCATGAGTAATCCAAAGAAGAGATTTCTAGGCAGGACTCATTGAGATGGTGTGGATCTCATGAATCGAACCTGGCTACGAGGAGCCCACAGTATAGTAGTAGCATGATCAGTTGGATTGATGCAGTTAGATCAAAGTGACAGTGTCGAATACTGGAGCGCAGATCGGAGTTGAAAGCAAGTGCAGAGTGCATGGGTGCAGAGTTCAACATCGCAGTGGTTCCTGAAGACATGTGCAGTAGCTAAGAAGAAGTCAGAAGACTTTGATGACAGATGCAGTATACTGATTGAGTAGTTTGGAGGCTATTCAATTTCGGAAGTGTTGCATGCAAGTATTGCAGCGCAAATGCATGGAGTTGCAGGGCACATGCAAAGATAGTCCTTTCTTGTTGAGAGGGAGTGTTGAAGATTGCAACAAGAAACAGTGAAAGAGGCATCCGGAAACATCATCCTTGATCCTAGTGAAAAATAAGCACCTAAACTAGGTGAGGCCCACACAGGCTATTTTTAGGTGTATGTCTATTTTTAGAATGGTGATTGTATTCTAAAATTAGCAGGATGTTGATTCTAGATGGTTGAGAAAACTTTATCTTTGGATGAATTTCTATTTTTCGATGTATGGGTGAAGTCTATTTATAGATCGTCTGTCTAAAATTAGAATGCATGTCAATTATTATTAGCCCTTAATAATAATCAGACAATAAATAGTAACTTATTCTCTTGGAGCACTTGATTTCAAAGAACAAATGTGGCACATCAGTGGGCTGAAGGAATGACGCAATTCCTAGGGTGGTTGGTGACTCATGCATGGAGGACTTAGTTATAACTAATTGTGGCAAGTTGTAACAGAGTTGGAAGAGTAGTTATGTGAGTTGTTATTTAGTTTAACTCAGTTCAGTTAGTTAAACTCAATTGTGCTAGTTGTAATTGAACATACACTAGTGAAAGATGAGTGAATTAATTAGTTAATTAATTCACAAGCAGTGTCTTACTTGAAACTAAAGAAATACAACAGTTAACTAATTGCATGTCAGATCCAGTGGAGACCTAGTGGAGAGATAGGTGAAAGGGTGAGATTGACTATCTGTTGTGACTACAGTGGAGCATTCAATGCATCCACACACACACATTGGAGATGCCTATGAGTATTGCGCAGTCAAGACAAGGTAAGGTCGAATTCATTCAGGGTTTTTCTTCAGCAGGGATTGCGCAGTGGAGGGAGGCTGTCAGGAGGCAAGAAATTGGTGCATGGAGGTGCAAATTTCTGCAAGACAGTGTGATACGATTGTATATTGTACTAAGAGCTCTATGAGCTGAGCTTTGTATGAGATATATGAGATTGTTTCATGATCCATTGATATACATAATACATGATAGTTGGGGTTTTTAGCTTTAATATTTCCCATTAAACAACTATGTTTATGTGCGATTGATTTGCTTCATATGTGTTTGCAATTGGCAATTTAATTTCCGCAAAGAATTAAGTAGAAGGATTATGTATTTAACATAAGGATTAAATTGTTAGATTAGGAGAATCTGGTAATATACATGCATATTGTAGAATTTCTACACTCGGCTCCTCCGTTCTCTCCTCCAACACACGCTTCCCTCGGCTATCACCTGCGTGCTCCTCACTTGCGTGCTCCTCTCGTGGCTCCTTGCCACCGGCCCTTGGCTCCAGTTTCACTGTTCTCCTGCTTGCATGTCGAATCCCTCGACCTCGACATCATCATCAGTGATGCATTCCTCTACAATCTCATCCCATAACCAAGGAATGGTGTATAAAATGTTTCACCCCCTTCCATATCAGCAAATGTAAGAACCTGTTCATCGACATCTTCTAGAGCATAAGATTTTCATGGATTTGTTTGCAAGCCATCAATTCTGACGGTCACTAAGCAACCATTATGGGAAAGAACCAGACTCCGATGAAATACACAAGGGCGTACTAGCAGTTAGACACATTGCTTATTAAAAGGCCCGGGATACGTTCTTTGTTTCTCTTGTTTGTTCGAGGGTTTCATCAGGCTTTAGCGTTTGACGTGAAGAAATCAACGCAGATGCGGAAATTGCAGTCGGGGAAGAGGAAGACGTCGCATCCGAGGTAGATGCAACAGTAGCAGTCCTTGCAGGCTTTAGTAAACCTACATAAGAGACTTAAGTAAGCTTCACAAAATCATATATGGCAGCCTTGCATTCCCTCTGATAGAGCATACCTACTGAAGCAATGTTGACCCACATGGGTCAAACATGGTGATTGAAAATTTTCTAACAAAAAGAGAGACTTGGAGAGATTATTAGAGGCCAAAGGTTCTCGAAAAGGTTACATTTTGAAGAGTTGTTGAGGCCATACTGAGCTGCAATGGTTCGATTCCCTGCGTGAGCAAGAGGATATTTATTAATAAAGTTTAGTATTTTTGCACCATATTTAGCAGAAACTTTTAATCAGTTCTATTGAAACCAAAAAGAATAAATTGTTTTCTTGGGTTATCTGGAGGAGCATAGATATGAAAATTATGATTACAAATTGTGTTTTTTCTTCATGAATTAGAAGTTAACCATGCAGCTTATGTAATGAGATTGGAGGAGAAACCCATTTCCCTCTGAATACTTTTCTCTTTACTAAGATTTTGGTCTCCCATAGCATGCTCAAGGATTTGAAATTATCGCCTCACAGTTCATCTCCTCTAAGAATTTAGTTGCTGGGGTCGAGGCAGAAAAATATTTTGGGGTTGTTTAACATAATCAAACCTTGCCTTTAACGATGAGTTGATTTTGTTGACTATGTTGAATTGTATGTTGAATAGCGTCGTTGCTTACTGGTTGGAGCATTAAGTCGGTGCGTTGAAGTGTTAGTATATCCATTGCACATTGGTTGTTTGGTCCACATTTACAAAGCATATTGTAGTGATATTGAATTGTGAGTGATTTCATAGTTGTGAATAGAAAATGGGGAAAGTTTATGAAGTATTATAATTTTTGAAAACTACAATAAAGTCTACAACTAATGACATATTGAAAATCAACAAATAATCTCTTGCTGACATTAGAATTTGTCTACAAAATGCACAAGAGAAGATTGATTTTTTGCAACTTGAATCTCAGCTTCAACAAACAGAATTACAACAGTGGAGTCATCATTCTGAACCCATTTTTGTTCAGAAAATTGAGAGGGACTCCCATTAGCAACAAGAGTATAAAATTGAGGTTGGTCCACATTCAATACCCATTTCAGGAGCAGATGTGCAGAAAGATGCAGAAATGCAGCATGCACCTCCCAAGCCCATCATCATACCTTGGGAAGAGCTTGTCCATAACAAGCACATAACATGTCTTGGATATGAAAAGGAGTTGTCCTTTCATATTCCGGACTACTCCAATCCCATCCAATTTTAGAATGTAGATTTCTTCATGATAGTTCACCTTTAATTGTTTCATATCCTGCTCCTCTTCCACAACAACAACAACGGATTTTAAAATGCCAACAATGTGATCGAGTTGGCCATATGAAAGAGCATTGTTTCGATCTTCACCCATGCAAGCACTGTGGTCGGCACACCCATTCTTCACACAGATGCTTCAGAAACAAGCCTCTTGCAAGAACAAAGATTCATGTTGGATGGATCGCTTCTTGGAAATGGGCATCAACAACCAAGAAGATGTTTAAGTCACATGTCAGAAGTTGTTCTAAAATATTGAGCAAACTTGCAGTTGAGTTTTCGCCATCATCTCACCTTGTACCTGGCAGGGGGAAAATGGTGGTCATCTACAAGCTTTGAAGCCACATCAAGTGAGCCTGAACCACAACTTTTCATTCCAGATTCAAAGTTGTAGCCAGAGACACGGATGCCCATGATCATGCCTGTGGTTGGTGGACAGCCTTAAACCATCTATGTGAGGTTCATATTCTTCCTCTTCAAAGAATTCAGAGCACTTCCTCTAGCAGAAGACTTCAGCTTCTTGCCAGCTTTGGTAGAGTTTCAGGAAGTGCATTAAGCATTCCAGTGTTGGTGGTCATCCTTAAACCATCATAGGTTGTATACCTCCCTTCTTCTAGGTTGAAGGTCTCCCTCTTCAAATATGAGGGACACTTCCTCTAGCAGAAGCCCTCAGCTTCTTGCTAGATTTGGAAGAGTTCCGAGAACTGCAATAAGCGTTGCGTTCCAATGTTGGTGGTCATCCTTAAACGACCTCTTTATGCCAACATTTCAAAGAGCTGATTCAGCCTAAGTGCTGCCATGCATACTTTGCAAATTTGTAGTACAACTCTCTTCTTGGACTCACACATACCCCTTCAGATTAAGGGGGGAATGTTGGACACCTAATCCTCAACGGGCAGGTGTGGAAGCCGAACAATCATAAAGGATTCCAAGTGACCTTGAAATGCGGAATCCAAGGGTCACCTAATGTACTATAAAAGCACAACTATGGTTAATAGTAATATAACTCACGCCTATCTTTCCTATGTGTGTGTTTAATTTCTCATCCACCATGCGTGTGTTTAACAAAGACACAAATCAAAATAACCATGCTGAAGCATACACCCTTCTTTAGGGATTAATTATTTCCAAGGAAACAAATATGTAGTCTCTCGATCACTAGGGGTTCACAACTTATTATTCATAGCTCAAATAAGGAGAATCTTCCAAAAGACTTGGGCTTAAAGGAAATCCTTAAGAAGATTTGGAGGATACTAAAAACATTTATTTTATGAGTTTCATCATATATTAGGATAACATATTTCTCTATTAGACTCTTTGGTTAAATTTGGTACCGTATTAGCACAAGGAAAACCAATAATTATTGAAATCCAAGTTTTAAAGCCCCTTCCACAGTTCGATGGGAAAATCTATCATGGGTTGAGAGTGTCAAATGACACCTAAGAGGGGGGTTAGCAATGCAGTGGACTTTGGATTGGAGCCTATTATTACACAAATTTGAGATGTACCATACACATATGGGTTTGTATTCTTCCCCACTTTTATTGATGTGTGGGACTATGATAGAGTACAAAATAAGTGAGACCTTGGAGGTATTTAAGTACTTTAGAAAAGAAAATGGAAGGATGAGTTTTAATGACAACATGTCTTAGGTTTTATGAATTAATGTGGGAAATTGCTCTTGTGAAGACACTCTTGGTGATGCAATTCACATGATGTTGGTTGATTATCATGAGGGTACTTGTGATTATGTAGACAAACAAATACTTAGATGCAAAATCCTTAAATTATGAAGGGTAATGTGATGGTTGGTGGTGCTTTTTCTTAAAGTTGGTAGTTTTATAGGAAGGTGCATGACAAGTTTCAATATGACATTGATTGCCTTAGAATATGGTGGTGGCAAGCATTGTGGATCCTTCACACTGGAAATTCCATTAGATGGTAAGGTAAAGGGGATCATTGTTTTTTATTCTCGATAAATTCTTACAATTTCTTAGTTTCTATTATGGTGGTATAAGGCATTTGGTTAAATTCAGCTTTAGAGGACTTTGCTAAGGCTCCTTGTGTTGTTGAAGAGGCTGAGTGGGTTGAATTCCCTGTTTGGCTCATATTTGACCCATGGGGAGAAAAGGGGCCTAGAGGTAAGAATAGATTGGTTCATTAATTCTTGATCGCTCCTTATAATGAACTAATATTTCCTTATATTTTGTTGGGTACATGGGAATTATAAATTGCCACAGATTATGGAGTTTGAGCCATAATTTTGGGTGTTAGAAGGAATAATTGGGGTCCAGGCAAGCTAGGGTTTGAAAAATAGTTATGAACTTATTTTATTGCTTAGTTGCATGTTCATTCTATAGGTGGTTTCATGCTTTTTATTTACCTCTTCGACATGAATCTCTCGCTTTTTATTATTGTTTTGTCTCCATAATCTATGGGGAAGTGAGCTCAGTGCATGGTTTCAAAAGCTTATAATATGGTATCAACAATGAAAAGACAATGTGTTTCTATTTTAGGGGCGGTAATTGAAACATTCCATATAGTGGGGTTAAGTTCTAGTGTTGGGGCTAGAGAAGTCTGGGAGCACAAAATTGTAAAGGTTTGTCTCCTCTTCAATGATATATGTCATTCATCATCTTTAGCAAATCTTGTCTACTTCTTCAAACTACAATCTCTTGTAGATATTTTGAATAGTGAAAATTTTGGAGCAACCATTATGTCTCCTTATAATGCGGAGGATAGATAGTTAGTGGAGCGTGTTTCTTTTTTCAATAAGACATCCTCTACATGAAATGACTCCCCATCCTAGATGATCTAGCAAGTTTTGTAAGTTTTGTAAAAATTGAATATATTTTGTTGCATATACCCTTATCGATATACTAGTTTAGATATTTTAGATATTATATAAATTGAGGAAGGAAATACTTTATGGATTATCATGTTTTTTAGAATCACATCTAAAATAACTCTATCTCAATGTTCTCAATGCACTCATCCTGCAAATTGTCATTAATTTTTTTTTTTATCATTATAGTTAAAATAAAAAATAAATTTTTTTTTTCGAAGAACCTCCTTGTTGTCATAGAGTTGCCTTACTTGTAAATATAAGAAAAGGAGCCATGAAGGGTATTTGTTAAGGCTCCTGGGTCTGTATATTAAGTCCCTAATAAATATTCATTATTACTTTATTTTTTATATTATTATGTAGGCTACAACCTTTCATTATACCATTACATTATAGTTGCATTTGTTATCTCCTATATATATACATATATAAGCCCCATTTAACCCTCAAACCCCTTATTAAGCCCCATATATTAAGTGATTACATTTCTATTGTTATATTGTTATGTAGGTTATAACCATTCACGGTCCCATTTTATTATAATTGTATCATTTTTCTCCTATATATATTAGGGAGACCTAGTCTTAGGATAAGAAAATATTATCTTGTACATTGTATTCATTGTAAAAGGAGGTTTCTCACTCAAAGAAGACTGTAATTATTGCTTTCTATCTTTTTAAGTCACAAGGTTCCTAATAATACCTGCATACATATAAAGGAGACCCAGTCTTAGGATCATCTCATCTTGTCTTGTGTATTGAATTCATTAGAACAAGAGGTTTCTCCCCTCAAAGTTATTAATTTGACTAAGTTATTGATAGATTGGTCAATGAGTCAATTGAGATTTGTGCGATCAACTGCCTTATGTTATTAAAAATTGTGATTTTATACATGACTGACAAATATTGTTAGATTGAAATACAATGATGTGGTCTTCTCTAGTTGATTGATTGATTGGTCCATGTTGTCATGTTGCCTAGTCAGTTGATCAGTTAGGGATTTACATTGGACAATATTTGGGAGAAGCAAAAGTTTAAGGGGAGCATCCATTTTTCATTTTGATATGTGTTTCGTTGTAGGATTGCCATCAATGAAAAAGGAGGAGACTGTTGAACACATACACACATGTATCCAAGTATAAAAAAAAATGGGGTGCTAGTGAAAAAGGTGGAATCAAAATAAAAAATTGGGAAAAAAAGTGCAGTGTAAATTTACATAAAGAAGACAAAAAATGAAATGATGTTTTTAAACCCATGCTTTAAGAAGTCCATGGCATTCGGAAAAGTGAAATAAAAGAGGAATTAACTATTTAATTAATGAATTGACGTTTTTTTTAATTAACATTTATTTTCATGAAGGATTAGGAGCATGTATAAATGGAGAAAATATTGGAAGGAATGTGTGTGTGATCCGAATTTATGAAGGAAAAAAATGAAATATAGATTTAAAACATAAACTCAAAGATACAGTGAAATTGAACTTCAATTAATAAATAACAAATGTTGAAACTATTTACATGTAGAATGAAGGCAAACAAGCTCGAGCAATGGTGACTTATCTAGGAGAAGAGATGTGACTGCTACTTGCCTTTCTAAACTGTGTTACAATGAGGCTCAAAGACATTTTTATCATGAATAAATAATGAGACACCCTAAATATCAAAAATCCTAACCCTAAGAGATGAAGCACCAAAGGCTTATGGGCCCCGATGGGGTAAGTTGGATTGCCAACTTCCTAGGGTCATAACTTTGGCATACAATCTCCATTTGGGGCGCATGATAACATGTTAGAAAGGTCTATCTGAGGAGAACAAATTTCAACTACAAAATTCAATCAACGACTCTTGTTTTCTCATTTCCACGAAAAAAGGTTGTTTAGGACCTCAAAATTGTTCTGGAAGTTCAAATTTTGAAAACTGCCAAAAAAAAAAAATTGTCAAAATAAGAAAATCATGTTGTGAGGCAGTGGAATAGATGGGTGGCCACCAATATTCACCTGGATCAATGTGTGTGTACAAATGTAATTTGTGGAGTGAACGAGCCATCTTCGAATTTTTTCTATAATTTTTATTTTTATTTTTATTTATTTATTTTTATTTTTTTTGGGATGCTTCAAATAATAAAATTTTGAAAATATTGAGGAGATATCGAAAGGAACATTTGGTTAAAATTTTAAGGTGCCCTAGATATAAATTTAATATTTTGTCTCACTATGATTTCAAATCTATTCCCTCTGGAATCTAGGGTTTGTGAATGGGCCTAAAATCAAGTTGAAAAAAGTAAACAGGGCATTTTTTCTTTAATTCCTTTTTGGGATACTTAAAACTATGAAATATTAAAAGACATAAGGATACATACCAAAGTGACTTAGGTAAAAAATCCATAGTTATATATAAAGAATTGGAAACAGAACATGCTATACAAGCTTGCTTTTAGGAAGAGGCAAAACATCAGGAAGTTTTAGGAAAGTTACCATAACATTCATATGGCACATCAAATTTAGTGAATTGGTGAGCAGATATGAGGAAGTAGCAAACATATCTAGTGTACTAGTGAGATGGATGATTTTGAAGAATCTATATGCAGGTTGGTGTCACACAAACAGATATTGGTGTCCCTTGCTTAATTAGTGCTTAGCACTAGAGATTGGTATCTCCGATAAATTGGTGTCTATGAAGATATGGAAGAGTATGTTGGTGCATATCAGGGTTTTCATCATTGGAGATTGGTGTCTTAGTAAGTTGGTCTCTACAAACATTTGTAACAAGAATTTGGTGCCTATAAATAATTGTGAAAATAAATTTTGTGGTTTTCTTCCTAAAGGGTTTTCACATAAATCTTGTGTTCTACGTTCTACAATTAATAGATCTCACATGTGATTTTTTTCTTATAGTTCATGAATGTCTAAATAAGTAAACTTTGTCTTATATTGATTCAACCCCCACCCCTCTCTATATAAGTGTGTGCTCAACACTTTTCATTTGGAATATGAGTTCAAGATTCACAACTAAGCATTTTGAAATGACATGCATCAGACTTGAATTTTAGACCAAGCCTATTCTAGAGTTATATCCATTACTACCATAGTGATTCCACAATAACTTAAACCTTAACCAAATTTGTTATGGAGTTATATCCATTACTGCCTAACTGATTCTACAATCACCAAGCTGAAGTCTTAAGAGCTTGAACTTGGAAACATAATCTTTAATTTTGGAGAATTTAATGGGATTAAGGGAGATAAGTTCATTTTCCAATTGATGGCATATAGTAAATTAGTTTTTCCAAAGTGTTGCTAAAACTTAAATTATGTTTCCTACAATGTATCAAAGGTCCAAGTATGAAATTTTAGATACTTAGAGACGGGCATGCTAATAAGGCCTCTTGCTTCATCATTACAATTTAACCATTTTGCTCGTTTCTCAATATCTAGTGGTGTGGGATCTAGCCTAAGTATAATGTGATAAAGACATTTTATTCTAAGTAGGTCCTCCATATACGATTTCCAAGGGTATTAACTGGTGTTTGTTAAGTGAACCTGATGAGGGTCAACGACCATTTTGCAAGTCACAAATTAGATAGAATTAGTTGAAATAAATTGCACCACCATGTAGATCTAAAAATATAGCTATAAAAAAACAAGACTCAAAATCAAGTCTATATGAAGAACTCAAGCTCCTAGAAAGCTTTAAAAATGAGGATTATCACTACCTATCTATAGGAAAATCAACTTCAACAATAACATATAGAAAAATGAATAGATACGACCTATGTTGCTTCAAAGATGACTGAAAAATACATTTTGCAAAAATTGACACTTAAATATGAGTCGAGATGGAAAAGTGATCTCAATCTGAAAGTGGCCTTAAAATTTTAAGTTGAAAATCCATAGAGTGGCCTCAAATTCCACATGGCACTAACTTCCGTTTTTTAGCATGTAAAGGAGTCATACCAATACCGATATTTCTCCTCATTGTGTGGCCACATGTCACACTTGGTGAAGCCACATAAATGGTCCCAATGAAGGGAATTTTCTTTAGTGATAGTCAATGTTTTGGGGATCCATCAATGGTGGGTAGTAGGTTGACCACATTTCATAGGAAGGATGGTGCAATGGTTAGTAATATACCAAAAAGTACGAATGGTATTGTGGGGATTTATAATGTAGGTGCATAATTAGTTAAGATCACATAACTATAAGTTTAGGTGGTGTGGTTAGGTAGGAGGTAGGATTGATCATGGGGAGGTATAAGGTATTTGGTGGGGATCCCAAGGATATGTGGTAGAGAGGTAATGAAATTCATCGCGATTGTTGTAATGATGATGCCCGAGAGAGATAAGGGGTTGCAGAGGAATAAGGAAAGTTTCTTGGAGAATATAGTCACCAAAAAGTAGAAAAGGGGTAAAAAAGTGAGCTACTTTTGTTGGAAAAAGCAAAAACAACTATTGAAAAAAAAAAAGAATTCAAAAGAAATTGATTTTTTTAAGTAAATTTCAAAAAAGAAAAAAACTATTCAGAATGAAACTTACATAATCTCATGTAGATGGGAACATGTGTAAATCTAAACATCCAAGACTTTATTTTGGTGAAACAATAAGTGTTCCTATTTAATTTCTTTCTTCAAAACTCAATTGTGTAGTGATATCACCTAAAAAAAAATATATAGAATGTGAAAATTGAAAGTTCTTATGTAACCAATATGTAGAAGTCAATGATCTAAATCATAGTTTACTCTAAAATTGCTCTTGAAACACAACCATCCATATTACTTCTCAATTAACTATTTACACTGAAGACCTAGGTCCTTTTGTTAAGTCATATGAGAGAGAAATTACAGTGGAGAGGGCAAATTTGTCAAGCAAGGAGGGTGGGAAAGATATGTGAGGAAAGACCTCGATGTAATATTCCAAAATTTGCATGCAGCAATTTGGAATATTGAATTTTTCCATTGTCACTTAGGAGATGAATAAAAGGGTGAGGAGACCCATGAATTACAGAAATAAGGATAAAATCCCTCATGTTGTGTAAGGGGATCATAATACCAGCTGGATTTTACACTCTCATGTGTGAACAGGGATATTTTGCATGTGGACAAGGCCAAGTTTGACCAAGTCAACAACATAAATGTAGGAGGAGTGGATCAGCAAATAAAATAGCTCAATGTGAATGAGGCTCAACCTCGATAGCTATATGTGAGCTAGATTGAAGACCCTTAGGTGTGAAAAGGGTTGAAGCAAGTTGAAGAGGTCAACTTTGACCAAATCAAACAACGCAGTTTAGAGGAGTGACTCTAAAGAAGGCACAACGCAATTTTGGAGAGAGATTGTTTGTGTGAAGGTGGAAACCCTATTGAGTGGGACCCAAGGTGAGAAGGCTCACTTAGTTTATAAGGAAGAGGATGGCAGCCATTTGGAGGTTAGCTTATGTATTACATTTTCATGTCTGCTTAGACTTTTGCTCTCTTAGTTGTTTAGCTGAGATTGCCGGTGCTGTTTAGCACTAAGGGGATTCGTGTTCAGGAATTCCTTCTGTTCACTTTGGGTAACTCTTGGGAGAGATTTTATCCATCATTCTTCATATCTGGCATTGGTTCCAAGCTTCAGTCTACAGGTTCAACAAAATTTCTGTAGGAGGTTGAGCAGAGTTACAGGGTGTTGCTGGGGAGGGTTGAGAAACCCATTTTTTGAAGTGATTTTGCATAGGGGGGAGGTTTCCTTCTAATGGAGGATCATTTTGGAGCATTCCTGGGCTGATATCAGATATTTGGCAGCAGGCCAACACATTACCATCACTTCCAGTGTTATTCCACTCAGGAATTGCGTTATTCCAGCAAGGCAATTTTAGCAGTGACTTTTGTGGCTCTTTCGGGGAGTTTTCCGGTGATTGGAGGATGGATTCTTCCATGGGGGAAGAACCTTGATCAAATCTGAATTATATCTTCATTCTTATAGCCTTGTACACTCATGTGCTTCAGTTGCAGTGATTATTCAGTAATTTTCTGAAAATCACCATTTGTATTCAGAGTGTTTGACAAGAAATCCTTGCTGGGTTCTCTTGCATTTTGTATAAAGGAGACTAGATCTCATTCTTCTGAGCATATTGAATAATATAATTCCAGATATATTTGTCTCTAAAAATTTTATGTATAAACCCTCTCTTAGACTGCGCAGTCACTTTTATGCAGTATCTCTTGTGTTGCAGTGTTTGGGTTTTTAGCTCTTTTTGGAAATCCTAGGTGTGGGAGATTTGTTTAACCCACCTATTTTGATATGTTTCATCTTTATTCTTGGATTTAGGTTTTATATTGGCTGATCTACAGGATCCAAGAGTTAGTTTTGTTATTTTAGCGCATAAGTTGCTGGAAATGTGTTTTTAGTGCATGCTTGCAGAGCTGTCCCGATTTTGGGATATTACAATGGTATCAGAGCAAGATCTTTGGCTCAGCCTATGGGCTTCAAGCCAAATGCTATAAAAGAAAGAGCGAGGCCAAAATGATGGAGAGGATGAGATTACTCTCATCCATTTTCAGATCTAAGAAGGAAGAAGATAAATGCATTGAAACTCCAAGAGGGTTTCAAGGAGGAGAAAGCTGCAGTGAGACCTCTAGAAGGTTTAAGGAGGAAGAAGAAGGTGCATGCACTTCCTGTTCTCATAGAGGAAGTGGAGAGAAAGAATACCACTTAGAACATGAGATCTTGAGTGGGTATCTGGAAGGATACAAGTGCCAACCTACGGCTTTCAAAGAGACCCTATATTTTCCTCAGTTTATTCAACTTAGGGAAGAAAGAAGACTCTACAATGAAAGAATGATAGGAGGCAACAGATTCCTGTTGTCTACATTTTATGGATCACTCAAGAGTGTAGCAAAGACTTGGGTAATGAAACTAGAGGCATTCTTCCTACTACACCCAGTAGTGGAAAAGGAGGTTGTGGAGATCTGAGCGCTGCATTTGGAGGGCAAGGCAAGATCTTGGTGGTTCAACCATGAGAATTATGAAAGGGTGTCTACTTTTGCAGATTTCACTCAAGGAGTAATCAGGAGGTTTGACAATAGGAGGTCAAAGGAGGGGGAGTCCTCTTCTCCACTTAAGGAGCCTAGTACTAACACTGTCACACTCATGGAGGAGAAGCCACCTACATCAGCAGTTAGGGCAACCATGACATTGGAGGAAGGAGCCCTTGCAGCACTACCAGAGGTTCCCGCATCTCACCAAGGTATGGGAAGATTTCTACTTTTATTTATTGCAGAAAATCCCTCTAAAAATTGTGGAAATTTGTCTTCATATGACCCAGGGTCAAACATTATTGCTGAGATAGAGCAGCAGGATTACACTGCGCTATGCCAGCTTGAATGGTTCAAGGGGAAGATGGACCATCAACCTCATGTATCACTATTGAGTTTCACACAACCCTTGAGGTTGGAGTGTAATCTTTTGGAGGATGTCATGAACTATGTCTACCATACAAAAGAACATAGATTCATCTTTGAGTTGGGGCATGAGCCAACCAAAACACCATGGAGGAGAGTTACAACGCTGTCAAGAGGTAGCAGTGAGGAGCCTTTGCCTTCAGCTCACTTGGATCCCTATGTATTCAAGATGGTTATTAGTGTGAGATCTTTTCCAGGAGATCTCCAAGGAGCTGCATTTCAACATCCCATGAAATGTAATGAGGAAAATCTGATATGGAAGGATGGTAATATTCTTTGGAGGAGTGCCAAGGTGGAGAATGGTAGGAGGCATCCATCGGTGGATAAGTGGATGTGGATAGAGAGCAAGAAGCTGGAGAGCTACTTGCAAATCTATGATACTGGGCAGCAAGAGGCAAAACTGTGTTGGCTACTCTTGAGAGAGTTTGGCCATCATGAGACATATCCTTTTTCCAAGGGTTTGTGGGAGGAGAGTACTTGGCTAGGTACTTGCATCATGGGGCAACAAGGAGTGTGGATGCATTATGATGATGTGATCATTATGTTTTCACCACATGGGTTGTATGATGGAGGTAGGAGGAGGCAACAGAGACTTTTGTTGCTTTGGAGGATTGGGAGAGAGCAAGGGCAGATTTGCCCTCACACCTGGCATGATGCTGCAGGGGTAGGGGATGGCACTATCATAGTGCAAGGAGGCTAATCCTTAGCCTTAGATGATTTGGAAGTACTTCCACCTTGGAAGGAACTTCTTGTATGCAACAGCATCATGGGAGGAGTCTTTGACATGGGGCATGTCAAAGAATGGATTTACGAGTTGGCAGGAGCCTATTTGCATAGGCCAAAAACGCTGTCACTTTGGAGCAGGGACTTGTTGATGAAGTGCTCCTAAGACCACTTCACATTTGATGCACTGGGTGGACATGGAGGAGATGAGATTGATAGAGTAGTGGATGAATTCATCTGTTATTGTAGTATGCTCTTCTTGACTTGGACTTCCAAGCATGGGGAGGGGGATCTTTAGGCAGCATATGGTTTATTCCTCTTCATAGGAGTATGTCATATCACTATGGAGGGCTCATTTATGGATCCTGTCACCATCTTACTTTCATTGCATGGTAAGAATTCTGTTTTTTCATTTATTGATTGTTCAACGCAATTTTGCATGCTCTTACCATTTCTTTGCAGTGCATTGCTCTACAAAGGGGCAAGTTTTTCTTTAGGCTCCATGGACCATTTTTGGCCAACTATTATGATGGAGACATCCATCTACTATATGATCAGGGGCAAGTGTTTGGTTACTCCTTACATGCTCAGTTGATATATTCAGCCATCTACTATTTACTAGTGGGTGCGATGACTTACACAACAAGCCATTTGTCAAGAAACAACTTGCCAGGCCATTTCCTGAAGATGTAGTGGGGAAGACTGCGTTGGGGCCACTTGGGAGACTGTTGGTACTTTTCAGCACCACATGAAACCTTCAGCCTTTCTTTCATTTCGATGCTGATCATGAGCCCATTTGCTGATGTTGTTCTTGCCTTTATGGGGAGCATGATTGGAGGAGAAACACATTGGATGGGTGTGTTCTTGGGAGAGGAACATCCCCACACTTTCTGCATTACATGTTCTGAGGGGAGCATGGGAAGAGACATGGCCACTACAAAAAAATCTTTGTTTCTTTACGTGGAGAGCCATGAGATGGATGGGATGCCATATGGTGGTGATTTCTTATCCATCATGTATGAGATGGTTTGGGCCAGCTAGATTCACAATGTTGGGAAAGGGATCTTTGGAGATCTAGTTTCCTTCTTGCCACTTGAGGGCAACCTTATTGCAGCCCAAGATCAACAAACTCTCTACACTTATATTAAGTGGAGAGGAGGACAACGTGGGTTAGGCTACTTTGTCTACCATGTTCAGAATTTCAGCCCACCTACTTTGCAGGAGCTTCAGGTGGAGGATGATTTGCATGAGTTACCATTTTGTAGGGCGGCTCATTTTGTATGGTTGATAGCTTGGGGATGGGAGATTCATCTGGAGGTGGTAGATCCCAATGTGTATCAGACCACATGCCTCAAGCAGGCCTTTAGAACACCCATTGTTGCCTCCATTGATACCTTACTGTCACATAATGATAGCTATTTGGGGTGTACACCAAAAGCTAGCTTGTTTACTTGGGAGGGGAAACTCGGAGATAGATTGATGATGCAACACCTTGATCCATGGAGGATTTTATCTTATGAGGTTGCTACAGGGGAGAAGAGGATGCTCGTCAGTCCTATCCTTGCAGTTGCTTGAGGACGAGCAACATTTGGGAGGGGAGGACTATAATATTCCAAAATTTGCATGCAACAATTTGGAATATTGAGTTTTGCCATTGTCACGTAGGAGATGAATAAAAGGGTGAGGAGACCCATGCATTACAGAAATAAGGATAAAATCCATCATGTTGTGTAAGGGGATCATAATACCAGTTGGATTTTACACTCTCATGTGTGAACAGGGATATTTTTCATGTGGACAAGGCCAAGTTTGACCAAGTCAATAACATAAATGTAGGAGGAGTGGATCAGCAAATAAAAGAGCTCAATGTGAATGAGGCTCAGCCTAGATAGCTATATGTGAGCTAGATTGAATACCCTTAGGTGTGAAAAGGGCTAAATCAAGTTGAAGAGGTCAACTTTGACCAAATCAAACAGCACAGTTTAGAGGAGTGACTCTAAAGAAGGCACAACGTAGTTTTGGAGGGAGATTGTTTGTGTGAAGGTGGAAACCCTATTGAGTGGGACCCAAGGTGAGAAGGCTCAGTTAGTTTATAAGGAAGATGATGGCAGCCATTTGGAGGTTAGCTTATGTATTACATTTTCATGTCTGCTTAGACTTTTGCTCTCTTAGTTGTTTAGCTGAGATTGCCGGTGCTGCTTAGCACTAAGGGGATTCCTGTTCAGGAATTCCTTCTCTTCCCTTTGGGTAACTCTTAGGAGAGATTTGATCCATCATTCCTCATATCCGGCATTGGTGCCAAGCTTTAGTCTACAGGTTCAGCGCAGTTTCTACAGGAGGTTGAGCTGAGTTGCAGGGTGTTGCTGGGGAGGGTTGAGAAACCCATTTTCTGAAGTGATTTTGCATAGGGGGGAGGTTTCCTTCCATTGGAGGATTAGTTTTGAGCATTCTTGGGCTGATATCAGATCTTTGGCAGCAGGCCAACACGTTACCATCACTTCCAACATTATTCCACTTAGGAATTGCGTTATTCCAGCAGGGCAGTTTTAACAGTGACTTTTGTGGCTCTTTCGGGGAGTTTTCCGGTGATTGGAGGATGGATTATTCCATGGGGGAAGAACCTTGATCATATCTGCATTAGATCTTCATTATTACAGCCTTGTACACTCATGTGCTTAATTTTTAGTGATTATTCAGTAATTTTCTGAAAATCACCATTTGTATTCAGAGTGTTTGACAAGAAACCCTTGTCGGGTTCTCTTGCATTTTGTATAAAGGAGACTAGATCTCATTCTTCCGAGCATATTGAATAATATAATTCCATATCTATTTGTCTCTAACATTTTTATGTATAAACCCTCTCTTAGATTGCGCAGTCACTTTTATGCAGTATCTCTTATGTTGCAGTGTTTGGGGTTTTAGCTCTTTTTGGAAATCCTAGGTGTGGGAGATCTATTTAACCCACCTAGTTTGATTTGTTTAATCTCTATTCTTGGATTTAGGTTGTATATTGGCTGATCTACAGGATCCAAAAGTTAGCTTTGTTATTTTATAGAATAATTTGCTGGAAATGCATTTTTAGTGCATGCTTGCAGAGCTGTCCCGATTTTGGGATATTACACTCGACCTATAAAAGTCATCATGGCAAGTGTGCAGGAGAAACATCTGCTCTTAAGCAAAAAGAAACCCTTGAAAGGCTCACACTTCTTCCTAGATGAAGATTTAACTAGCAAGCAACAAGAAGAGAGAAGAGAAGAAGTGGAGAAAGTTAGAGCAGCAAGAAACGAAGGGAAAAGTGCATGGTTGTACAATGGTAAAGCAGTTATTGCAGTGTTTGGGCCTCATGGAAAAATATGGCAGCAAGTTGACAATGAACAAAAAACAGGAAATTCTATAATAGGGAGGAAAACAATAGGATCAACATGGATGAAAAGGGGCAAAGACTCAAATTCGAGTCTTGTATGCCAAACCGCGTAGCAACCAAATCCTACCCAGGTCTACCTAATTCTAGTTTGTTAGAACTGTAGAGGTTACCCTTGGAGGAGGGGACCTGGGATAGGGCCTATTGCAGAAGGTAGAGACATAATTTGTCTCACAGAAACTCATGAACACGATGGTTGCAAAACTCCTATGTTTGACGGCTATTTGAAGTTAACAGTTTGGAACAAGGCAGCAGAAAATGGCAGAGGGTACAGAGGAATACTGGTTTTAGTGAAAGAAAAAGAAGGTCTTCACATTCAATTAGTGAAAGAAGATACAAATAAGCAATATCTATGGTTCAACATAACAGAGAATGAGAATGACATAAGAATTGCATCATGTTATTTTGCGACTCAAGTATCAAAAACTTACAAAAATAAGGGATTGGACATCAAAGATCCATATGCAGCTTTAAAGCAAGATATTGTCGCATATTCTCAACAGGGAGAAGTTCTTTTAGTGGGAGATTTCAATGCTAGAACAACAAATCAACAAGCTAGTATTTTTTGCTGCAAAGAGGATCACAATCCTATCTGGCTTATTGAAGAGGAGAATTATCGATGGGTGAGATGTTCAGAAGATGACAAAGTTAGTAATCATTTTGGAGAGGAGTTGCTTACGTTGTGTGGTGCTTTCAACTTAATTATCTGCAATGGTCTAGAGAGATGGAAAAAGTCTGGGAACTTCACTTTCAACACATACAATGGGGCAAGTGTAGTTGACTATCTTATTGGGTCACAAAGCCTAATAGAAAGAATAGATGAAGTTAAGATTGGAGAGCATATTTGAGACTTAAAATCATATCATAACCCAATTTGTATAAAGTTATCCTGGTTAGAAGAAAGACATAATAGGAGGAAAACCCAATGTTCTCAACAACCAACATCAAGGGGCAAAATTCTTCTAACACAAGAAAACTGCACTATCTTCAAAACAATGTTGAGGAGATCAATTCCGAAGGATAAAATTGGTCCTAAAGCCTCAATAGCCACGAGTTAACAAATATAATCCAGGGTGCGCTTGAGAAGTGCAAAAGAGAAAAAAATAGGAAATCGGAATCAAATTGTTTTCCTGTGAATGCATGGTTCGATGATGAATGAAAAATGGCAAGGAGAACCTTGAAAAAGGAAGGAGAGGGGAAAATGAATGTAAAGTTATATAAGCAGATTTTAAAGAAGAAGAAATATGAGTTCATGCAAAAAAGGCGGGAAGAGTTGATATATCTAGGCAAGAATAACCCAAAAAAATGTTGGCAGGCACTTCAACCAAGGAAGAAGCACTTTGAAAATAATATTACAACCAATCAGTGGTTTGAATATGCAAGGAAACTCTATGAAAAAGAATTAAAGGTTGAGCCTCCTCCCAGGATCAACACATCTACAAAGATTTTCACAGTACAGGAGGTGTAGGCAGGAATTAAAAAGTTGAAAGCAGGGAAGGCAAAGGACTTGGTTGAACTTCAAGCAAAATATCTAAAGTGGGGAATGAACATTTTGGCACCCCACATCATGGAAATACTCAACAACGTCATTCAACAAGGGTTCCCAAGGAATTGGACAACTAGTCTAGCAATTCCCCTTTTTAAAAGCAAAGACATTAATAATCCTTCCAACTATAGAACCATTATGATCAATCCTTTGTTTGCAAAGCTTTTCAATGGCATGGTAAAAAATAGAATCAGTAAGTGGGCAGAAGTAAAAGAAAAGAGGGAAAGAGGGCAAGTAGGTTTTAGGCCGAAGCATTCTACAGTAGATCATGGTATCACACTGAGACACATTGTTGAAAAGATTTGGGGGAGAAAAGAAGAAGTATTTTGCTACTTTTTTTACTTCAAAAAGGCATTTGACACGGTCCCTAGAGATAAGTTGTGGTGTAGAATGGAAGAACTTGAAATTCCTTTATAATATAGAGTTGTTATCCATAGGCTTTATGAAGAGGTGAAAGTCAAGATTAGAACTACAACAGGCATTTCATAAAGTTTTAGAAGTGACATTGGAGTCAAGCAAGGTTGCCCTTTATCCCCTACCCTTTTTGGTTTACATATTGACAAACTAGAAGAGTGGCTAAATTTGCAAGTTGGGGAGGGTGTTCGATTGGGGGAGTTTGTGATAAAGCTTCTTCTATATGCCAATGATCTTGTGCTAGTTGCTAAATCGGCCCATGGATTGTAGATGCACCTATATGCCCTTGAACATTTTTGTAAAGCAGTGGGGATGCAAGTCAATACCAGTAAGACCAAGAGAATGATTTTCTCTAATAAAAAAAAGCAAAGCCAACATACATTCTTCTTTGAAGGCAACATTCTTGAAGCAGTAAATGAATACAAGTACCTCGGGATCGATTTCAACAACAAGCTTAATTGGGAGGATTGCAGAAAGAAAATAATTTTAGGAGGGTGGAAAGCATTATATGCACTTCAAAATAGATGTAGAGAGGCAGAGTTGTGGGATTGGAACATGATCAAAGTACTTTTTGGACTCCTAGTTTGTCCAGTGATATTATATGGGTGTGAATTGTGGGCTAGCAGCATCTCTGTTTCAAAATGGAAACAAATTGAAAAAATTAAAAAAACGCTTGATCATGAGCAAGTTCAAAATAAAAAGTTTGGTTCCTTATAAGATAATGTTGAGTGAAACAGGGGCAGCTCCCATCGAAGCAATTGCCATGGTGCGTCTTATAAGGTACCTAAAGAGAATGGAGCAAATGGGAGAAGGTAGATTGACGAAAATTATCTTCAATGAAGGTATGAGTGAAAGAAAGAAATCATGGATGAGGAAAAACAACAAATGGATGCAAAAATGGAATATTTACCTGAATGCATGTCCCAAAAATAGCAAGGAGTTAAAGAATTTTGTGCTGGATAAGTTCCGTAAGGGTATATGGGGAAAAGAGTTGGGTAGAAAAAAGAAGTATTATGTTCAGGAATTCAACCCCACTTGTGATCTCCAACAAAAAGAATACATTGGATCTAGCATTCCGTGGAGGGCAAAGGTTCTTATTGCTCAATTAAGAACTAACTCACATAAACTTCGGTATGAAACGAGATGGTGGAAGAGACCTAAAGAAGCTTGGGAGTAACGAGTATGTACTTTTTGCACTTCTGGGGCAGTGGAGTCAGAAAAACATTTCATTTGGAATGTGACGCTTTCAGAGACACCAGGGGTAGTTACTGTAGTATGTTAGCATCAATTATGTGGCATTGTATTTTCAGTGATGGAACTGTTAGAAGGTTGGGTCAGCTCATCATCAATCTGACTAAGAAAAGGATTGAATTACAAAAGGCAAAAAACAAGGAAGTTGGTGGTCCCATAGATTATTTTTAGTCTCGTGGATATTAAAATATCATTCATTCATTCATATGCTATGCATACTAATTATGTGTTTATTATAATTCATTGAGCTACAACTAAACTATGCCTAAAATAAATAATTTCTCTAGATTAAACTTACTTAAACTTGGAATTCATCATTAAATAAATAGATCACAATAAATCTTATTTTGATATCTCTAATGCTTTTTGGGCTGAGAGGTGCTCTAGAGCCCAGGAAATGTGTCACATAATGTTACATTTAAAAATAGTAAAACAATACTTTAAATTAACAAATTAAAAACAACAATAACAAAAGAAATTAATCTGAGTCATAATTAAAATACTTCAATTTGCACCTAAATTTTATATAACTTTATATAGATATATAAAGTAACCTATAGTTTGAAAAAAACAATTTACCTTTTTACTATGAGGAAGAAATGTAATTTCTTCACTACTTAATATGGAGATGAGTAAAAAAAAATTAATTTAGTTTTTAGTTTGAGGACGAAATACAATTTCTTCACTACTTAGTTAGGATATGACAATAAATAGTATTCTTGATATTACATGATGTATAATTCATTTTATATCCAGTTTACATGTGATATTTAAGGCAAAAACATACCAATAACAAAAAAATATTTTATTGTCAACTATAAGTAAAATATTTAAATGTCCATAATTAATAGCATAATTTTATATCTACTTTTCATAGAGAAAAAAAATGTAATTTAAATTAAAAATTTCTTATATTTTTACTTTCCATAAGCGAGGGAAATGTGAAATTTATTTTATTTTTAATATGGAGTTGATATATAAGATTTTAAAATTTCAATAACAAAAATTAACTTGGGTTATAAATAAAATATTTCAATAAGAAGGTTAAGTAAAAGGTTTTAACATGAAACATATAGAGAGAAAGATTGAGAGAATTCCTATTCCATTAATAGTTGCTTTCTAATTCAATGTATCATGAATATTTGTAATTCTTTCAATGCTTAATATGGATTTGATATGTAATATTTTAGAAAGTATTAATAATAAAAGTGATTAAATGTATGCATACACGAAAAAATATGAGGGGATTTTTTTAACATTTTATTGTAGAAAACATGAATTAAAAATAAAATGTTTTAATGTCAACTACATATATATTATATCAACCTAGATCCATTTTTTTTGTTAGATCCATTTTAACTCTAATCAACCCAACTCCAAAAAGGATTGAATCTCTTTTCACTTTAAAATAAATTTATACCTCAAGAAATTTGATCCTCTCAACCTTTCTAAATTCGGAATTAAGATAAATCTAAACTGATTGATAATTATAAAACTATTTATTATACATAATTAATTTATTCCATATCCACAAGTAATTAAATTATATATAGTGTCAAAAAAATTTGAAAGATTAAGAAGTATCTATAAAATTATACATCACTTCATAATACTTTATAAATTCGAAATTAAGATAAATCTAAACTAATTGATAATCATAAAACTATTTATTATACATAAATAATTTGTTATATATATAAATAATTAAATTACATATACAAAATTATACAAAGTGATATAATTAATTAGAAAAACATTTATATAAACGATAGATCACAAAAATTTTAAAATCTAAAACTTCACTGTGATTAATTAGAAAGACAGTCTTAACATCTAACACTTCATAATACTTCGAAACTTTTTTTTTCTAATTCAGTAATAAATATGTATCTCATATTCAATTGGTATTGGTTGAATGTTATGATCAAAATTTTTCGATAGAACGCTTTTTCTATTAATGAAACCCTCATATATCCACGGTATGAATATCCAGACTCAGTAGAGATATTTGAGCTCCTATAGCTCCCATGGGAAGTGAGAATATACCACTCAGTGATGTCAGGTTACTTACCACATTGTTTTGGTAAGCGAATATCCTAATTTGCCAAAAATAGTCCTTCGAAAATGTAAGAATCGTGCTCGTGGGGTAAACTTGCAGAGCTGTTTTAGATCACCTAGATGAGATATAAAACTCAGGTTGTAGATTTGAGTAATTGAAGGGGAAGAGAGAGGAATGAACAGAAATGTGGCCATGGGCGAGAATAAGGTCTACTCTACGGCTATCGACATTAGAGAGATTTCATGTCCGACCCCTTCCGCTTCCTCTGCAGCTGCAATTATTCCATGTTCGATCAGGTAGGGCTGTCGACGATGAGTATGAAGAATCCATACCATCTCTTAGGGCAGAGCTCCGTCGTCTATACAAGCTTGTTCACCCTGATCTCTTCCATTCCCATCCTGATGCCCAGGTATGTTTTCATTTATCTCCTAATCTATTTCTCTTTCTGATTCTATTGTTATTCTCAACAGTATTTGTTGAATTGCAAATGGAAGCCTCGAATAACTAATTATCAATGGATGAATTTCATTTAAATTGACAACTTCCACTGGCTATTAAAACCCATGTTATAGTCATAACCACCAGGTTTCACATTCTGTTCTCATGTACAGATGCAGCTAAAATGGTGGACCTATAAGTCATATGATTATTGGGTTTGTTTTTGGTGGTACAATGATTGTTACATTTTACTGGTTTGTGTCATTGGATGTTAGATCAAAATTTTGTGAATCCCTTCTTCTAAGAGTTGGAACTGCTCCATAAAACAAGTGCCAAGGGGCTGCACTGCATAGAGCAGACTTAATTCTGCCTTGGTGCCACGTTTGATGGGTAACTATTCAGCCCAAATCTCCTGGGATTCACGCCTGGCCTCATTCCTTTGTAACTCATGCTATTCAGTTGAGTCAGACCACATTAAGAGTGTCCGCATAGTGGACATTTAACAGCCCATCGGCCTCACCAGTGAACCAATGCCCCGTTTGATTTTGTGGACTTTTCAAATTATGAAAATGGTTCACTCAGCAATAAGAGAACATAAAAGAAAGCTTGAATTTACCAAATTGTATTCTCAAAGTCAATCCTATAGTTTTTCTATCCTGGGTCTAGTTTCATTGCTGATCAGATTGATCACCACGGAGCGAAATGACAGTGTCTTCATAACTTTCTATTTGGCTAATTTAGTTACCCAAAAGAGGAAAAAATGTGTTTCTCTCGATTTGGGAAGGTCTGTCCTGTTCACCCGTTTATTGTAAGGAATGGCAGTTTCTCATTGTCTTCACGAAGATAGTAAACATCAAACCCCACAATTTAAGCCATTGAATCACAGTTGAATATGCTTGGAACATAAGTGATTTAAACTTAGATATAATCATTGAAGTGTTTGAATTGCTTCCAAATCGCGGACTTATTCTATTGTGCTGGCATTTGGAGATTCATGAAGTTGTTTTTGTCAAAGAAAATGACCTTTCTATGGACCTAATTTGCTTGGGAGTCCGGGAACTACGTGGCAGTGAAAAAAGTTTCATGCCCAGGAATACAGGCAAGGGTAAAAACATTGTTCATGCCACCGAGTGTCTCATCCTCAAGGCTTTCATTTGGCTTCCATGGCCTTTGATTTGACGCTCATGACTTTTATTATTCAAGAATAGTAGGCAAATCTGATTCAAAAAGAAACTATTAGCCTTTAAGAATTCATTAAAAATGTCAATGTAATCTTTGTGTTTGTTGCCAATGGGATTGTGGTTCGACACAGAAGAAGGCAGCGTGTCAGGCCACCTACCAAGATTTGGTTCCTTCAAAGGCATGAGTGGTTGGGGTCTAGTGTAAGTCCATGTAATTTGTATTGAAGAGTACCCCTTATTGTGGCAACTTAACTGTGCAAAAATGCTTTTGTTCAATGGTTTGTCCCTTGAGGGTCGTTTCTCCCTTGCAAGTGACCTATTTATAGTATTCAGCTTGTTCGTGCCAGTTGCATGCTTCTCTTACAGTGAAAGGGAGTCACTTTAAGGGAAAAAACGAAAAAAAAATGTGTTCTAAGATACCTTCTTTTTCGATCTCTACAGAGTGACGACATATTGTTGGGCTGTGCCTAATACTACTCAGGGATGTGAACTCCAAAATGGGCATTTTATTTTATTAAATTCACGATTATATTTTCTCTAGTTACATTCATGATATTATTTTTCTTCAAAGCTTTCTTTAGTTGTTAAATTGAAGATTATAGTCTATGATTCATTGGTTCTTCAAGCTTCCCCGATACTCTGGTTGAACATTATTTAAGCAGCACCCCAAGATGTTTTCATTTTTTTGTGGTTCCTAAACTTGTTGCGATTGCACATCAGATGTCTTTTATCCTTTCTTCCATGCAATGTTCGGATGCTAGGATCCTTCTAATTAGAGGATTTGTATGCAATCAAGCTGGGTATTGGTTTTTCCTGTATTTGACTTCTACTTTGTTGGTATTTTGACTTCTACTTTGTTGGACACCCAATCCGCTAAGGGTTATGGTGTGGAAGGTGAACCATCATAGGGAGTCCAAGAGATGTTGGAAGATAAATCCAATGGTCTAACAATATATAAATATATATTTATATGTAACATCTTTCAGAATAATAATGCAATTCATG
Source organism: Pinus albicaulis (assembly GCA_034641835.2). Classification (NCBI taxonomy): domain Eukaryota; kingdom Viridiplantae; phylum Streptophyta; class Pinopsida; order Pinales; family Pinaceae; genus Pinus; species Pinus albicaulis. The sequence goes on from CM076575.1 coordinate 2,057,420,844, forward strand.
GCTCTCCTTCATTTTGACTGCTGATTCCAACATACTTAATTTTTTTGGGGCTCTAAAATCAGTGAGGAATTCTTCCTTCTTGTTAAGTTTTCCAACCCAAATATTTTTCTATGTGCTTCACTACTTATGAGTGTTGGTTTTCAAGGTGCACATGGACGAGACCACGTGATTAGAAAGAGGATCATGAATGAATCGAAAGATGGTAAGAGCCAAAACCAGTTTCGTATTTTTGGCACTAAAGGGGCACATGAAGTTGGATGAAAACAAAATTTGGACTGTGGTTAGATGGTACATATGTACACATTCCTGCCAAAACCAACCTTAGATTCATCTGTTTTTCAATATTTGAAATGGCTGTAGATGTAATGCCATAACTTGGTGTCTATTTGCGATGAAATTTTGAGAGTTGAAAGCTGGCAGCTATCTCCATGTTTCCACCAAATTTTATCAAAACATTAGAGAGTTTGGTCTCCCAAAACATAGTGGGACCTGTTGGGTTTTTTGGGATAAGTAAGGTTGGAATCCCAACCATTTTCAAATACATCGAAGTCCGGAGGATCAGAAAGCTGAGGAGAACTGAAGCTGAAGCCAAGCAAAGGGTAGCTTGAAGGCGAAATACAGGTCTAGGCTCTACGGAGCAATTCAGTTCTGCAGATAGAATTCTGTGTGGGTTGCTTTTGTGCCAATAAGGTGAAAAAGATACAATCGAAAAGAGGAAATAGACTGTCACGGTAGAAAACGAGAAATTTTGTTGTTATTACTGAGAATTGCTAAGCTGTAGAGAAAGACATCAAAGTCATTGGTAAATATGGTATTCTGCCCTCTATGACATTGTAATTTGAATATATGATTGAGATTAATTTCAAGCCAAAAAAGGGCCATTATTTGCTAGTTTTCCCAAGATTGGGTTTCTAGGGTAATCTATGAGTTATTGTTATATTCATGACTGTTTACTTCACTTCTATTCTGTACAAGGAAATTATAGCTTGCAAGTTTTATTCCAATAATATTTAAATGCATAATGAGATAGCCAACGGGGTTTTACAATTAAATTTATTCAACGTTTTAGTATCCGTGCTGTTTTGTTCACTGTAGTTCTATTTTGTACAATTAAATTATAACTGGCAAGTCTTATTACAATAAGGTTTAATGCATAATGAAATAGCCAACAGAGTTTTACAATTAAATTAATCAACATCTTAGTATTCTTGTTGGTGAGACAGATGAACCATAGGCGTATGGTTTATGGATCATATGGTATTAGATCCCCAGTTTGAAAACTTTTGGTGAACAACCTATATGGTAAACACTTGCAGTGGATATCAACAAAGTGGAGAAGCATATTTGCAAGGTCTAGAGAGGAACAAAAGACCAAAAATGATGGGGACTTCTCATGAAGAACATGACAAGGAAGATTTGGAAGCCATTTTTATTCCACTGGGGTAGAGAATTGTTGCATTGACTGAGATGGTAACACAACTGTTGGTAAAATGAAGGATCAGGAAGGACACTTAACAAAGACTGAGCATGAAGAAAAGGCTGACCGAGAAGATTCCAAAGTCGAAATGCTTGGAGACTTGGGTAATAACAACTCTCTTCCTTCAACTTCCAATATTCCACTTAAGATTGAAATGAAACTTGAAATACCAACTTATGATGGTCCAGTTGCCTATTTAAAGTTGAATAAACATGTTCAGACATGCTCTGTTTTGGTGGGAGAGCTGTCTAGATACCTTGAGGCTAGGCAAAAAGCCCATGGTTACAAAATAGGAGGATTTGAAGGAATTGTTAAAATTACAATTTTATTTCATAGGCAATGAAGAAGAATAACCCATGAATGGCAATACTTGTCTTGAACAAGGATATAATGTTCTAGAATACATGTCTGAATTTCAGAAGCAAGCCATTATGTTGGGTATCTCTTTGGAACTCTGAGGTAGTAGTGAAGTACCTTGGAAGCCTATTCAAAGGCAATTACAACTGTTTGTGTAGCAATGCTACATTTATCAACAATTTATTTCTGCGGGCTCAAAATTTAAATTATCGGCCATATTGGGGAAATTATCTAAAATTGTCAGGAAGCTTTTATTTTTTTGATTAGGAATATTTGTATTACTAGGAAATTGCATCATATACCAAAATATCTGTTGCTGCTGGTCTGCCACAGGGGAAACCAGACCAATAGAATAGCAAGAGAGTTTCTGGCCTAATGTACTGTCTAAACTTAAAAATAAAACTGTCTTGATAATATAGCGTATGTCTATCTAACTTCCTGAATCGTAATATCACTAACAATAGCTTTCATTTATAGATTTGTAGCCTTGTTGCTAATAGACAGAATCACAAAAATAAAGTGAAAGATCATTTATTTGGGCAGCGAGTCCACCTAAATTGTGTCTGGATGATCCTCCTCTTCATCTGAATTTTGAAGTAGTAAACTTCAGATCAACTATCCTATTTTCCTTGGAGGAGAGTGTCATTGAGCTATTTAGTATGTCTTTGCAGTTCATCTATGCATAACAGAATCTCCTGGTGAGTATTTGAGCACTCCACCAAGACTTTACCCATTATTGTTTCCAGTTTCCGGTAAACTTAGATAGTTTGCATGTATCTAGTGTTTCGAGTTGTGGTGTTGCTGGTATCTGGGACCCAACCATCCACCTCAACTTCCATGTCTGCATCAGTGATGAATCTATGTTCCAATCGTGCCTCTTGTTCTACCTCTTGAATTTTGTCTCCAACGACAAGTGGAACAGAGTGAATGTAGATGGCCACAGACCATTGCATAGCACGCAAAGCCTTGGAGCTAGAGGGAAAAAAGTTCCTTCTCCCTCCCCTACGAACATTAAGATGCCCTAGCCTGAACATGGTGAGGGAAGACAGAGAGACTTGTTGAATTCTGTAGCTGTAGCTGCGAAGGTCTTCCAGCTTGGTGTCTTAGTTATGAAGATCTTGTTTCAAGCTCTTTAGGAGCTTGCATGCAACATGCAAGGTATTCATTGTAGAAAATTTATATGCTGTAGCCCCAACCCAGTTTTAAGTTTTTGCATGAAATTTAATGCCCAAACCCGACATTACATGTAGCTGATATAAATGTTAGACATGCTGCATGCATTCAACTTGAAACCAGTGTTTTAAAAACTGGCCGGTCTGCCTTAGAAGAAAAACTGGTCTGGCGGCCGGTTTGTGACCGAACCGGCCGAGCCGGTCACCGACTCGGTTCGGTCACAAACCAGCTGGCTCAGCCGAGTCTGAGTTTGACCGGCCGAGCCAGTGCCAACTGGCCATGGACCCCACAATTGCCCAAAATCGAACTCCAAACCGGGTTTTAGTTTGCTGTTAGGGTTTTGGTAAGGCCTCTAACCCCTCCCAATCCTATAAAAGATACCCAACCCCTTTCATTTCCTCACAACTATCTCATTGCATTTGAGTGAGCATTTGTGAGGAATTTGTGGAATTGGTTTGTTGGAGCAGCATTGAGGAGGCTAGATCTTAGAGGTTTTTTTTTTTCACTTCTAAAGTCTGCCTTTGCTTGTTTTTTTTTTTGCAAATCTGGAAATTGAAAACATAGATTTTTGTGAAAGAAATGAACATAGAATGAGTAGTTTTTGTTTTGTTTTCTTTTTCAGATTTAAGCCTTTCATTTCCAAGTCAAAAAATTAGTCCAAAATGGCACCTAGAATGAAAGGCACTGCTTGGGCATATGCTGAGATGGTTGATGATCAAATGCATTGCTAATTTTGTAAGAGAAAAATTAAGGGGGGTGGAGGGGGCATTCATAGGTTGAAACTACACTTCGCTGGTCTTAGAGGCCAAATTACTCCCTGTGAAGCACCAATAGAAGAAATTGGGGAAATTAGGAAGGAGTTGAGAGATCAATTTCAAAAGTTTGAAGAAGACAAAGCTAGGAAAAAAGAAATAGAGACTGAAATTGGGAGGAAGAGGAATATAAAACACATGATGGCTGCCAACCCCATTTTTGATTATGAGGGCTCTTCATTTATCCCTTGCACTGATGCATCAAACCCCTTTCGCTATGTTCCTCCCTCTTTGGAGTCTATTCAAGAAAGGGTACAATGAAAAACAAAGGTACTATCAAAAGTTTTTACACACCCTCTCCCTCTGATAATGCACATGGTCCTAAAGCTACTAGAGGTCAAGTGCAACCCACTTTAGATCAGCATTGGAAGAAATAATCGAGAGAAACTGCTTGTGATTACATAGCTAAATGGTGGTACGATACTGATATCCCCTTCAATGCTTCTCGTTCACCATATTATGAACCTATGTTTGATGCCATATATGCTGCGGGAAATGGCTTCAAAGGCTCTACTATGCATGAGTTAAGAGGATCTCTTTTGCAAAAAGAGATTGTGTCCATTTATGAATATTTGAGAGATTTAAAAAATACGTGGACAAAAACAGGACCGTACCATCATGTCAGATGGATGGACTGATCAGAGAAACCGTACCATCATAAACTTTCTTATCTTTTGCCCACAAGGAATCATGTTTCTAAGATCAGTTGATGCATCTGATAGGGTGAAAGATGCACACTCGTTGTTTCAGCTTTTGGATGAGGTTGTTGAAGAGGTGGGGGTGGCTAATGTTGTTCAAATAATCACCGATAATGCCTCTAACTATGTTCTTGCTGAGAAAATGTTAAGAGGAAAAACACAAAACCATCTTTTGGACCCCATGTGCTGCACATTGCATAGACCTCATGCTTGATAATATTGCTAAAATAGATTGGATCAAGAACACTGTAGAGCATGCCAAAAGCATAACAAAATATATTTACAATCACTCATGGATTTTGAACCTGATGAGGAAACACACAGGGGGCAAGGATATTGTTAGGCCTGCCATCACTAGATTTGCAACACATTTTTTGACATTGCAATCTATGCTTCCCCAACATAGAAACTTGTAAAAACTGTTTTCCAGTGATGAATGGAATGAATGTCAATGGGCTCGCAAACAAGATGGCAAAGATGTGAAAAAGAAAATTAATGAAGAAATATTTTGGAAAAAGACAACAAAAATTGTGAAGGTTGCTGAGCCACTGGTTAAGGTGTTGCGGTTGGTGGATGGGGAAAGATTGGCTATGGGATTCATTTATGAGGCTATGGATCAAGCAAATGAGCAACTAAAGGCAACATATAAGGAAAGAGTGGCTAAGTATGGACCCATTTGGACAATCATTGATCATGTTAAACACACGCATGGTGAATGAGCAAGTAAACACACACATAGGAAAGATAGGCGTGAGTTATCATACTATTAACCATAGATGTGCTTTTATAGTACATTAGGTGTGACCCCTGGATTGCGCATTCCAAGGTCACTTGGACTCCTTTATGACTGTTCGGCTTCCACACCTACTCGTTGAGGATTAGGTGTCCAACATTCCCCCCTTAATCCAAAGGGGTATGTGTGAGTCCAAGAAGAGAGTTGTAATACAAATCTGCAAAGTATGCATAGCAGCACTTAGGCTGAATCAGCTCTCTGAAATGTTGGCATAAAGAGGTGGTTTAAGGATGAACACCAACACTAGAACACAATGCTTATTGCAGTTCTCGGAACTCTTCCAAATCTGGCAAGAAGTTGAGGGCTTCTGCTAGAGGAAGTGTCCCTCATATTTGAAGAGGGAGACCTTCAACCTAGAAGAAGGGAGGTCTACAACCTGTGATGGTTTAAGGATGACCACCAACTCTAGAATGCTTGATGCATTTCCCGGAACTCTACCAAGGTTGGCAAGAAGCTGAAGTCTTTTGCTAGAGGAAGTGCTCCGAATTCTTTGAAGAGGAAGAATATGAACCTCACATGGATGGTTTAAGGTTGTCCACCAACCAAAGGCATGCTCATGGGCATTCGTGTCTCTGGCTACAACTCTGAATCTGGAATGAGAGATTGTGGCTCAGGCTCGCTTGATATGTTCTGTCTCTGGCTACAATTTTGAATCTGGAATGACAGGTTGTGGCTCAGGCTCGCTTGATGTGGCTTCGAAGCTTGTAGATGACCACCATTTTCCCCCCTGTCAGGTACAAGGTGAGATGATGGCGAAAACTCAACTGCAAGATTGTTCAATATTCTAGAACAAGTTCTGACATATGTCTTAAACATCTTCTTGGCTGTTGATGCCCATTGCCAAGAAGCGATCCATCCAAGATGAATCTTTGTTCTTGTAGGAGGCTTGTTTCTGAAGCATCTGTGTGAAGAGTGGGTGTGCTGACCACAATGCTTGCATGGGTGAAGATCAAAACAATGATCTTTCATATGGCCAACTCGATCACAGTGTTGGCATTTTTCAATTTGTTGTTGCTGTTGTGGAAGAGGAGCAGGATCTGGAACAGCTGAAGGTGAACTGTCATGAAGAAATCCGACACTCTGAAATTTGATGGGCTTGGAGTAGTCCGGAATATGAAAGGACAACTCCTTGTCATATCCAAGACCTGTTCTGTGCTTGTTATGGACAAGCTCTTCCCAAGGTTTGATGATGGGCTTGGGAAGTGCAGGCTGAATTTTTGCTTCTGCATGCAAATCTGCTCTTGTACTCGGCTCAATGATCTGGATAGTTTCTTGTTGCTGATGAGAGTTTGTCTCCTTTTTCTGAACAAAAACAAGTTCAGAATGACAACCCTTTTGTTGAAGCTCATCTCGCTGTAGTTGAGATTCTAGTTGCAAAAAAACAATCTTTTCTTTTGCATGATGCAGACAGGTCTGAATGTCAAAGATAGCGTCTTTGCTGATTTTAATGGTGTTGTCAGCAGTAGACACCATTAGTGTGCTTAATAGATCTAATAAATCATTGAGTCTTACCATTGTCAAGCTCAAAAAGTCATAAAATGATGAGGGAAAAATACCCACTTGTATTCTTAGCACATTAGAGTAAGAGAAGACTCTAAGTACCAAAAGGTCTTAATAAGTGCTGGTAAAAGTCCTTGGTCTTAAGTAGACAAAGAGTTTTTTTTTTTTACATAACTGAGAGGGACAAAATAACACCTATTATATATATCACCAACGGATCAAAATGAGGGACCACTTCAAGGTTTTGAGCTTTCATTGTTTTTTTTTCTTCTTCTGGGAAACATTGAGTTTCGACCTCCTTCCTTTTCCAACAATATCAAAAACTCATATAATTTATACTACAGTCATTCCCTTTCAACAGTGAATAAAATAGTATACATACCATTTGGTCCAAAGATATTTCAAATTCTTTGACTCTTCTCTAGAAAATTCTTTGACAAAATTTCTCTTAAAAAAATCGTCGTCATCATTCTACATAGCAGAAATTCACACACTCGACAGAGCTAAAATTTCGATGGCCAGACATTAACATTTTTCTTCACTTCTGCGAACGGCAAGCTTAAACTCTATATTTTGCAAACAACAGAAGGGTGGAGGCCGTGGGGCCGATATGCAACAAAGATCACAACCTTGGAGGTTTTATAGTGTGTGCAACAATTTTGAGGCTCCAGATGTGGTGCAGCTTGCGACAAAGGCTCGTATCTCATTGACACCCAAAGAGATTGAAGACTATGCTCCCAAGATTGGGCAGGTCATAGATTGGTTTGGCCAACTTCAAGGGGTTAACCTTGAAAATGTTGAACCTGCAATACTAGCGGATACTAATAAGCCGAAGATTGTAGTTAGGGGAGATTGTGGGAGCTGGCGGGCAGTGAGAGGCCGAGTAGGGAGAGGGGAGAGGGGACGGTTGAGTAGGGAGAGCCCATGGGCTGAGCGGGAGTAGGCAAAGGAGGGGGGCGCCAGAAGAAGGAGATGGGAAGGTGAGGGAGGAGGATGGAGGTGCGACTTGTGGTATAGGGAAGCGGTATGGACAACGTGGGCGAGCAGGTGGCGACGGTGTGGAGGGAACAGTGGGAGAGAGCCGACGTGAGGGAGATGTGAGCTGGCGGGAAGGGAAGGCAGGCTTGTAGGAAGGATTTGCAGGAGAATTGAGCGGGAGGAGCAGCAAAGGCAGGAAGATGAGTCGACGAAGGGAAGGTGAGTGGTTTGCAACTCCTCCCACCTCACCAATTTCTCTATAGAGGCGTTACCCCAAAAAAATCGCACGTAATTGTGAAGGAACCCCAGGAATGGCGGGAAGACTCTTTGGAGGATTGGTGTAAAGCAATAGACCATTATACAACGTGCATTGAAGCGCATGCCGAGAGACGTTACACTTGCTCTCCCATCCACGCAATCGACTACCCCTCCAATACCGCTTCTAGTACCAGTCAATTTCTGTAACCACGGAGGTTTGACTGACGGGCTCTAGAGGAGGAGCGCAGTCTGGATAGTGTGCAAGAGAGCGCCTTCTACGGTGACAGTGGGAAGCACTGGTATGTTGATTGCGGAGGTCAAGGAAGCGTGGAGTCGAGGGCCAAGGGGAGCCACAGGACACCGGCGTTGTTGATGGAGGCCGACAAGTAGAGGAGTTTGGATTTGTTGGAAGAGAATCAGAGTTTGCATAGACAATTAGAAGAGACAGCACGCCACACAAGAATTGTCTAACAGGTGATCAGAGACCAACAACGCTTCTCGAGTTTCATCCCCTCCAAACCAGATAATCTCCATCATCATAAGCCATTGCAAGGCCGCTGGTTACTCATAATTCTTATCGACAAGACCGAAACCTCCCAGACATCGTTTCATTTAGGATTGCAGTGGTATGCAGTGTTTGCAGGTTTGAGGGGCGATAGAGAAAATTATAGGCTTAAAATAGCAGGAGAAAAGCAGAGCATAGGGATTAACGCTGAGAGACTCCACACTTTTCGCTATTTTGAGAATGTAGAGAGCACAAAGGCCAGGCAAGAAATCGTTGACAAAGGGACAGTTATGCACAAAGGTAGAGAATCGCCCAGAATCACTGCGCATTCAAATTTCAGCAGGGCAGGAAAGAATCTGCTTTGATACCATGTTAAACACACGCATGGTGAATGAGCAAGTAAACACACACATAGGAAAGATAGGCGTGAGTTATCATACTATTAACCATAGATGTGCTTTTATAGTAGATTAGGTGTGACCCTTGGATTCCGCATTCCAAGGTCACTTGGACTCCTTTATGACTGTTCGGCTTCCACACCTACTCGTTGAGGATTAGGTGTCCAACAGATCAAAGATGGAACAATCAACTCCATCGCCCTATACATGCAGCTGGGTATTTTCTGAACCCAAGGTATCATTATAAAAATCTTGAAGAAGGAGCTTTGACTAGGGAGGTTAGAGATGGATTGATCGAGTGCATTGATCACATGATCCCCAAGGAGAGTGACCAACTGCTGATACAAAATCAGATCACTATCTTCAACAAAGCCACAGGTACCTTTAGCAAGAACCTTGCAAGGATTGCAAGGGAATCAGATGAGCCAGGTAAACAAAGAATTGAAATTTTCAAATTCATATTTTATTATTTTGTAAAATTGTTTATAATTTCAAAGTTGGATATAATTTGTTGAGCTAACTGAAACTCATTACAGAACTATGTTTTTTGCAACACAATGGTGGGAGGCATTTGGTAGCCATTGTCCTGAATTGCAGAGTTTTGCAATCCGCATTTTGAGTCAAACTTGCAGTGCTTCGGGGTGTGAGCACAATTGGTCTGTCTTTGAGAGGATTCACACAAAGAAGAGAAACCGTATGGAGAAAAAACGGTTAAATGATCTAGTCCATGTCTAGTAAAACCTCCGACTAAGACGCAACCATTTGTTGAACAAAAGATCTAATTCAGATCCCAATGTGTTGGATGATATTGATCCAACATCAGATTGGGTAGTGGAGACTTGTCCACCAGTGTTTGACTCTGAGGAGGATATTGATGTGGGGTTGGAGTTCGATTTACAGGTAGAGGCTCAGCTAAATGCAAATCCACTAGTAGCAAGCCTAGGCCCAACTCCAAGTCTCTAGTCGCAGCTGGTCAGCCACGACGCAAGTGCATAGCTCGTCTATCTCAGGCTTAGTGTGCTAGTGCTACAGTTTCAGTTGAGGATCTTGATGAGGAGGAGGAACCATGGGTTTCCCCCTTTGATTGTCTAGCAATAGTGACGAGTCATGTTTTGTAACTTGTTGTAGAGGCCATTTAGAGCCTCCATGGTTATGTTTTTGTTCTGATCTCTATATCATGTATGTATTGGACAGTGCACTGGGTTCCATTTTGATATAATGGATATATTCGTGAGCCTACTTTGATCATATGTTGTCTTTTGTCTATATTCTATTGCTTTGTGTTTGGAAACATGAATGCAAATTTTTAAAAGTATGTTTTTTATAAAACAATTAATATTTAATATATTTTTTACAAGAACGAGTCATTGAAACCGAACCGGCCGAGTCGATATCGAGTCAGAGTCAGAATCGGAGTCGATCCTCGGTTGGTTCCAAACCCGAGTTAGAGTTTTAAAACACTTCTTGAAACATAAGACTACTCGACTCTTTTGACTTTTCATAGCCGATACAAGAATTAAATGCAAACACACACAATGTTTTACACAGTGATTTGTTCTAATGACCCTGGAAAAACCCACAAGGGGAAAACCAGTTTTAAAGGACGATTTAATTGCTTCTTAATAAATAAATACACAGCCGAGGTAAAACAACTTATCTCCCTTTTATGCTTGCTTATGTCACTGTGATATTTACATTGAAATTCGAGCCTCCACATTCATAAGCTCAAACTGATATTTGCCTCCAATTATGTGCATAAAAACCCTTTGATAGTGCCTTGATTTTTGTGCGAGGTACAACTGAAATTTCTCCCTCAACTTTGCCTCAAAAAACTTGCTAAAGGAGCCTCGATTTTCTCACTGACAGTCCTAGAAATTTATGCAGAGAGAGGCCTCGGTTTCTGTGCCAGGTACCTGCCTTGATTTGCATGCTCAGTCAACAGAATGAGCCTTTGAATTTCGGGCCTGTTGTCGCTCAAATTGTACATAGAATGCGACAACGCTTAGGGCGGGGGCTGTCACTCTCATCCCTTCCCTCTTCGTTTTAGCGCCCCTAATACCTATGGATGAGATGATGAGAAACTTGTTGGGAAGCAACAAGTCCAGAAGACACAACTGAATGGCCTAGCAACTTGAGTTAAAAAATTAAGTGGCAAGTAGGATTATTAAGCACAATTTGATTAGATACTTCAAGATTATGAATGAGATACCAGTGCCTTTGAATTAATTACTTGCACATTATAGATCACTACTCCAAGTTACCAAATGAATAGTTGCTGCAGGATGCAAAATCTATTCTAGATGAAGTGCAGGACGTAGATCTAGTGTGTGATGCAAGATCTTGGTTAATTTTAATTAGATGCTTAGTCTAGGTGAATCCTTCATCTCAATCCTTTTGTAGCTAGTCTCGAACGCAAGTTGTAGGGAGAAGCCCAAAGGAAGGAGGCTAAGGCCTCATTAACGATACCTCCTGTGGGGTTCTAACCACCTAAGTGCCTCCGTTCCTACAAGGGATTGTCCACAAGAGAACTGCAAGGTCACCTTTGTTAACTGCGAATGAGGGTCTAGACTTCTCAAATTGTGTGAAGAAGGTGGTCCCATCTTTCTTTCAACCAAGCTTATTCTTGGAGGTATATTTTAGAAATGCACTTCTAACCTAGAATGAAGGTGCAAATTATGAGTGATTGCTTCAATGAGATTATAGATATATTAAATACTTCAACAAGATTAAATCACTTGAAATCAAGATACTCACAATGATATTCAACAGAAGATGACAAGAGAAATTAATAAAGCACTTTCGAGAAAACTTTATCTCAATGAAACAAGATTAGCAATTCCAATTATTCAAGAGCTTATTAGAGCTTATTAATGTGTCAATAAGATTTCATTTAAATCCTCTTATGCTAATGTTACTTAGCAATTAGGCTTAAGAACAATTTTAGAGCACTAATGAGAGCAATTTCTTCTCATCACTTAGATCATAAACCAATGAGACACAATAGATGATCTTAAACACAATAATAACAAACACTAATAGAGACAAGTACAAGAAGAGATTGCCTACAGTGATATGCAATGTATGCAACTAGCAATGCAAATGAATTTTACCAACAATGAGAGAAGTTAGTGAAATGACTAGATATCCTTAAGACAAGATGCAAGACACATGCAACCAATTAACCAATGATAAGATCACATGAGGAATGCACCAAACTTTTGAAAATCAGATGAACAAGTTATTAGTATGAAAACAGTCCCAAAATTGACAAGAGAAGCCAACAAACACAATGATGATTACATCTTTAGGTAGTGAGAATTAATCTCTTACGTTCTTAAGCTTGTTTGAGAGTGTTTCTTGGCTTCCTTAAGGTAATTATTGATTGATTATGCCACTGTCCAGATTAGCTTCAGATCTGATATGTTATGATAGTTAAGAGAAGAGAGGAAAAGGTGATAGACCAAACCCTTGAGGCCAAGTGGTCTTCCTTCAATGGTTAGTTTGACAAGTTTGTGGCACTAGAAGGGTCATTTTGACTTTGAATAAGCAATGTAAGGCCTCCAAGACCTGCAACCACCAATGTTAGTCTGAAAACACAATGAACCTACCCTCAAAAATCCCACGGCTAGGCTTAAATTGACCTCTGAGGCCCGCGGCTAGGAAAATTGAGCAAGCATAGCAAGTATAGGCTCCAAAAATGAGACCTTTTGGCCTTAAAGCAAGTGTAAACCCTCTTCAAACTTCTGCAAAACAAATTGTTAGCTTCAAAACCCCAATCAAAAGGTGATTCAGTTCTTTTAGAGTATGCATCTAAGGCATTTATCCCTTCTTGTACTAGCGGCCAGGCTAAAAGGCAACCCTAAGGCTAGCAGCTAGGCCTCAAAAGGCTAGACTGATGGTGAAATGGAATGATAAGCCTTCAAAACCCTTTTTCAATGGATAATGAACTTGCAAAACCAACAATTAGCCAATAAACTCAAAATTTCATGGATTAGTGACAAAAATAAAATGAGGAATCACTACAAACCATTGCCAAAAATCGCTTTAGGTATGCAATCATAGGTTGTTAGTGACAAAATCGACTGTAATGAAGATATTAGGTCCATCTAGTGTTGCGACTACGCCTATTAGGCCAAAATAGGGTTACAAGTTACAACCAACTCTTGAAGGTTTAAATGGTGTCGCGACTAGGGCTACACAACCTCAAACCCTTGCGGCTAGGCCAAACAAACCACAAAACGCTGAAAGGATGCCCAAAAAATGATTATGCCCTAGGAAAACCACCTGCAAAACCAATTCAGATATTAAACAATTAAGAAACCCCAAATTCTGCAACAAATAAGCCCTCTAAGGCTAGTGGTTGCAATTTTGGTACTTGGGTCTTGTAGAGTTGGGTGCCTAGACCCTAAATCAACCCTTCTTGGTTGAACGACTTCCTTCTTTAGGATAGACAACCCCTTCAAGGTTGAATATCCTCCAAACCCCAACCGTTTAGGCTAGGTGAGGGTCCCAAGCTTCTTGCTTCAGCTTTGTCTATCTAATGGCACCTACAAGTTAAATAAATAGAGCCAAACCACAAGATCTAGAAAATTCTAAAAGAAAATCCCCAAAAATATTATTTACAAAGGGAAAAATAATATACAAGGGTTACAAAATAATTTACACTATTCACAATTAAATTCAAGCTCTAGTTAGGAAATCAATCCTTTTAGCCCAAATAGAAATTTGAAAATAATTGATAGAGATAATTTTGATTATGATGAACAATCCCAAACCCCGCACAATAAATCACTAGTTAAGCTTAGGGTCCAAACAAGGTGTGGTCACCTTAAAGTCTATGTACTTGGGTGCTTACCCAAGGGCTGAATCACCTGAAGATCTGTAGACACTTGAAAGATAGATTATTAGTTTCAAAGGGGTTCGATTCACACAAATAGACCAGAGATCTAGAGATACCTGCTATATCTAGCAACTTTGATGTGTTTACTCTAGCCCAATACCTAAAGCAAGATACCTGTGCTAATAGATAATCCAACCACTGGCGATGAAACAATAATCTTTAATGATAAACACAATTAGAGCATTAAAATTATTCAACACATACCATGAATCATCAAGAGAGAGACACGTTGAATTGAAACCCCAAAGACTTTTATTACTATAGAAAGCATTCTAGCAGAGCTTAGCTCAGTACAAAAATTTTCAATGCAGTTGAAGTTGCAATGAGGAGCTTGAAAGCTTCCTTATATAAAAAATGAGAGGGATTAGCCCCTCCAAGTGGAAAATAACGGTTAGTAGCATCGATACATGGCTTGATCCTTGTGGAAAAAATTCGATCCCTTGATTAGCTAGCACAAATCTCTAAAAAACTTTGATCTTCCTTATTTTCTGTGCTGGAGGGTCAAAATTTGACTTTTGGACCACTAGAGGACCTTAAAAAAATATAATTATTGTTACTTGTGCAAAATAATTTACTTCTTGGCCCGTCTGTGGGGTCTTGGTTAAACGGTGATGAGGCAGGCTGTTAAGGCACTCATCACAGGTTCAATTCCCTTCCCCGATCGGGGTGATGTATCTGGACATGTTTATGAAGATGTAGTCCTACCAAACTTACAAAAAATAAAAAATTACTTCTTGGCCCAAAAAATTCGATTTGCTATAAAATAGTCTTCTTTGGCCCAACGAATTTTTGGACTGGGTCCTTCTGCCTTGAAAACGAGGCTTTTTATTTTTCACTTGAATAATTTCCTTTGAAATTAGCCACAATAATTTTTCTAATAAATTCGACTTGGAGGGTAATTAAATTTTTCCTTCATGTTATTTTTAGACAATTTCTGGCTAACTTTAATCTTATTTTGCCAGAAATTAAAATTATAGACTCGAGGGGATTAAAGAATTTTCCACCGTCTAAGTGTATCTAAAAAATATGTTGGTAATGGTGTTCTAATTATGAGGAACCATTCACCAAAAATAATCCTAGATAACACTTTTGCATCAAGATATTACAAAATCAACCATTAGAAGGGGAAAATACACATCGACACAAACCTCTTAAGACTCAAGAAAATTCTGCGACTCAAGACATGATCTAGTAGGATAAAAATACATAGACTCGATTAACACTAGGACTCACCTAAGACCTTTTAATGAGTTCCACCCTAGCTTTGGGGTATATCTGGGAGAAAATCTCTGCCAATTATTTGTGTTTACAAACACAAATAATTTGGGGAGGTTAAAAAACTCCCTAGAGTGAAACCCTTAGAGAAGAATCATAGGCTTAACTAGGTGTTGTTACAAGTTGAGATTTTGGGTAGCATCGGATGTGCTCTAGCTCCGAAACTTTATGGAGAGGCTAGAACACATGAGATCTCCAAGACCCAGAAATCGTTTTGAGAAATTCCACCCGAAACCTAAGTTATTCAAAATCTTAATTATTTTAATGGAGATGCTAAGTCCAACTTTGGGAAATTAAATAATTAAAGTGAATTAATTTAGACATGTGGGTGAGAATGTTCTAAGTGACATGGATCAAGTCTTTCTAATCTTAGCCGTTGATTAGAGATTAGATCACGACCGTTGATAGTTGCACGAGAAAAGTATTAAAGGAAGGTTTGGGGTTAGTTGGAGAATATACATAGAGCGGTAGCACTTGAGATAAGTCGAAATTTTGGGGCGTGGTTTGCTGAGAATTTTCGAGTAAGCTTGCAGTGTTGGTGAGGGGCAGATCGATGAGGGATTATTCAGATTCGAGGCCGAGAATACATAGGCAGAGAGGCAGATCCGTACCAAGCAACGCAGAGACTCAGCAGGAGGGACACAACCCAGCCAGGCTCACACAGAGGATGACGCATGCCCTTCAGGGTGACGTAGAGGTAGCACTGAGCCCAGAGGGGTGATGCAGGAGCAGCCTGTGCTGTGGAGAGGCTCAAGTAGGGATGCAAAGCTGACACAGTTTTGGGAGAGACAACGCTGGGGTTCCAGTGGGCTAGAAAGGGCTCGGATTCAGCAGATCCAGAAGGCGTGAAGCCTTAGTTGAATCAGCGGTATTTTCTGTCTCTGAGTGATAGAGGTACATCTGCCATGATTTCTTTGTTGGGCAAACCACTACTAGTGCCCTTGAATATATTAAGACATTTTGCATAATAATAAAACCCTCTAAGAGCTGCTGCATCGGTTTTCCCGCATTGGGTTTTTCCAGGGACATTGTCGAAAAAATATTGTGTGTCCTTTGTCATGTATGCTTTATTCTTCAGTATTTGATCTGTATGTATGTGTAAATCTGCAGTGTGTTTACTTCACTATTTTCTGAATATTTCTGAAAATAACTTGTATAATTAAAAACACAAGTAGGAGAAGTAAACCAGATTTATGCAGTAGAAATTTTTGTTAAGTACTTTCAGAAATTGTCACATGGTATCAGAGCTATTGCAGATCAAGGAGAGCTGAAGCCATTAGCGAAGCAACTAAATATTTTACTGCAGGAAGGCAGTTGAAGCTGCACAAATCCCGAAAAAGGCAGCGCAACACTAGAGGGACAACGCAGACCCTGCAGGGGTGACGCAGAGCTGACACAGAGGTTGACGCAGGCCCAGTAGGGTGACCAGTCCAAGAGGGAGTGACGCTGTGCCGGTTGCCGTGGCTGGAAGCGCAATTTGATCTTCGAAGTTGCTGGTGGGGCATTGTTTTTGCCGGTGCAGAACAATGTTTAGCGGGGTTGAAAAAGTAAGGTGAAACAGTTCCTCAACAGATTTTCTAGCCAAGAAATCTAAGATTCGATCTTTGAAGTGATCGTAGAGGGTTGATTCGACAGATTTGGTGGAGGGTTTTTGGGAGGGAAATCACTAGTTAGAGGGAGCTTAGTCTCTAGATAGTTTCTATCGCCAAGAAACCTAGATCCAGTCTCTTGCTGAGAGTCGCAACAGTAGAAGGGAGAAGAGCTATTTCACTTTGACATTTTTGAGCTGAGATGGCCTCGCACAGATTGAGAGATCAGGACCGGGTGGGCAGTGTGTCTAACTTTGTCATTTGGAAGGCCGGGATCTTGTCATTCCTTGACGAGTATCGTATCAGAGACCATGCCGAGAAGGTTGTGGCCGTTCTGGTCGATGCTGATCCTCTAAAGAAGTATGAGGAAAATCAGGCACAGGCTAAGCGCTTGATCATGGATGGGGTGAAGGATCACGTGGTCCCACATATTGTCGAGAAGAAGACAACAAATGAAATGTGGCAAGCACAAAAAATGCTATATCAAGGTAGCTCGATCTAGAGGAAGATGCTTCTGGAGAATCAGATGCGACTGTTTGAGATGCACAAGGGAGAGGAGATCGATCCTTTCCTCTTTAGATTGAAGGCTATTCGAGATCCGCTGGTTGCAATGGGGGCAACTCCTGATGACGGTCTCATGGTAAGGATTGTCTTGAATGCAGTCGCCGATGATTGGGAGACCTTTGTCCAAAGTATTTTTGGGTAGAGCACTACTTCCAAACTAGGAGGACATGTGGGCAATCCTTTGTCAGGAAGAAATCAAGAGAATAACTAAGAGGGGTAGCAGCAGTGGAGGAGCCAAAATCAAGAAAGAGGAGGAAGATGCAACTCTCGCATCAAAGGGATAGAGGCAACAACAAGGGAAGAAGAAGAAGGACCTCTTAAAGGTCCGGTGTTTCAGATGTGGCGAATTGGGACCGATGCCATGGATGAGAGCAACGCTTCTGGAGTGAAGTGTTGCTAGAGCACATTCCTCACTAAGAGGGAGTGTAGAGATTTTCGGTAGCATCGGATGTGCTCTAGCCCCGAAACTTTGTGGAGGGGTTAGAACACATGAGATCTCCAAGACCCAAAAATCGTTTTGAGAAATTCTACTCGGAACCTAACTTATTCAAAATATTAATTATTTTAATGGAGACCCTAAGTCTAACTTCGAGAAATTAAATAATTAAAGTGAATTAATTTAGAAATGTGGGTGAGAATGTTCTAAGTGACGTGGATCAAGTCGTTTCTAATCTTAGCCGTTGATTAGAGATTAGATCACGTCCGTTGATTGTTCAATGAGAAAAGTATTAAAGGAAGGCTTGGGGTCAGTTGGAGAATACACACAGAGCGGTAGCACTTGAGCGAAGTCGAAATTCTGGGGCGTGGTTTGCTTAGAATTTGTGAATAAGCTTGCAGTGCTGGTGACGGGCAGATCGACAAGGGATTATTTAGATCCGAGGCAGAGAATACATAGGTAGAGAGGTAGCGCAAAGACTTAGCAGGAGGGATGCAACCCAGCCAGGCTTACGCAGAGGCAGTGCAGAGGTTGGCGCAGACCCTTCAGGATGACACAGAGGTAGCGTTGAGCCCAGAGGGGTGACGCAGGAGAAGCCTGTGCTGCAGAGAGGCTCAAGCAGGGATGCAGTTCCGGGAGAGACAATGCTGGGGTTCTAGTAGGCCAGAAAGGGCTCCTATTTAATAGATCCAGAAGGCGTGAAGCCTCAACTGAATCAACCATATTTTCTGTCTTCGAGTGATAGAGGTACATCTGCCATGATTTCTCTGTTGGGCAAACCACTATTGGCGCCCTTGATTGTATTCAAACATTCTGCACAATAATAAAACCCTCTAAGAGCTACTGCACTGGTTTTCCCGCATTGGGTTTTTCCGGGGACATTGTCCAAAAAATATTATGTGTCCTTTGTCATGTATGCCTTATTCTTCAGTACTTGATCTGTATGTATGTGTAGATCTGCAGTGTGCTTACTTCGCTATTTTCTGAATATTTTTGAAAATAACTTGTATAATTAAAAACACAAGTAGGAGAAGTAAACCAGATTTCTGCAGTAGAAATTTCTGTTAAGTAGTTTCAGAAATTTTCACATTACATGGTTTAATAGTCATACTGGAATAATTTTTACAATACAAAGTAGAAGCTGGGATTACAATGATGATATTGACACAAAGAAATTTATTCCATTGCTATATACTCTGCTTCTTGGATTGTTGACATGTACATGGTCAACATCTGGCTTTACTTGGAGACTCTTCGACGATGGAATGTGAGAATCCAAAATCCTGTATACAATAAAACAAAGAATCACCAGGTAGATATCCATTCTAATACATATCAAAATCATCATAAACATTATCAAATATATGCCAACTACTGTCAATGTCACAAATCACAATGTAAATTTGCAAATTTCAGTCCATGTGCTCTTCATATGCCATTTTCCATTTTTGCTGTTCATATTTCTCTTTCCTCTCTCTCTGCTGTTTTTTTTTTTTTTTTTTAATTAATTAAAAATAATTTAATGGGAATAGTTAAAAATGGGAAAGGGAATTAAAAAAGAGTGGGAAATTGATTGAAATGGGATTATATATAAATGGGAATGAATTTAAAAAGGGAGGGGAATTAACTTCTTTTAAAAATAAATTTAAAATTGAAAAATCGAATTTAAAAGAAAGGAGGGGAGGCGAATTTAAAATGGGAGGGAAATTAATTTAAAAAGGGGGGGAGTTATCATATGAAATGGGAGGCGGATACATAAAAATCGATTTAAAAAAAGCAAAGGGCGGTATTGTATGGGAGGTGAATATTAAACAAGATTTAAAAATTTTAAAACGCTTTGAAAGCCGAGCTGAAAGGGAGGTGCTGAGATGAAAGGGAGAGGGCGTTGTATAGAGGGTGGAGTGTGAGATGTTTGAGTGCGTTGGGAAGAGGCGTAGAGCGCTGGAGCGTAGGGTAATGCACAGAGTTTGGAGGGCGGATTGAGTAGGAGATGAGCGTATGATACTGTGGGTGTTGCAGAGTGTAGGATAAGGAGCGGACCGGTGGGTATATGCGTTGAAACGCTCGACAGGGAAGGGGATGGGTAACGGGTATTGTGAGTTTGCAAGGGGAGCGGGGTACTGGGTAGGCGTGTAGGGTGGGATGGAGAGTCGAGGTAGGGAGTAGCGTGCTGCAGAGTGAGGCAAGGGGCGTATGTGAGGTGTTGGTCGAGTTTGCGTAAGGAAAGAGCGATGGTAGTGGAGGGTGCGTTGGATAGTGTGGAGGTGCGATGAGTGTGTAGGTAAGGTAGAGCGTAAGGTAAGGGCGGAGTTTGGGAGTGGGAGCGTAGGTTGGGTAGGGTGAATCGATTGAGGGAAGGCGTAGTTGCAGATAGGGGAGGCGCAGCGGGGAGAGATAAGGGTGAGTGTTAATAGTGTGCAAGGGAGAGAAGGGAGAGCGTTGGGGAGCAGGGTCGATTCAAGGGCTGTGTGGACGTGAGCAGTGTGTTGAGTGGTAGGAATGGGGATGTGAATATGTGGAGTTGTGTATGCAGATTGCAGAAGCGATGGGGAGTGAATGTAGATGGCAGAGATTTTTTTTTTTTTTTAAATTTATTTATTTATTTATTTTTTATTAAAACAGCAAAGAGCAGGAGCAGAACTTTTCTTCTTCTTGCAGGAATTTTATAAATGTACAGCAGTAGAACTTCAGAAATTGCAGAGAAAACTCAGAATTTTTTCTTCAAAAACCCAGAACTTTTCTTCAAAAAATTGCAGAGGACCATATAGCAGCAGTAGAATACTTTCTTCTTTCAAATATAGAACATAATTTTTCTGGAACTTATAGCAGTAAAAAATCCAGAATTTTGCAGGAATCTTCGAATGAAAAACTCAGAAATTCTTTTTCATTAAAACCAAAAACCTCTTCAGAAATCAACTTTAAACAATTTTTCCAACAGCTCTCCAAAACAGAATTTAATGGGCAGAAATTGCAGGAAGAAATCAACCTTCAGATGTGCAGTGCTGCTCTTCTCCAAGATGAAATTTCTGAATGCGGCAAAATGTCAAAATCACTGCTGCAAAAACTCTCTAAATGCTGCAAAAATGCAGATATGCACAGGCCATAAACACAAAATGGCTCACTCAATGTGGAGCAGGGCCAGCAATCGCCCGCTCTGATACCATGTTAAACACCATGTTAAGGCACACACATGGTGTATGAGAAGAATAACACACACACACAAGAGACTCAACACAATGAAGGATAAGCGTGAGGCTTTCTTATTTTCCATTATACAAAGATGTACATTTATAATACAATGGTGTGACTCTTGGTTTCACATTCCAAGGTCACTTGGACTCCATTGTGACTTTTCGCATTCCACACCTACCCATGTAGGATTAGGTGTTCCAACATCATCTTTGTAAAACAACTTGAGCATTTGTCCATTCTTCGGTAGATCCAAAGGTTCAACATCCAAAGTACTCAAGTGGAATGAGTTTGAGCCAACAAGCCCTTTGATGATATAAGGCCCAAGCCATAAACTGCTGAATATTCCCAGATTATCTAGCTTTTCATTCCTACGATCCCATAAAAGCAAGGTTACTTGGGAGCGAGAGCGGAGTGACATTTTCAGAAGCTCCTGGTTCGGGAGCAAATTTATATCATATATATATATATATATATTGATGCATATATGTCTACAAAAGCATGTAGAATGATGAATTATATATATATATATATATATATATATATATATATATATATATATTGATGCATATATGTCTACAAAAGCATGTAGAATGATG
The DNA here is from genome assembly GCA_034641835.2 of Pinus albicaulis. NCBI lineage: Eukaryota > Viridiplantae > Streptophyta > Pinopsida > Pinales > Pinaceae > Pinus > Pinus albicaulis. The sequence continues at coordinate 2,057,442,345 of CM076575.1, forward strand.
AATTAGATATAAAAAGCATAAAAACATAGATTGAACCAGTGTTGCGAAAATCGCGATTTTTTGAAAAAATCGTAAAAATTGCCAAAAAACAGTGAAAAAATCGCTAGGATTTTTTCCAAAATGAAAAAATTGCGACAAAAATCGTAAAAATCGCGATAAAATCATAAAAATCGCCAAAAAATCGTCAAAAATCATGGATGCTTTAGATCCTTACAAAATTGAAAAAAATGATTTTTTAAATATTCTTTTAATGTTTTCGATGTTTTGCTGATTTTTACCGATTTTTATGATTTTTTCATTTTTCAGACCCTTGCCGATTTTATCCCGATCACGATTTTCGCAGCATTGGATTGAACCATATAACATCAATCATCTAGAAGTTATAATCTTCATCAACCACGTCCACAAGTTAGTAACGTACAACACATTGAGTCTCATGATTCATCAATCTTAAAGTTTCGAGCTTTCAAAATTCAATTTATAACATTTATAATCATTGATCACCAAAGTTGTACTTGTAAGCTAAGTGTAACAATTACAGCAAAGAATATCTAACGTGAAATGAAATGTTATAACATGAAATGACTTTCAACATTCACAAAGCTGTTGAAATTTTGATTTTCTATGCTGTTACAATCACTTAAATCCATAACTTTTTTATGCTGTAAAATAAGTTAAGTAATTTTAGATAGAACATAAACCATATAAACCATATGCACAATGAAAGACAACCAATAACTCAATGAGACACAGAGAAATTAGGTCAATGACCAGGCAAAACCCACAAGGGTAAAACCCAACTAGATTCTTCTTCTATTAGAAATCAATTGTTTAGCAGAGATACAAAGTACAATGAGAGAATGAAGAAGTTCACCCAAATCTGAAGAATATCTCTGATAGTAGTAGTTGATGCAAACATTGAATCACTTTGGCTCTCCAAGATCTGCTCTTATCCTCCAAGTCTCTCTCTCTCACAATCTCCTTCAATTCTCTCCAACTCTCTCTCAAGTTTGAATTCACAATGCACAAGTAAGTGAGGTGAGATGGTATGACACACACACACACACACACACACACACATATAAGAGGGGGAATGAATTATTGACATAAATGAGGAGCAATACACATGCTTTGAAGAAGAGTTACATATGCAAAAATAGGATTGTAACTTATGCCATAAAGGAGAGGAGTGTAACTTATGCATTTAGGAGAGAATTGTAACTTATGCATTGAAGAGGTGTAAAAGGAATCTTTTTATGATGAGTCCTTAAAGTGTGTAAGAGAGTGTATGAGGTGCGTAAGAGCATTAAAGAGAGAGAGGAATGAATCCATTAAGAGAGAGAGAGTAACATATGCCTTAATTGAGGGGAGTTACATATGACATGATTGAGTCTCATGATTGAGAGACTTGAATTTCTTTTTAATAATAATAATAATGATAATAATGATGATGATGATGATGATAATATTGATGATTAAGTCAAAATTGAACTATTAGGATTGATTGATGATCAAAAGGGATTTTCCGTCAACAATACTTGATTACCAATTGATGCAAGGCGATTTACTATTTTTGGAAAGTCATACTTGAGACTTGAGACTTTCTATTTTTAGAAATTCTATTTTTCGACTTTTTATTTTTAGAATTTCTAATTTTTTTTTGGATTTTCTATTTTTAGAAATTCATCCCTGAGCTGCCAATTTTCAACAATCTCAGTTAGGGACGAATTTCTTTCTGCAAAAAAGATCTTTGCTTTCTCTGCTCATCTCTATTCATCTCTGCTCTGTATCATTTGCAACAATGATGTCTCATTCTAATGAAGAAGAATCATCATTGGGGAGATTCATCCATCATTGTATATTCACTTGGGGGCAATGCCACTTGCCAACATATGACAAGGATTTCGCACAACCAAGTCTCATCTCAGCTTGGGGGGATCCACTTGTCAACACATGACAAGGATCTCGCACATCCAAGGTTCATCATTGCTTGGGGGGATCCACTTGTCAACACATGACAAGGATCACTGCTTGGAGGGATCCACTTGTAAACACATGACAAGGATCTCACACATCCAAGTCTCATTAAATGTCAAGTGGAAGAACACTTGCATCCTAGAGAAGTCACACAAACAAGTCTCACTACACCAATTGGCCAGATAGGTGGCTCTTCCCACGTCCCAGACCGTGGGTCAGATGCATACTGAGGCCTACTCTTGTGGCACACACTACACTAGAGGTCCCTCATCCTCAGGAGCTTTCCGCATCATTCCCTAATCCTGTGAGCTCTGACAGGGATGAAAGGCAACACAGTGTTCTCGATCAGCTGTAATTGCTTCCCAGAAGGGTCATGTCCATAAGTCCAAGTTGCTCTCTAAAAACCAAGAACTTTCCTTTCGATAAAGGCTTGGTAAAGAATGTTAGCTATCTGATCATCGGTCACAATATGATGGAGCCTCACTGCTCCTCTCTGCACCATATCCCGGATATATTGATATTTGATCTCAATGTGTTGGATTTGTCATGGAACATAGGACTTTCTGCAAGACGAAACCCACTCTTATTGTCACAATATATAATTGCTGAGTCTGAAACTTGCTCAAATAACTCTCCAAAGAGGTTCCTCATCCATACTGCCTCACGACTAGCCATACTAGCAGCAATGTACTAAGCTTTAGCTATACTCAGTGCAACAAACTTCTACTTTCTGCTCATCCAAGAGATCTTGGCAGATCCCAAGCTAAAGCAACACCTAGAAGTGCTCTGTCTATCACCGAAGTTACCAACCCAATCAACATCAATATATCCATGAAGTCTTACATTTTTAGTAGTATATCTCAATCCAAGATTGATGGTCCCATGCAAGTATATCAACACATGCTTTGCAACAATCTAGTGTGCACGTGATCGCTTAATCGTATATTGGCTCAGAGTATTGACCGCAAAACATATGTCCGGTTAGTGTTCACTAAGAACATCAGTGCCTTAATCAACTGACGATACTTAGAAGGATTTTCCAAATCAAGACCTACAACTTCACCACATAGCTTCTTGAAATTCATTTCCATTGGAGAATTCATGGACTTGCATTATGTCATACCAAATCATTCCAGTAGCTTGATAACATTTTTTCCTTGAGAAAGGAAAATCTCACTAGGTTTCTGCCATACTTGAAGACCCAGAAAGTAGTGCATCAAATGAAGATCTATCATTTCAAATTCAGAAGCTAACTCCCTCTTTCACTGGAGGATAAGAGGTTCACCGCCGATTGGAAATAAATCATAAACATAAAATACCAAAATCAAAAGGCATGCCTTGGACTATCTTGAAGTAAAGATTTGGATCAACATTACTTCTAGTAAAGCCAAGCTTCATCAAGAAGTTACCAATGCAGGCATACCAAGCTCTTGGAGCTTGCTTCAAACCATAGAGGGCTCTCTTCAGTCTGAACACATGAGTTTTTTGGTCATGTACTTCAAAGACTTGTGGTTGCTCCGCAAATACTTCTTCCTTGAGGAAGCCACGCATAAAAGCAATCTTCTCATTCATTTGGTGAAGGGACCATCCTTGGCTAGTAGCTAGAGCCATAATATATAGGATGGTTGTATAATGGGCAACAGGTGTAAAGATTCCATCATAGTCTATTCCCTCTTTCTAAGCGAACCCTCTGGCCACAATTCTAGCTTTATATTTTTCAATACTGTCATCAACACCATGTTTAATTTTATACAACCATTTAAAAGACACAACAGATTTACCTTGTTGTCTTGGAATCACTTCCCATACATCATTATGAATGATGGACTCATATTTTTCAGCCATTGCATCTTTCCACACTTGATCTTTCATTGCTTCTTCAAAAGTGCATGGTTAAGCTTGAATAATGTTGCTCATGGTTAGCACGTATTCCTGGAACCGACATGGTTTCTTGCTTTCTCTGAAGGTTCCTCGAAGAGCAACTTGTCTATCAACATCCTGTGAAGTGTCACGAAACCATAATCATCTTTTTCTAGCACATGGAGAAGGATCCGAGGAGTCCATGGGATCCATGGGTTCATTAGCAAGGTCAGGTTCAGGCTTGGGATCTTCTTGTGCATACAAGGCATCATCCCGTCCTTCAACATTAGCAGGAGGAGGAGTGTCTATGGCTTTTCAAAGAGCTGCATCTTCATCAAATGTTATATCTCTGTTAAACTCTATATTTCTTTGTCCAGGTATATTATTCTATAAGCTTTAGAATTTTCACAATAACCAACAATCATATTCCTTTCTTACCTGAAGCTTTTAGCTTGGTACCCTTTTCCTTTGGCACATGAAAGTAGATAGGGTAGTCAAAGATCCTTAAGTGCCCATTTTGTTCCGGGTTATATCATACGGTGGTCTCTTTCCCGATTCCAACTTCTTTGTAGAAGTCTTGAGCTCTTGTCCACTTCATGTCCACTCAAGTCATGGGATGGTTCAACACCTTCCTCAATCTCGATACAAAGGACAAATGTACCTTCATCAAATGTAACTGTTGATTGCGCCGAGAGGCACTCTACAGCTCAATATATAGGGATTTGTAGATGTAATGTGTGTAATGTAAACTTTTGATATGTTAGAGTGTATATAGATGTGTAGATGCAATGTGTGTAGATGTCATGTGAGTAATGTAAACTTTTGATATGTCGGAGTGTATAGAGATGTGTAGATGTCAAGTACCACTTTAATACCAGGGGCCAAATACCATATTTATAAAAGAGGTATGGTAAATAAATAAAATATAAATAAACCATAGATATGGTAAATATATAAAACTTCTTTTTATATTTACTCCATAATCCTATTTATATTTAGGAACACTTAAAAAGTGGTTTTATTTAGGTGAATCATGAGCGAAATACCATGGGCCAAATTATTATTAATACCATGCCAAAAAAACATTATTAACCCTAATATTAATATTAATATTATTATTAATTCTAATATTCACATTATTATATTATAATCTTAATATTATTAAATTTAATTAATGTATACTTTTGATATGTCGGAGTGTATAGAAATGTACCACTTTAACACCATGGGCTGAATACCATGGGCCAAATACCATATTTATAAAAAAGGTATGGTAAATAAGTAGAATATAAATAAACCATAGGTATGGTAAATAAATATAACTTCTTTTTATATTTACTCCATAATCCTATTTATATTTAGGAACACTCAAAAAGTGGTTTTATTTATGTGAATCCTGAACTAAATACCATGGGCCAAATTATTATTAATACCATGCCAAAAAAACATTAGTAACCCTAATATTAATATTAATATTATTATTAGTTCTAATATTCACATTATTATATTATAATAATGATATTATTAAATTTAATAAATTTGGATAACTTAGGTTGGTATTTGAGTACACTATATGCATTGCCTATCTCAGGTAACAATAAACATGTAAACATAAATGTAAAAATAATGTTTAATATTTAACATTTGAAATTTAATCTAATTAATCTAATGTCGGCCCTAATGAAAAATCATTTCTCTCCCTACATATATAAATTTAATACAAACAAAGTCTCGAATTTTGTTTGTGAGGAAGCATCTCTGTGATTTTGCAAACAGTGGAATAATATTTGTGAGAAAGGATTTCAGGAGTTGTTCGAAAGTGGTAGTAATAATATTTGTGGGAAAGGATTTTAGTGTCAACGAACTTATTTGGATTGATTTGGAAAATAATATTTGTGGGAAGGATTTCGGTGTCAATGAGCTGCAATTGATTTTCAGGTTTGATTTCTATTGCTCCTACATTTTATTTTATTTTAGGAGAGGAAGGAAGGTGTGAGAGGGAGGTAGGAGAGGAAGGGGGAGAGAGGAAGGAAGATAAAGAGTAGGAGAGAGGGACGAACATAGGAGGGGGAGGGATAGAGAGATGGAGTTGGAGGGTGAGAGAGGGAGGGAAGAAGAAATACATAGAGAGCGAGAAGTGGAGACAGAGAGGGAGTGACAAGGGAGAAATAGAGAGTATGTGTATGTTTGGGGGTTAGATAAAGAGAAAAATAAGGAGAGATGGAGGGAATGGGGGGAGAAGGATAGAGGGAGGGATATAGTAACATAGTTGGAGGGTGAAGAGAGGGAGAGAGAGGGAGATAGAGAGAGAGATAGACGTGGGAGAGAAAGGGATAGAGGGGAAGTAAGAGAGAGAGAGTGTGAGAGAGTGGAGAGGGAGGGAAAGAGAGATGGAGTTGGAGGTGGAAGAGAGGGAAGATTATTTCTTGCACTCGATGCATTGATTTCAGTGTGGATGGTGATTTCTAATCCTATTTGATTTCTTGCACTATATGCATTGATTTTAGTGTAGATGTTGAGATAGAGAGAGAGAGAGAGAGTATGTGTATGTTTGGGGGTGAGATAAAGAGAAAAATAAGAAGAGATGGAGGGAATGGGGGGAGAAGGAGAGAGGGAGGGATATAGTAACATAGTTGGAGGGTGAAGAGAGGGAGAGAGAGGGAGATAAAGAGAGAGATAGACGTGGGAGAGAGAGATAGAGGGGAAGGAAGAGAGAGAGGATGTGAGAGAGTGGAGAGAGGGAGGGAAAGAGAGATGGAGCTGGAGGGGGGGGAGAAGGAGGGAAAGGGAGATGGAGTTGGGAGGGGGAGAGAGGGAAGATGATTTCTTTCACGTGATGCATTGATTTCAGTGTGGATGGTGATTTCTAATCCTATTTGATTTCTTGCACTATATGAATTGATTTTATTGTAGAGAGAGAGAGAGACTGGTGGGGGAAGAAAGAGGATTGGAGGGCAAAGAGAGAGAGAGGAAAAGATAGAGGAAGGTAGGAGAGAAAGGGAGAGAGAGGAAGGACAAGAGAGAGGACATGAGAGAGAGAGGAAGAGAGTAATGGGGGAAGAGAGAAAATTGGAGGGCAAAGAAAAAGAGAGAGAGAGGGAGAGAGAGGAAGGACGAGAGAGAGGAGGAGAGAGGGAGGGAGATAGAAGGAGAGATGGAAGAATAGAGAGATGGGGTTGGAGGGGGAGAGAGGGAGAGAGAGGAAGGAGGAGAGAGGGAGGGAGATAGGAGGAGGGATGGAAGGATAGAGAGATGGAGTTGGAGGGGGGAGAGAGGGAGGGAAGAAGGAATACATTGAGAGTGAGAGATGAAGTGACAAGGGAGATATGGAGAGAAGGGAGGATAGAAGGAGAGAGGGATGGATATAGTAGCATAATTGGAGGGTGAAGAGAGAGAGAGAGATAGATGTGGGAAAGAAATGGAGAGAGAGGAAGGAAGAGGGAGGATGTGAGAGAGTGGAGAGATGGAGGGAAAGAGGGATGTAGTTCGAGGGGGGAGATAGGGAAGAAGATTTATTGCACTAGATGAATTGATTTCAGTGTAAATGGTGATTTATAATTCATTTTAATTGTTTTCACTAGATGCATTGATTTTAGTGTAGATGTTGATTTCTAATTATATTTAATTGCTTGCACTAGATGCATTGATTTAAATGCAGATGATTTCTATTCCTATATGATTGCTCGCACTAAATGCATTGATTTCAATGTAGACAGTGATTTCATATGCTATTTGATTGCTTGCACTAGATGCATTAATTTCAGTGTATATGTTGATTTCAAATTATATTTGACTGCTTGCACTAGGTGCATTGATTTCAATGTAGATGATTCCTAATCCTATTTGATTGCTTGCACTAAATGCGTTGATTTCAGTGTAGATGGTGATTTCTAATCCTATTTGATTGCTCGCACTAGATGCATTGATATCAATGTAGGTGTTGGTTTCTAATCTTATTTGCTTACTTGCACTAGATGCATTGATTTCAATGTAGATGTTGATTTCAAATCCTATTTGATTACCTGCATTAGATGCATTGATTTCAGTGTAGATGTTGTTTTCTAATTTAATTTGATTGTTTGCATTAGGTGCATTGATTTCAGTGTAGACGTTGATTTCTAATTTGATGTAATTGGATGTACATTGATGGTAAATTAATTTTAAAGTGAATGGTTTAACATTGTGCATTGATTTCAGTGTAAGCACACAAAATTATTGACATGTACTTTAATATTTGTGTTATAGTAAATCAACCAATTAATATTGAAGAGCAAGAGAGACAATGCATGATGTTTATAGTACAATAGTTCAAGCTAAATATTCAAATGATTTATGATTTCAACTGTCGTTTTCATATAATCGATAAGAAAAGATGACAAAACTAACAAGGGTGACAATAAGAATAGTAAAAGAAAATAATTTAAGATTGATCACAATGAAGACTATTTGTAATTGACTGCATTCTTATTATTTTCATTTTCTATCATTCAACAATATTACATTGTTACTTTGCATTCAAAATTTTTATTTCATCATTAAAGTTATTAACAATATTTATCATCTCAAAAAACTGAGGTAACTAAGCAAATTTTCAAATTAAAATGATCAGATAAATATCAGACATATTTAGCATATATAAAATGATTATATTTATATTATCTGTATTTACATATTATTGATAAAATTAATCATATGTTCGATAGATTTTCCTTGGCCGCACACGACTGAAACCAACCTAGATCCATCTTAACTCTAGATCTATCAAGCGCCGAGAGGGATCAAACCTCTCGAGGTGAAAACCTTTCCTCAAGTTTTGCACTCAAAAAAGAGGTTTGCACCTCGAGAGATTTGATCCCTCTCAGCCCCTTGATAGATCCAGAGTTAAGATGGATCTAGGCTGGTCATAGAACAAGAGCAACAACAATAGTAGCAAAGTAAATAAACATAATGAAAGTTTACCTGGTGATGAGGTAGGTATTTCTTTCTCTCCTAGATGTGAGAGTGGCTTTTTCATTATCCTTGCACCAACTACCTCTTGAAGTTTACTCTTCTTGCACTATTTTGTACCCTGATGTTTTTTTTTTTTTAATTATCACATTCTCATCAAGAAGTTAATGAAAGAATCATTCAAATACTCATGTAGGAAAAATAATCAATGATCTATAAAGATAAATCTAAACAAGAAAAATAACACAAAGAAACAACATAAGACTTGAAATACTTTGGGATTGAAGGAAGTTCTTAGCTCCCTCTTGATTCGGCCTCTATAGGTTACCAATGTCCATAAGTCATATGTCATTGGCAGAGGAAATGCATCTTCTTGATCACCACTTGACAAACTCCATCATGATCTATTCTAATCTCAGGTATTTCGGAAACCATATTTCTCACATGAGGTAATGCTTTATAATGAAGACGAGTGAACTTTTGGTGCTGCAGTTTATATTGATAATTACTTATTATGAATCAATGCATGGATTAGTCTTCCATTGATTTTATACGGATCTTCAAATCTTGATCCCAGAGTGAAGGCATGTAATAATAATTATACATATTGACTTAATTGTCTGCAATGATATTAGTTATAATCCATTTTTTATCGCTGCCAAAAAGGTTAATTTAGAAAACTATCATTCCATATTTTGCAAAAGTCACGATTTTTACCTACAACCACTATTGTTAGTAAACTTTAATATCAAAATTACCAAAACCCATAAGATTATGACCATTCTCTTATAATGTGAGAGAGTCAAAATGCCCCTATCTTCAATATTTGATTTCTATCAGTGATTCTTTCATAACCTTCTATGCATTATACTTCTTTTCAAGACAACAGTTTCTTGCACATGCATAAACAGAAATAAAATTACTATTTACTTTTGCATGCATTAATAAGTATCAAAACCACAACTATTAAACACATGCAACACCTTAATTACTATATGCAAAATTACTATCATATCTTGGGTTCCTTGAAATCTTAGAAAAAGGGTAACAGTAAAATTTCAACAGTAAAATTTAAGTCGCAAAATTTCAGCAGTAAATTTCAGCAGTAAAATTTCAGCAATTGAATTTCAGCTATAAAATTCAGCAGTGAAATTTCAGCAATTGAATTTTAGCTATAAAATTCAGCAGCAAAATTTCAGCTGTAAATTTCAGCAATAAAAGTGAGATATTTCAGCGGAAAATGTGCAGCAAGTAGAAGGAACAACAAGATATATTTCAGCAAAAAAAAGAGTTGCAAATGGAGCAGACAACAAGAGATATTTCAGCAGAAAAAGAGTTGCCAATGGAGCGGACAACAAGAGATATTTCAGCAGAAAGAGAGCTGAAACTTCATACCAATGTGTTATAATTTCCAACTTCAAACTTCAAATTTAAGTTGTCATATATTGTTTACAAAAAATATCATAATAAATATGAAAGAGTCAACAGTTATAAAAACTACTAGAAACTAGAAAAGGCACGTAAATCTATTACCTATAGCTAATGCTTGGGCCTCTTGCCGCCACGAGAAATGTCTAATTTTATAGTCTTGTTGGAAAACAGGATCTTGGTCATTAATATCAACCTGTAAGCATTAATATCCAGAGGTATCTTTGTCATTACCTCTGAATCTGTATAGGGATCTTTGTCATTAATATCACCCTTTAAGCATTAACATAAGATAGAAAAAACATAGCATGTCAAGTCAAGATCTTGTTTGAGTGATGGGTACATTTTTAGTAGGGTTATGATATAGGAGTTTGACAACCAATGTCACTAACATCAAGGTACATAGAAGGATTGGTGCTCTTGATTAAATACGAGTTCGATACCCTAATACATGACAAAATCCAATGGAAACATTGCAATCCCCCCAATGCTGAAATCCTGAAAAAATGATAAGTTTGCTGGATTTTGAATGAGATCTAAAATTCTACTTTCTCCATATAAAATCTAATGACGTTAAAACCACTCTCAAACATCCCAAGTCATTTCATGGTAATGTTAAAAATTTAAGTAAAAGGACGACATTTTCCTTAATCTTCATTTCCATCATTTCCATCCTTTTACTTTAAGAATTTAACATTACTATGGATCACATATCAATACTAGGGCCATAGGCTTGATCATTAGGCCGCCCCACTCAAAAATTACCATTTCTTTGAAAAAAAGTTGCATTTAGAATTTTTTTGCAAGAACAAAATTGCAAAAAAGGCTAGGGAGCGCGCTTCGGGAGTGAGTTCGAGGGGGGGGGGGAGCCGCTCACTCGCAACCTTACATAAAAGTACCATATCTCCGATTTGCAAGGATCTGGTTTGAGATGATTTATCAAAACTATCCTTCACTTTATTCTGACTTTTGCAAAGGTTGTCAAAAACATTTATGCAAGCTTCATCAAGCTCCATGATCTGATCAATCCTATGATGTACTGCATTTGTATTATTTGTAAAATGTTGAAGAAGCTAATAAGTGCGAATCTTAAAATGAACGGGTAGAGTCACATCAAGATCGTAAACAAGCTAAAAAGGGCTTTTCCTTGTAGCCTTCTTCTCGGCTATTCTATCATCGCATAATGCATACTTAATTTTGCTGTCCGAAGACCGCTTATTATCGCCCACTATCTTCTTGATAATGGTAATTATATTTTAATTGTTGGATTCTGCGAGACCATTTCCTTGAGGGTAATCGTTCAAAGAATGAGACAACACAATACCATATTTGAAATAGAAGGATGTGTTACCCACCAGCTGTGGGTGACACCCATAGGAGAAATTCTTCCCCTACATTGTCATCAGTCGGCAACCAACAACCCCTTGCAGTCACCAGATAACTCGGTGTGCCATTATCTTTGCACCTGAGCAAACCATTATGCACCCTCGCCCATCTGTCATGATCGTATGTTTGAAGGTGGGCCTTCCGACCTCGAAGGTATGACTTTCATTATGTAGTTGGGTGTTTTTTCTTATTTATCATGGACACTTCTGGGCATGGATTAGTGGGGGGATTCAGTGGAAAGAATGTGATTGGTTTGTACTCTTGTCCGCTTGTCCAACTTAGTGGTTAACCTTGCATCCTAGTCCCGTGGGATCTCCTGTATTGGGTACTAGCTCTAAGAGTGGCACTACATGGGAAACCCCGATTTTGGTTGTGTGGTCCTGCTTCCCGAAATCACATACATCACTCCCCTCTGCTAATTATAACCCCTTTTCACATATTTCCCATCCAACTCAACATTTGTTCATTAGGTCCACAAGGAGTTAGCCTCCCCCTCCCCTTGTCCACACTTTGGTCGGGCCTGAACTGCCCAACTTTAAGGGGGTATTCACTGTTATATCATTCACATCGTGCTCTCTTTCCCTGCAGCACCGAACAGTTATATAAAAAAACTCGATAAAAGGTTAACAACATATGAAGAAGGGTGGAAAAACAAAGGCCGATGTAACTCATGTACCACGATTTCTTCCTCGTACATCTATATGCCCATGTGTGGGCCTCCCTCATTATAACTACCCTTGTACTATGGCATGTCGCCTGGAGCCTCACCCTGCTACCCCACTCCGTCCCACTATTATTTAGAATTATACCTGCCATTTGACAGATGTACCTTGGACTTGTCACTCCCTTAGAGGTTGAAACCACCTAATATGGTCCTCGATTAACCTCCTCCTTGAACCTGGGGACACCTGTACATTCTAAAGCCCATTATGGAAGGGTATGCCATTAATAGGTGTCCACTTGGTTCCATGATTTTTAAGCTCATTTTCTCAATTGAACGAATGAACTGTGGTACTGGAATATGAGGAGACACATTGGATCTTATATAGGATTGCAGGTGGGTCTTCATCTTGGGGTTTGGTCTCCTTATACAGGGTCCAAGCCCTCAAAAGGGTCATATTGACATTTGTAGGATGTGAGGATGTGCGCTAAGATCTATGGTTCTCCACTATAGCAAAGAGCATATAGCCACGCCATGGGATCCTTCAACACCATTCATTGCTCGCTCATGTCCAACTTATTTGATGATGATGATGCACTTAGACCACCTTGCCCAACCAGTTACACACTTGCGCCACAGACTTGACATTTGATCCAGGGTCTAGATGGGGTTTTGTCTCACCATGGGAGACAAGGGAGGGCTAGTATCATTGTTCTAACTTCTAGCCCTTGTTGATGGGATACATGCTTGTTCGATTTAGTTGGAGACCCATGAGGATGCTTTTGTGCCCCCACAACCACTTGGGAGCACCACAGGTCATTTGCTTGGAGATCAAGGGGCCACCCCCTTCATCACTGCCATTGGAGCCCTCCTATTCATTATGGCACATGAGGGACTTCACTAGGCCTTAAAACGACCCTTTTAGCTATTGTATTATTATTTTGGCCCTCTTGAGAGGCTTATTTTTCACATTATGGAGCTATTTGGTGGGCTTGTCACAAAAAGGATGTTATTTTGCACATTATTTTTATTGTAGGGGCATCATTAGGCTAATGTAGGCCATTCGAATACCTCAAAGGCTCATATAAATAAAAGAGAGCCTCATTGTATCACTCATCATCACTTGGATTTGGGAGATATCTTTCTAAAGATTTCAGACCTGCAAGTTGTGGAATAATTTGGATGATTAAATGCATTTCGCTGTGTGGAATATTTTCGCTATCTCTCTTGGAGCTTCTATTTGGCAAGTTTATGGATGGATATACTCTTTTTGTCATGTAAGTGCTCTTTTCATGCGAATTTCATAATGTTTCATGTCTATTGTATGGAATGCTATGTCATGACTTTACTTGTGCCCTGAAAACTAATGCTAATTTATGAAACACTTGTAATCTTGGCTTGTTGCATATGTTATTCATCTTGGCAAGAAGAACGAATTTTCCTAGGGGTAGGTTGTGCACCTTTTTCCCTGAAATTCCAAATCTTGCATAATAAAGTATAAATGTCTAAAGTTGCTGTGAAGCTGCATCCACAGAGAGCGTAGCTGCTTCTTTAGGCCTCGTTGAAGAGCGAAGCTCCTAAATCTTGATCATTTTGATTCCAATCTTCCTAATAGCCAGGCACTGGTCCTAGATCCTTGGTGATCACATTAACTTAACCAAAATATCATTCTTTCACCTCTTTTCTTCGCCCTTAAGGATAAGGAGTTTTTCTGGGGCTTTGTGAGATATTCTAGGTAGGAGGAATTTTAGGATTCCATCCGGACAAGTTTCTTCATTTATGTCTCCCCTAGGCATCCTCCAATTTTGAACGAATTCTGACGGTAGAATTTTAAATAAGTTGATGCCTTAGCTCTCACACCAAGAGGGAACCCTTGAAGCTGCTTTGACTTGGGGATTTCTTGAAGGTTTGCACTTTGTAGTTCATCATTCAAAACCTTTTCTCTTAACTATAGGTGATCATTGGATGAGCCTTTACCATGGTATATCTCTCAACCCTTGGTCTCTTATAATGTTTCTCTCAAGGGGCTTTTCATGGAAAGTCACCCTAGCTTCTCCCAAAGCTCACACTTTAATTGAATCTTTCCACTGAATGAGCCATCCTTGCCTCACTTGGAACCCTAGTGTAAACACATCAATCAAAAGTGAGGGGTCTTGGAAGTTTTGATCTCAGGCATTCATCTTTTTTGAATATTCCTAAGCCCAAGGTCTTCCTTCGTAGGTCTTTCTTGGGGAGTCTTTCAATTTTTCTTTAAGTATTTGAACCATTATTTGAGCCTCTCCTTTGAATGGGCCTAGGAATTCATGTTATACCTTACCATTGATCCTATTATTCAAGTGATTTCCTCCATACCGGGACTCCTCCCATCGATGAAAGTCCGTAAAGAGCAAGGGAGATCGACTGGGGTGATTGTCCCATTATTGTCACTTGGTCTAGTAGTAGTCCCTTTGGAACCCCTCCTAGGACCCCTGCTAGATTAAGTGGTAACATTTTTGGCGCCGTTGCCAGGGACATGAGACGTGTGTCTTGTTCCCCATAGGACAATATTGACATATCATTCTTGACATCTCCATTGGAAGAATGAAGCCCTTGTTCTTCACTGAACTTCAAAGTCAATGCTTGTAGGGTGAAGCAAGCATCCCTCAAGTCATTTCAAGTTCACCCTGACAACTCCGTATCTAAAATATTATGAAAATTTGCATGGCAATAAATGGATCATTGGAGAGGCCTATTTTATATGTTTCAAGATGATAATCCTCAATCAAATGACCATTATAGCCAAAAGGAGTTTGATGCCCCTCTTTATGGATCTCTTGGGAGCCATAAGATTGAGGAGCCTTCCCGATGCCCTGAAAGGGTGTTGTGGTTCTTCCCAAGATACGGTGATTGTAGTCCACCTTGTACGTTCCGCGATAATCAGGATAATGTGATTGTTGGTACGCCTGAGCAATCTCTCTCTTTAGGTCATGAACAGGATATGCCCAAGCTTTCTATTTATAGAAAGTTTATGAGCTTGGTCGTTGAGTACTCCATATTCTCGTTGCAAGAATGGTTTCACAAGTTGGATTCCTCTTTTCCCTCCTCTTCCATGATCCTTGATGCATGGTCCTCAAATGTTCCCGCCCCCTACCCTTACCATTGATTGAGCAAATCTTGTAATGGGAAAAGTAATGTTTGGTTCCCTTGCCTCATAATGGTTCATAAGGGAAAGTGCTTTTATATTGACTTAATCATATGTTGGTTGCATTGGTTGTATGACTATACTTAGCATTTGCACAATGTAGCCATGCATTAGAGTAGGATGCATTGCATATTTATTTTTGCATAGCTACCATCATCATATTATGTTCTCATGCTAGATAAGGTGCATTTAGATTAGAATTGCATTTGGAATTAAATTTTATATCTTGTTGATTTTTGTGGCCTAACAAAAGCATGGGTGATCATAAGGCGCCATAAAAACATGCTACCTTGTGTGCTTAGTCTTTGATGTGCAGGTAACATGTTTATGGTCCCAAGAGATTGCTGGTGTTCTCATGACCTCCTCGTTTGAGTACGTTCATGCGCTCTACTGAGAGATCATGTCCTAGTTGGAGCCAGATGTTACCCACAAGCTGTGGGTGACACCCATAGGAGAATTTTTTTCTCCTACATTGTCTTCAATTGGCAGCCAACAACTCCTTGTAGCCACCAGATAGCTCAATGTGCCATCATCTCCGCCACTTGAGCCAACCATTATGCACCCTCGTCCATCTGTCATGATCATATGTTTGAAGGTGGGCCTTCCAACCCCGAAGGTATGGCTTTCATTATGTAGTTGGGTATTTTTGCTTATTTTTCATGGACACTTTTGGGCATGGATTAGTGGGGGGATTTGGCGGAAAGAATGGGTTTGGTTTGCCCCCTTGTCCCCTTGTCCGACTTAGTGGTTAACATTGCATCCTAGTCCCGTGGGATCTCCTCTATTGGCTACTAGCTCTAGGAGTGGCACTACATGGGAAACCCCAATTTTGGTTGCGTGGTCACACTTTCTGAGATCACATACATCACCCCCCTTCGCTCATTATAACTCCTTTTCACATATTTCCCATTCGGGTCCACATTTGTCCATTGGGTCTATTATCACTAAGTTGGTACAGATGGGCTGCTCCACCAGTCAACCTAGAGTAACTCTTTCAAACATACTTCTAGCTGAAAATTAGCCTTTTCAGCCTGAGAGGGTTCTCTCAAAGATAAATATGATTTTATGCAAATGAAGTTCAACAGATGGCTAACTTTCAAATAGTGTTTTAAGTGTATTTGTATGCAGGTGAAGGATGTGGATAAATCACTACCATTGGGCATATGGAGTCAGTGTAAAGGAACTTAATGACATGGGAACTCTTCTTATGGAAGCTGAGGCATATAGATGTTCTGATGAAAAGATAACATACACAGATACACAACAGTCTAATGTTTGAAGGAAGTTAGAGCATGATATACATGAATTCTAAATAATCAAACATCAGAGTACTGAAGATAAAATTACAGAATACATAAGACAAAAACTCATGAAAACATCAATGAATCTCAGGTGAAGAAAAGCCAATTGTCACTGTATATTAATGATAAAAAGTTTTTACAATATTAGTTCGGTAGTCAACATCAATCAACCCTCTATTCTTCGATAATCTGCCTCTTAATAGGCTTAGGCATCTTTACTTTGGGTCTACCAATAAGGTTGGACCTTCGAGTCTCTTTGATGACACCTAATCTAACCATAGGCAAATTACATGGAGATAAAACTGACAGCTACAAATTTTAGGACTTAGAAACCTAATAGGACTCTATCACCTATTTATTACATCAACAAACTTTAAGACTGCATATTTACATCGAGAAAAGTCATGTGCCTGGGTGGCACTGACCATGACCAAAACATAATTACTACCACCAAGTCATGTGAGCTGTCTTCCTACTTTTTAGGAGGTGGTTTCATGATGGTTGATGAGTGTCTTCATGATGAGCTGGCAAACTGAAAAGCTTTGTCGAAGACCATGTCCCCATGCAAACATTCCACTGATGACCCCTGACCTTTCCACGTGGCTGGCTTTTCCCAAATTGACCATCAAAATTTGAAAAATCTCCAAAAACCTCTTCGCTGCAGAAACATGGGACTTTAGGCAAGTTTGTAGCGAAAGTTTGTAGCACTTTGACTTTGACCATATCTGCCACCTATTTGCTCCCTTTTCTAATATGAGGCTGTTTATTAAGTCCAAATAACTAAATACAAACTTTTACTTGCCTTCATCACGACAATACCTATGATTTATAGCAAAAAAGATTCTACAGCGAGTTCGTAGCAAATTCTGGGCTTCAAGCCTGAGATATGCTACGAACTTGCCTAATTGGTAGCAAAACTTGAAAATTGTGCTTTCCTTCTCCAAAATTTGCCTATGGCTCTGCAAGTGATGATTCAAAATGATACAAAAAATATCAAAAAGGTAATTTATCCACTTTTCAAGCTTTAGGAGCTTCACCTTTGGCAGTAGGGGCTTCAGTCTCTACACATTCATCTATGACTGTTATTTTTAAACCTTTCTTCTTGAGCTCTAACTGTATCATGTCCATCTGCTCTTCTAGCTCTTTCACTTGACCTTTTAAGTTTATTTTTCTCTGCTTGCAACCAAATATTCCTCTTTCTTGTATGTTTCATAGCCCTGCGTAGAGGAAGTGTCCTCTTCAACAATTTCTTGGCATTGGTTAAAGACTCATCATAGTGATTGATTTTCTCATTTACCTTCTCTTTGATTTCCTCCATCATTTTTCTGTCTAGCTTGGCTTCCTCTAATTCCAACTTGGTTTCAATCACTTCCTCCCTGGCTTCTCTTAACTGCTCCTTTAACAACTACACTTCAGTTTTTTCAACAACTATCTTTTTACCTTTCCTCTGCACAATGATCTCTTCTTTCGTTGGAGACAAATCAATGATGTCCTCTGCCATAGGTTGCTTGCCTTTGTCTGTTACTTCAGTCTTTTTACTAGCCATGACACCTTTGGCAAGTTGCAACCTGGTGAATGGTTTTCTTGGTTGGAACATAAACCCTGCATCTTCTCCTGAGAAGTCAAGTTTTTTAGCAGTGAAACCCTTCTTTTTCTTCTTGCTTCCTTTGATATCTACAACTTTGACCACTGGAGTCTCTTCTATGTGTACGACTTGAAGAATATCCTCAAGGTTGCCTTTCCCTAGTGTTTGGCTTCTTGTTATCCTTCCATGACTCTTCTCGCTGATCTTTGGTTTGCTACTTGCAGGTGTAGGCCGTGGAACTTCTGTTTCTTGTGCATGCTCTATCTCAACATCCATGGGCTCTACAATGGGCTCCATTTCCTCCTCATTTACACCCTTTATTTCAGCTATAGGTTTGTCACTCTTGCTTGAAGGAGTAGCTTTTGATTTGGGTGTCTTCTTGGGTGTTAAAGTATCTACCTCATAACCACTAAGAAACAGGAATGTGGCTCAGTCTCTGTTCAACTTTTTTAATTCCTCAAACACCAGTAGCTTAATCAACCCATGATGAAAAATTGAAGTCTCACTACCTTTTGGCCTAGCTTGAACTTTGTCTGACATCTTGCCTAGTCTTCTAAATAAGAAAAATGGAAGGTCTAGAGATTGCTTACCAGTGAAATGTAGCAAGAGTCTAAAATGATACTGATAAACCATATGGGACCTCCCTTTGCATGTGAAGTATTTTTGAATTACAAGCAGTAGTTTGGAGTAGTTTTCTTTAAGGCAGCTCCTTGGGATTTCATATGTCATATCTACTCCAATGTGTCCAGGTTTCATGAATTCATCACAGTTCTGTAATTTGAACTTAGTGGCTTTGAACCACTCTTCTCCCATCCTTAGAATCTTTGTGGCTTGGACAATTGTTTCAGGTGACACCACAAAACTCAGCACACCTACCTTTGATGTAGCACCCACGGAATTCACTGCAAAGTCTTTTGAAACCTGGACATGAAAACCATGTAATTTATGGTAGAACCTCATGCATCCAACACTGCTAAAGGATTCTGCAAAGCTAGAGTCTTCATTGAGCAATTTTAGATCCATGGGCTCATACCTTACACACGAGCCCCTTTTATTAGTCTTCTTCTGCATAGCCGTCCCCCTTAACACTGCGCTGGCCTCTTGATGCTATGTCACCTGCAAAGAAAAGAATTGCATAACAAGCAGCTTGCAAACAAAGCTGGACTTCTCAAGGGTGACAACAACAACTATACATAGAGGTAGAAGGAAAAATGACTTACAACATCTTTGAAGATGAATTTTAAAGGTGAATTTCGAATGTGAGAGGGATAAGGACAAATGAGAGGGGTTAAGTGAAATGATGAGTGATCACTTATAATTACACATGTTTCATGACTCTTCTAACTAATCACGTGACATCAGATTTGCCTTTAACCTCTAAAGACTCGACACCTTACCATTTCCTTTATTGGTGTAGAAAAACATGATTTTTTAGCAGTTTCTGTTATAATTCTGGCAGATTCGCTATAGACTGGTCAGGTGAGTCTATAGCGAAAACAACTTGTTTTCTGTTAACTTCGTTGCGGATTCAGGAAAAGACAGACAGGTGGCCACAACCAAATTTTAAACCAATGCATGGAGACCTTTGGTGGATTTTGATAGATTTTACCATGATGACATGACAAGTTTGACTCTCTAAACTTAAGATAATGACCCATTCATACAATTTCATCAATTTCATGAACTAATTTGACAAGACAATGAAACCTATGCTAAATGACTCTCCTAATCAAAATTTTATTTTATTTGTGATAACAGTGACTCCACTAGGGATGATGTGCCCCTGTGGTACAACAAAGAACCTGTAGTTCCAGTGTGTTCCTTGAAAAACTGATTTTTTCTGAAATTGATGAAGACTTTGCCAAGCTCTTATGGCCTTCTCCTCAGGCTCAAGCTTGATGATGAACTCATTTTTATTTGCAAAACATCATAACAGAAAATGAAATATGTACAATGGAGTGTAATTCAACCAACAAAACTAGGAGGAGTAGTGTTTTAGAAACTTGCCATTGATAGGTCCTCCTCCACACAGCTGTCCATCCATCTCCTGAAGTAGAAATGTGTTGTTGCCATGGTATGCAGCTATCATAGATGGCCCCTTCCAAATGTTTTCAAACTTTCCATGCTTCCCCTTTTCCTCAATTCTGGCTTCCCATTTCAGAACTACATCTTGGATCTTGAAGTTTGCTTCCTTAGCCTTTCTGTCCAAAGTCTTCTTCACTCTGTTTTGTGATTGCTGATGACTGTCATACACCTCTTCTCTTTTCTCCTGCAGAGTTATGAGCTGGTTTATCCTCCTTTGGATAACATTAGGTTCTTCTTCAAGTCCTTGTAGCAGTTTCATTACTGGAAACCATAAAGAAGTTGGGAAGATTGCTTCAGCTCCATATACTAATTCATAGGGAGATGTACCTATGGATCTCTTAGTACAAACTCTCTCAGCCCACAAAGAAAACTTTATTTTAAATGCCATGATCTTTTATTTTCTTGCAACACCTTTTTGATGATCCTCACTATGCTTTTATTGGATGATTCTGCTAAGCGATTACCTTGAGGGTAATAGGCTGTGGAATGACCAAGAGTGATATGATATTGATGACAAAAACTAATCAACTTTTTGGATTTGAAAGCTTGTGCATTATCAGTAATAATCTTCATAGGACAACCAAACTTGGACAAAATGTTGTTCTCCAGAAATTGAATGATGACTGAGTCAGTAGCCTGCCTTATAGGGACCTCTTCAATCCACTTGGTGAAATAATCAGTGGCTGTCAAAATACAACGATGCTGTCCTGAGGATGCTGGGTGTATTTCGCCAATGAAATATAGCCCCCATTGCTGGAAAGGAGCTTCAACATATATTGGTTTCAGTGGTAAAGGAGTCAGCTTCTTCTTACCCTAAAAAACTTGGCATTCATGGCATGCAACAATCTTCTTGTAGATGTCTTTAAACATGGTAGGCCAATAATATCCTGCTCTGAGTATCTTATTAGCTGTGGCCTTCCAATAATGGTGTCCTCCACAATCTCCCTTATGAAATTATTCAATGACCTTTTTAGCCTCTTCTTCCAACAAGTAATTTAAAAGAATTCCAACGGTGTCCTTCCAATACAAGTGTTTATTCAAAATGCAGCATCTCAAAGATTTCAGCTTCACAAACCTTGACTTGGACTTAGTCAATCGAGGACGGGCTTTATGATGATGTAGAACAAAAATCACATCTCTGTACCATTCAGACAATGACCCCTATTTTTGAGTTAATAAAATTTTGCAAAGGGTTTTGTGGTTGGATTTATTTTATTTTATTTTATTTTTCCGCCATACCTGTCATTGAATTCTCACTTTTTTTTGCTACAAATTTACCTGTTAGTTATCAATGTACTTAGTTTTCAGTAGTTCTGAAATTTATTTGGTAAATTTTTTTTTGGGTATTGTTAAATTGTTGAGTGAAATTAAATAAGGGCTAATAAGAGTTTAAATTAATAACACTATGAGGAAACTAGAAGCGAGGAAGCTCACAAGTAGCAAAAAGAGGGAGTTAACTCTTCCGGGTGAGAAAACAGGGTACCAAGAAAAAGGAAGAGGAGAACATGAAATGCCAAACTAGGGAGAGACAATAACCGAGGAGTGGACAAACCCCGAATAGGAGAAGCCTAGCTCATCCAATTTGAAGTCCTTTGTTAGTAGGGAGCAAAAGGATCCTAGCCACATCCACTAACGAAGCTCAAAAAAAGAAATTGAAGAATCTCCAGAAATGGAATGGCAAGAAATAGTTGAGATGGAATAAATAGAAACAACAATAGAGGAAAAACATTCCACCCCATACTAGGAAAAATCGATGCATCCATGTCATTGTAGCTATTTGATCAAAATGTTAGCTATTCTATAGTGTTACTGTTATCTATACTAAAATGACTTGCGTGATTACATTTTTATGTTATTATTATTTGTTTTTGTAAAGTTTCCCATGAAGAGCATGCAACAATTATAATCCAGGTTTCCTTAAAGGATTTTGTGTGTTGTTTAGGGATAAGAGTCAGTACAGGGATTCTAGATTTGGCGCATGAGCAAATGATGACAATGCAAATGGCCATGAATTCCAAGGTGCGTGCAAGCTCTTATAAAAGTGCAAGCTCCTATTCATGCAAGGCACATTCAAATGTCCAAATAATATTTTTTGAAGAAAGTGTTAAGATTAGGGCTCCACTACTTGCAATGGCCATGTAGCTCTTCAACTCACAAAGTAGATTGGAGAGCAAGTTTTGAATGAGGCCCAATTTGCCTTGATATACAGTGTGAAAATGATCAACATTATAGGTATTTTCAAGATCGCATTAATCTACTTAGTCAATAGAGCATCTTACCCCACTCAGTGAAGACGGACTTGAACAAAACAAATCCATCGATTTGAAAAACTTCAGAGGCGATCCATGTTGAGAAATCTAGGGCAGCTAGATTAGGTTGTTTCTCTTACTTTTGATAATTGCTTGTGATGTCTTTTTACTTATCTTTATTAGATTCTTTTTCACCTTGATTATTATTATGTTCTTTTCACCAATCAACTACCAAACCATAAAGAACAATGAAACAATAGGACACAAGATATAGGCGATCAACCAGGGCCAAAACCTCTCAACTTGAGAGGAAAACCCACAAGAATTCTTCTTTTTATAGAATTTTCAATTGACGATCTCCAAGACCTATGACCCTTAACCAAGACCCTCCAAGACAATTCTGAGCTTTTCCTTTCAACAATTCTTTAGCAAGTCTTGTAATTTCGTCCTCCAACAAATTCTTTTGCCCAGTAGATTCTTTTGCAATTTCGACCCTCTAGCAGGTTCTTCTGCAACTTCGACCTTCTAGCATATTCTCTGTAGAAACCCTAAGTGACATGTGTGAGAGAATGATGGAAACCTTGTCCTTCTTTTCTTCTTCGCTTGAGATGAGACCTTCTTCTTATTAACTTGGCTTGTAAGATAGATTTTTCTTTGACACAAAATTCGACCTTCTTGAAGTGATTGGAACTCGGTTTTTGATGCTGCAAGATGATGCCCTAACCTTTGCACGTGTGGAGAATATAGCCCAAAACCAAATCAGAAAACTCACTCTTTTTTTTCGTCTTCTTCTAGTCTCTTTCTTCTTCGCACTTCTTGCTCTTCCTTGTACGAATTGGTGAGTTAATGTGTGTCCTCCAAGTGAGGTTGAAGTCTCCCTTATATAGGTCTTCCACTTGGTCAAATTGCACCTTTTAGGCTGACTTGTCCATGTGTGTAGGCCGATTTGATCTTTGCACCATGACGAGGTCTTGGAGGGTCTTTTGACTCTATTTTGACTCAAATAAATTTCTCTTTGCAATATGTAACATGCCCAAATGGGTCGTTAATACATGACAATGACTCAATTGACTTTATGACAAACCTAGAAGCACTCAATGGGTGCTTGACCTAAAAATAAATTTCCCTTGAGCATGAAACCCATGCCTCAAGAACAATAATAATAAATACATTTTTCTCTTTC
This sequence comes from Pinus albicaulis, assembly GCA_034641835.2. Classification (NCBI taxonomy): domain Eukaryota; kingdom Viridiplantae; phylum Streptophyta; class Pinopsida; order Pinales; family Pinaceae; genus Pinus; species Pinus albicaulis. The sequence continues at coordinate 2,057,466,188 of CM076575.1, forward strand.
CATTAAATACATAAAATCATGATTATATATGTCATTATGAAGACTAAACCTAGTTACATATTTCAACAATCTAGGCCTGGATATATGGGTAGAGTCAAAGCAAAAGTGAAAGTGTCCAAACCCTTCGACAAAGAAATGTTAAAGAAAGCATTGATTCTCCTCTTGATGGTAGTTAATGTTACATGGAAATTTTACCCTTTATTCTATTAAATAGAAAGCGGGGGATAAAGGTAAATAATCCTCATTTATATTATTTAAAATTGCGATTAAATGTCGAAAGCATCCCTATTTTAAGAAAAAAATATATTTTTGTAAGTTATAATTTTTATATGCCATGGGAGTTATAACAGTTATGTAATATGGTTTTTTGAAAATTAAAAGGCTTGTATGGCTTAAGGGGGGGCTTTATTATGAGTTGAAGACTTGCTGATTTTCCATTGTAATCAGAGTCTTTGAACAACTTGTGTTGATGTTTATAGCATTGGAATTTATTTTGCATAGGCTAAGTGTCTGGCATGCAGAAGAGAGGAGCAAGTGTTATGATTTATTTTCCAAGTTTTTACTTAGGAAAAGCACATTAATTAATTTATTGAATAATGTTGGCTATTGAGCTAAAGTTTATAAGGATAAATAACCTAATTATTTAAGTGTATTAGATATATGATCCACTGTTAATATAAGTGGGTTAGGATTTAATCCTAACCCTCTATCACTTTGGAGATTAGGGATTTGGCTCACAATGAAATTGTGAAGAGAACCTAAGGGAGGGGATGGAGACACATTGCATTTTTGAGGAAGCGATTTTCTCATGAATGAGAAGCTTGTCTGACTAGAGAAGAGGAAAAGTGTGCAATAGATGTTTGGAAGGAGAATTTGTGAGGGCTGAGAATCTTGAAGGGGGCATAAACGTGGAGGGGAGAGAGAGAGAGGTCGAAAAACCCGAGCAGGCTGAGACTGCAAGAGAGGGCTAAGATTTCCAGTAGGTGGGCGGAGACTTGGAGGTCAATTTTCCTTGAACAAGCCAAGAATTCTAGTGTGCAAGATGTATGACTAGAAGGGCTGAGTTTTTGCAGGTATAGGCCGAGATTTGTCAAGGCCAATACATCTTCCAAAGAACCATCTTTCAGGGGTGGATTTCTTCCTTGGGCCAAAAATCATGGGGCTGAATTCCAGGTTCTAATATTGCTGTATTTTCTGTGTAAACTCTTTGTGGGTCTAGGCCCTTAAAATTTTCCAGATTTAATATAAAGTGAAAAGAGATTTATCGGGCAAAATGTCATTTTTGAAGTTGAGAACACCAATGTATTTATTTTGACAGTTTCAGAATGAATTTGAGCATAAAATATTTTTTGGGTAATGAAATAATTGTGAGAAAATAATAAATCGGAACTGGTGTTAAAAGTTCAACAACTTGTTCACTTCAGAAGGGGGGTATGCTCTTGTTTTAAAGATTGTCATTATGTCAACTTTTGAGAGTTTGTCACATATTAAAGCATTGTAATTTCAAATTCTAGCATTGATAAGAGTCAATAAAATACTCTATCAATGAATTTTTCATGAGGCTATAACAGGTCAATGCCAAGCCCCTATTGTACTCATTTGCAGTGTCTCTTGTGCATTGTAGTCTTCAATTTCTTGATCATGAGTGTTTGATAAAGAAATTCACCATGTTAAAACTGGTTAATCTATTAGTTGAATCATAAAAATTGGAAGGATCCAAGAAATACATGACTTGGCCTCATCATATGCAAAATACTTTAGTCTTTAATGATTTGTGGAAAGATATTTGTAATGGAGACAAAACTCCAATCAAGCTCACTTATGCTAGAGAATTGGCAAAATGGGATGCACGAGATGAAAAGGCACTTGCACTATTGATATCTTCAGTCACTGATTAATATATATTCATATTGAAAATATATTTGATACTTGGACTGCATCGTCAACTTTTAGAAAGATATTTGATATTCAATCCAAAGCAAGAAGGGTTGAGCTTCATTCTAAATTGCTCAATCAAAAAATGACCGAAGGGGGAGATGTTTTGGAATACATCTCTCATTTGAAAGATATTCGGCAAGAACTTCAAAAATTTGGTTTCAATGATGTGGAAGAAAGTTTAATGACCACCATCCTCATGAAAGGTTTGCCACCTTCTCATAAACGTTTTCTAGAAACATTACAAATTGCTGATATTTGGTGAATCAAACTTTTGATTTCCTTAGTGACTTGTTGGTTCAACATGATAAGTCATTTGGTAAAAAGGACTCTGGGGAAGACTATAATGCAAAAAGGAAGAGGTACTTAAAACAAAAATACTAGAGGAAGAAGCTCATACAATTCAAGAGGAAGAAGTAATTATAATGAAAATACAAGAGGAAGAGGATGGTGCAGCGACAATTGTAGAGGAAGAGGAAGAATTCAAGACTTTGGCCATGGTCATGGAAGAAGCCAAGGAAGAGGAAGAAATGATCAAAATCAACAATACTTCAGGAGATCTCAAAAAGGTGAAGAAGTGAGTTCAGCTCAAATGCAAAAGATATCCTTGCATTGCACATGTGGTAGAAGACTGTACGATAAGACATGAAAATTTACTGCAGAATAAACAAAACTTCATGTCTAATGCTTCAACATCAGCTCAATATGCAAAGAATAAAGAGTATGATTATTTATTCACAATTGCTTAGGAAATTGAATGTGCAGATTCAATGGTCACCAACACATTGCTAAGGAAGGAATTTGAATATGATTGAATACTTGATGCAGGAGCTACTCAGTGTATGTGCTATAAAAATATATATATATATATCTGGACATACCGAGATATGAAGCTCAATGCAATTTATTTGATAGATGACACAACTCATAAACCTCAAGGAAAAGGATCAATCCACTTTTCTCTTCCAATAATTGGAAAGTGTTACTTTTAAATGTATCATATGTTCCAACATTTAAGAAAAAATTGTCGTCCTTTGTGCTCATTAGACAAGGAGGTCACAATATCATCATGGAAGATGGATGGATCAGAATCAATTCAGTTAAACAAAACTTCAAAACAATAATGAAAGGATATGAAGATGGTGCACTTATAAGCCTACAAGGAACAATCATTCCTGACAAATAAGATTTGGTAGCATTAGTGGATTTATCACCTAGCTCTTTTAGATTATGTAAGATTTGGCAGCATCGATGGATTTATCTCCTAGCCCTCTAAGATTATGGCATTATAGATTCAACCACTTGAATTTTGCTAACCTCATTAAACTTAAAGTAGATGAGATGGTTAAAGGATTGCCCCATTTCAAAAGGGAAAGTGCTAAGTGTGAAGTTTGCGTTATTGGAAAACAAAAGGAGGATGCTTTCCCCACAAGTACATGGTGAGAAAACATATGTTTGCAACTAATCCATAGTGACATTTGTGGTCCTATGTAATCCTCACATGGTGGGTGCAGAGATACTTCATTCTTTTCATAGATGATTTTACAAGGACGACTTGGGTGTATTTTCTCAAGGAGAAATTAGAAGCATTCGACAAATTCATACAATTTGAACGATTAGTTGAAAATGCCACCAACGAAATGATTATCTACTTTGAGAACAGATAATGGCGACGAATTCACTACAAATGAATTCAATGGCCATTGCAAAAGAAATGGAATAAAGACATTTGACCAATTCTTACACTCCACTACAGAATGGAGTCACAAATGTTAGTTTTTGTAGCATCGGATGTGTTCTAGCCTCGAGATTTGGCAGAGAGATTAGAATACATGTCTTCTCCAAATTCCACCTAGAGACGACTTAATTAAATTAATTAGTTAGTTTTCAATATTTCCTAAGTCTAAACTTAGGAAATATGATTAATTAAAAGGAATTAATTAAATCATCGCAAGAATATTCTAGAAAAAGACATGGATCGATTTCTAGTTAATCTTAGCCATCGATTAAGTTTTATTCGTGGTCGTTGATGTCTCAATGGAAGATTATAAGAAGAAACTCGATGGGGCTTGGAGAACACACTTGCAGATTTCGATTTCACTGGGAGATCGATTTCTAGAGTAGCAACGTTCAGTTGCCGGAGAGAGAGCTAGTGAGCTCGAAGCAGTGAGAGAGGGGCAGGGATAGTAAGGTTGGAGGAAGATTTTCCAATTTCGATGAGTGCATTGAAAAGGCAACGAGTGCCACAGAGAGGCAGCATAGTGCTTCAGTGGGTAATCTGTGTTTCGCTGGGGAGAAATAGTGATTTAGTGCCAGAAGCCGGAGAGAGAGTCCGGAGGCCAGGAGGATTCATTTCTCAGACAACAACTTGTCAGAGAGCAAGAGGAGAAGTAGTTCCGAGTTGTGGGACGCAGTAGTACATGGGCTGACGCATTGACTGGGTAGAGGCAGCAATGAGCAGCTTAAATCGAGCTGAGGTCAGTGTCAGATCGCCTATAGAAGTGAGAAAATTTCTCACTAGTTTTACTGCCAGTCATTTCTTTGTATTGGTTTGCTAGATTAAGCAACCATAGTTTTGTACTTAGATTTACTATTGCATAATAATCAAACCCTCAACTGCTGCACCGATTTTCCTGAGTTGGGTTTTTCCGACTGTGTATTTTTGTGTGTGTGCATTTGTTCTTCCGTCTTTTATTTTTCTTCCGCAGTATTTGTTTTGTGAAGGTTGCAGTGTATTTGTTTCGCTATTTACCATAACACACGGTAAATAATTTGTTCAATTTATTTAACAAATAGAAGAAATGATATTAATTGCTGCAGTATGATTTCACGTAACAGAGTTCTCACTGCAGAAAGAATGAATCACACAATGATGGGCATGACTAGATCTATTATGCATTTAAAGGGGTTAAGTACAATGTATTGGGTAGAAGCAGTTCATATAATTGTTTATTTAAGGAATTGATCCCTCACATCAACCCTAGATTCAATTACTCCATATGAAGCTTGGTATGGTACTAAGCCTTTAGTAAATCATCTTCGGGTTTTTGGCTCCATTTTCTATGCCTTATTTCCTAAAGAAAAAAGGACTAAGCTAGAAAATTTCAGCATGAAATGCATTCTTCTTGGCTATTCAGATGAAAAGAAAGGATATAGATTGTTATCATGTGGGAAGTTTATTATTAGTTGGGATGTTGTCTTTGATGAGATAGAAAGTCAAATAGTGCAAGAGCTTGATAATCTCCTTAGTCACTTGGAAAAGAAAGTAGACAAAGCAAATTCCTTAAAAAAATCAAATTGGATAGATAAAGACTTAGCCCCCAATATGAATATTCATGAGTTTAATAACTCTTCTTCAAATGATGAATCTTCAACACTAGAGAGATCTACTGCAGTAACTTGACCACAGGGACAACATAGTAGACCGAAATGGCTCACACAATTACTAAAAGATGTTAATGAAGATGAGCAAAACAAGACAGGGACTTGAAGTTCATCTCAATAAAATTTTGCCTTAGTCACTCGTGAGTCCATTGGATCAACAACTTTTGTAGAAGTAGTGCAACACAAGGAATGACAAGAAACAATGGTGGATGAATATGACTCGGTAATTGCAAATGGAACATGGAAACTTGTAGATTGTCCAACAAATGTTAAACCCATCGGTGTAAATAGGGTTACAACATTTATTATTGTTAGATTGAGGATCACTCAAAAACTCCAATGTATTATTTGTGAATGAGAAATATTCCTCATTTGAGGAATATTCCTCAAAAATATGCAAATGAAGTGATTGGTCTTATTGGTGCAATACTAGTATTTTCATTAAACCAATCATTTCCTTGGTCTTCAAAATTACATAGAAAATTTCTCATCCAAACATCTTAATGAACAATGTGAGATTCTATCATAATGTTAACAAAAGATGCAATATGTGAAACAACTGAATCATGATTCCCATGAAATAATCCAATGACATAAAACAAATATGAATCATAACTATCATGTTGAGCCCCTTGAATATTTTAACACTTAAGTGGATCACACATCCAATTCCAAGGCTTTATTTTTGATTCTATGCTTCAATTCTTCAAATCTAAAAATAAAATCTACAAAATATCAGCATACCTCATGCCAACAATGGAGTGGAGTCGCCAAGGTGAATCTTGAGATGCATTCGCAATATCGCTTGCTTCACTCTACATGCAACGAGGCTTCAAAATATTCAAAGTAAAAAGGATTCTTCCCTTCTTGGAGTCCCCAAATGATCTTTAATGTTGATAACAATATGCTCATCAAATTGAGTCTAAGGTATTCTGAACTCGGGGTAATGACTTTGTTGCTAGCTATGATGCCAAAATGTTACCACACAAACTAACACCTTTACATTAAATCTAAAAATAGGGCACTAGCCTTGTGAAAATAGGAGGTTGGCCACTATTCTTTCACCAACACTTCTCTGCACCTTAGACAAAGCATTGGCCTAAGTAAAGGGATGTTTGAGTAAGCTAAATGTATGCAGTATGGAGTGGGAGTAAGAGAGAACTTGACAACAAAAAAAATGAGAGGATGTTTTGATATTTTTTATATTTTAGGGAAATGATTGAAAGGGGAAGATCAATGCCTCTAATTGATCGGGCTATGGGTTCATGCATGCAATTTTAGAGGGCGATTCTAAAGAAGGATTAGGGGCTATAAGTAGCCAAGGTGACGTGCCCTATAACCGCCTTGATTTGGTCACTAGACTCGTAAGTCTGATGGTGGAGACGTGTTGGAAAATGTAACTAGTTTCGGTCTTCATAATTATCATTGTACTTGTATCATATATATTTCACGTAAAAAGCAAAAAAAGAAAAGAAAAGAAATTATTATTATTATTATTTTCTAGTCAAAGCATGTTCTTCATACTTCTAGGGTATATTGAGTCAAAAGGAGATTTTTCATGTGTGAAAGTCCCATTTGGACTATTTGTAAGAAAACGAAAATTTGTATTTTGAGTTAAAAGAGTCATTTTGTCACCCACAAGACTAAGTCGACCCTCCAAATTTTTAAGTTAGCTAGCCCGTAAGTTGTATCTATTCATATGGTCGAACAATTATATATTGGCAATTGTGCACCACATTTTGGCAACCAATTCGATTTTTTGTGCAAGCAAGAAGAAGAAGATCAACGAAGTAAAAGGAGAGAGAGAGCAAAGTCAAAGGAGAAATATATGTCTATTTTTATGCCCTAATTTGTTCACACGCACGAGATTTTTTTGTGGTATTTTAGAGTTGGTACAAGGCCGAAATTGCAGGGCCCAAAGTTTTAGGAAGAGGATGGAATTTTAGGAAGTGAACAAACTTTAGAAGTTTGACTAGATTTGATTTTGTTGGATTTGAATTTGCTTGAAGAAGGATTGAAGGAAGGTTGACTTGGGTCTTGTGGGAAGTCTTGGTCTTGGTCTTGGGTCTTGGATTTCTCACTTTGATTTGATTCTATAAGAAGAGAAGTTGGTTGGGTTTTCCCCCTTGTGGGGTTTTGCCTTGGCTTGGAGCCTATATTTTGTGTTCATTGTCTTCTATGACCTTCATGTTTTATGTTTTGGTAATTGTTTGATGAAGAGAACATAATAAAAGAAAGAAGCCAACAAACATTCACAAGCAATTATCAAGTAAGAGAAATCAACCCTAATTTGCAAGCATATTGATTTCTCAACATGGTATCAGAGCCAAGGTTAAAAGATGGCAGTTTGAAGATCACATTTTGTTGGCATATTTGAAGACACTTGCAACAGTTAGATTTGAAGATCATCATCCTTGTAGCTCTCACTCTCCAGTGGCAGGATATATGAAGAAAAAGTCTCAATGGTGATGACAAGAGCACTAATGAAGAATCCCTAAGTAAGGCCAAATCTGAAAGAAAGAGGAGCTAAAGTCTAGCATGCAAAGAAGGCTAAGTTCATTCTTATATCTCTGAAAGATCAATATATTTTAGGCAAACAAAGGTAGAAAAAGCAGCATATTGAAACTTGGAAAAACACTTTATATCCGTGATCAATCATTGTTCAAATCTGAACTCTGTGAAATATGACCTAAGACAAAAGATTTGATGAAGCATCTAAATTGAAAGAAGAATCTTATATCTACAGTCTACATCAAGAATTCTAAAATGTTTACAATGGAAAAAGACAAGGAGTATAGGCATAATCATACTTCTAAGGCCGAGTCCTAGAGGAGTTTGGACCAAGACCTAAAAGAATAGCTCAAGGTCTCTGTTATGAAAATATGTGACCTGTGTAAGTAATCCGAACTCTATCCAGTACAAGAGATACAAGACAATGGTTGAATTTGATACATCCCCACAAGAAGGGCTACATATTTTGTATCTGATTTAAACACCTGATGGAACTACTAAAGAAGCAATTTTTGTGTTAAAATCTAGGTACCAAAGTACAAGTGGTTCCCTAAGGCTTTGATCTTTGGCCTAGGGAAAAGTGTCCACATTTATTTGTACTTTTCTCCTAAAGTGACTTTATAAGTGGTAAAGTCAATCTAATTTTAAAGTGACTTTATCAGTGGTAAAGTTACATTCTAATTTTAAAGTGACTTTATTAAAGTCAATGAAAAATTAGAAAGTGAAAAATTGGCTATGGAAATAAAAGGCTAAGTAGGTCTTTATTTAAGTGGGTGAGTTAAAAAATAGAAAGTGAGAATTAAATGCACATTTATTTTCATCCCTAGATCTAAATGAATTTCAGCCATTAGATATTAGGGTTACCCAAAAGGTCATTTAGGGTAAAAGGAGAGGAGAAGAAGAAAAGATCAATTCAGTCTTTCATGAGCTATTGAGAGAAAGAGAAGGAGGTCAAGGAGAAAATTTCTGAGCAGTGAGAAGTTGAAGGAGAGTAGCATCTTTGGCACACTTCCCAAGGAGATATTTCAGCAATCGTACATCAGCATTTATTGGGCACATTTACCAAGGCAGATTCCGTATAGCAGTAGTGGGCACGAATTTCGAGGACCGTACAACACAGATTTCGAGGGGGAAGAACATATGCTCGCAACACGCATTTCGAGGCTGAGTTGGGCACAAATTTTGAGGCTGAAGTGACTGCTGTAAATTACGTATAGTCTGTACAACAGTATGGAACTTTTGGGCACAGATTTCGAGGAGACCGTACATCATTTAATGTTGGTATCTCTTGCTGTAAAATATCTGTTTTGACTGTTTGTTGATTGGCACATTTTTCGAGGCGGAGTACAAGCACATAAAACGAGATAAGTCTGTATTTGTGGTTGTTGGATTTTTACTGTGTTTTTCAGTTTCTCTGTAACAACATTTCATAAATAAAGAAGAGCTCTCAAACTGGTTTTCCCCAAGAGTTGTAGGGGGGTTTCTAGGGTCACATTGACCAAAAATCACTGTGTCATTTTCTGTGTGTGGCTATTATATTTTCCTGTGATTTATTTATGCATTTTCCAATGTTCCACCGAGTTTTCGGGACGGGGAAACGCGGGAGCGGGGATACGCACAAGGGGGATGTATATAAGCAACCCCAAAATTTAGGGAAATTTCGGGGAAACGGGGGGACGCCAGAGCCATAAAAATTATAAAATTATTAAAATTTAATATATAAAAATAAAAAAATAAAATCCCAACAATATGTTAATAACTAGATTAGTAGATAGTAAATCTTATTAATTATGAAATACACATCTAAATATGATCATCATTTCGTATTAGACTATTGTGAAGTAAAATTATCATTTGACATTTCTGCAATCATCAATGTAAATCTAAAAATAAATTACTAAATTGAATCTATCATTTGACATTATGCAATGTTCCATCCAAATTCATTATTTGGCAATGGGCATTAATATTATGCAAGGTACATCTAAATTAAATTCATCATTTGACAATTGAAACTACGCAATGCACATCAAAAATAAAATTCATCATATGACAATGACATTTGAAGTCTAAAACAACCATAGAAAACTCAACTAAAAATAAACATAGAAAGCAGTGAAATACACAAATTGTTTTTTTTTTAATTGTTATTAGCAAAAAAATTCGGGGGACGCATCCCTCTTGCATCCCCCCTGCATCCCCTCGTCCCCCCCACACGAGAGACGCATTTCGTCACCAGAAAAACACCCCCTAGAGTTCCTCATCTCGGGATTGTGGGGGAGCGGGGAAGCACATCCCCCACCTTGGGGGATGCGTCCTTGTGGAACATTGGCATTTTTCCAGCAGTTGTGAAATCTCCAAATTTGTGTTTTCAGAAATTTCTGTCATTTCCAGATTTTAGTATTTATGTCATGCTTGGATTTAAAACTATATGCATGAGTGATAAGGAGAACTGATAGTCGGAGTGGGGGTTGAAATTTCTACATGGTATGAAAGCTTGGTTGGCTGAAAGGTGCAGTTTGGGACAACAAAGTAAAAATCACAAGAAGCTGATTTTTACACAGAAAACTGAACCTTTACCATAGATTTTAAAATTTCAGTTTGTTAGGACAACAAGCATGTCTTTGGGTTTGAGGGTTGAAGATAGGTTGGATGGGCACAACAACTACATTGCATGGAGGGAGAGAATCAAGAGCATCTTTGAGGAAGCAGAAGTCTGGGGCATTATGGTACATACCACACAACACCCAATAGCAGTACCTGCTGACCCTGTACAGTTGGCAGAGTTAGCAAGAAGAATGCTAAGGCAAAAATACTGATTCTGGATGGAGTTAAAGATCATGTCATTCCTCATGTGAGAGGAAGGACTTATGCACATGAGATGTGGACAACCTTGACCAGTCTTTACCAGAGCTCAAATGAAAACAGAAAAATGGTCCTAAGGGAGTTACTGAAGGCCATTAAAATGGCTAAGACTGATAGTGCTACAACATACCTCACAAAAATCACTTCAATGAGAGACGAGTTGGCAGCCGCAGGAGAGATCATAACACCCACTGAGTTGGTGAGGATTGCCTTGAATGGTCTTCCCAAGACTTGGGAGAGTTTTGTGGATGGCATTGTTGCACAAGAGAACCTTCAGGGATGGGAGAGGTTGTGGGATGATTGCATTCATAATGAGATCAGAAAGAACCATCTTGGGGCAGCCAAACAGGCGGAGGAGGATGACAATGTGACATTGTTAGCAAGAGGCAAGAAGGGCAAAGGAAAGAAGCAAGCTTCCACCAGTGGAGGTGGAGGCAAAGGCAAAGGTAAAGGTAAGCATCAGAACAAAGAGAAGGACTATTCCAAAGTCAAATGTTGGAATTGTCAAAAGTTGGGACACTATGCAGTTGTGTGTTTGGAGAAGAAGAACAAGAAGGGAAAGGAGAAAACCATGGCAACTTCTGTAGAGATAGAGGGCTTCTCAGAGAGCTTTGATTGAGAGTTTGGGTTCATAGCTTGTGAGGCCACTAGTGTAGGATCACCTGACATACAGGTTCAGAGGGAGTGTGCACTCCCCTCTACTAGCAGAGCATCTTCTGGTATTTGGTATGTTGACAGTGGGGCTTCTCGTCATATGACAAGAGTACGAGAGTACTTCTCAGAGCTTTCAAAGAGTGACATTGATATTGAGGTAGTACTTGGTGATGACAACATTGTTAGAGCAGTCAGTGTGGGGACATTGACATTTGATAGGGAACCCAAACCTCCCTTGAAAGTGTCAGATGTTCTATATGTGCCTGGAATGAAGAAGAATCTGATATCTGTCTCAGCACTTGAGGATAGAGGGTATGAGGTGTTGTTCAGGAGAGGGCAGGTGCTTATATATCCTAAGGGAACTCCAGCTGATTCAGCTAGAGTGATTGGTGTGCACCATGCTAAGGTGTACAAGTTCTCATTCCAGCCCCTAATGGCATTGAGTAGTAGTACTGACAACAGATTTAGCAGTTCAGAGTTGTGTGAGGTTTGGCACTGCAGGATGGGGCACATGTATCATGGGGCCTTGAGGACATTGCGGGAGATCACCACTGGTGTGCCAGATTTCAGTTCTGATCACCTTGATGTGTGCAGAGGATGTGCTATGGGGAAGTTTGCCAAATCCCCTTTTCCCAGCAGTGACAACAGAGCGACAAGGATCCTTGACTTGATTCATATCGATGTGAGTGGTCAGATGTCTCATGTATCCTCGAGTGGCTATGAGTATTATGTGTTATTCATTGATGATCACTCCAGGAAGACCTGGATTTATTTCTTGAAGACCAAGAGTGAGGTCTTCAAGCGGTTTCAAGAGTTCAAAGCTCTTGTGGAGACCCAGACAGGTAGGAAGATCAAAGTCCTCAGGTCGGATAATGGAGGAGAGTATACCCTTGGTGAGTTTGTTGATTTTTGTGTCGAGGCAGGCATTAGGAGGGAGTTCATAGTTCCGTACAACCCTCAGCAGAATGGGGTTGTGAATAGGAAGAACAGATCCATCGTAGGGGCTTCCAAAGCCATGCTCCATGATTAGGGGTTACCTTTATTTTTGTGGGCAGAGGCTTGCAACACTGTTGTGTACTTGCAGAACAGGAGTCCACATTGTGCCTTGGGCAATGTGACTCCGGAGGAGGATTTTTCTGGGAAGAAGCTTGATGTTGGTCACTTTCGTATCTTTGGGTGCATTACATACTCCTATGTTCCCAAGGAGAAGATGACCAAGCTAGAGCCCACTGCAGACAAGGGCATCTTTGTGGGTTATAGCGAGACCTCGAAAGCTCTTCGGATTTATATTCTGATGAAGAGGAAAGTTGTTGTCAGGCGGGATGTGAAGTTCGAGGAGGAGAGAGCTTTCAGGAGGTCACGGGAGTTAGAGTATCTGGATTCACTAGACCCTCAGGAGCAGCTGAGTCAGTCACAGGGATCAGGAGGTACATCGATTACAGTGTCAGGTCCTTCAGTGAGCAGTGGCTCTCAGAGTCAGGTGGGTGGTGCTTTAGGCAGCATGCATATCAGTCCGCAGAGCAGTTCACAGGGTAGTTCACTGATGGACAGTTCGCACGATACTTCAGCATCTACAGGCACAGGTTCAGGCATGAGGTCAGTTGGCAGGCCTTCAGCAGTTCAGGCTTTTGATGATGGTGATTCTTTCACTTCGGTGGGAGAAGTGTGCTCAGGGAAGAGGAAGCCCAAGTGGCTTCAGGACACCTTGCGCGAGGCCACATTTGTTGTTGGGCCAAAGAGAGAGGTTAGAGAGAGTAAACCACCTGAGCGGTTTTGTAGTTATATGGCATTGGTCACTAACATCATTGATACTGAGCCTTCTAGCTATGAGGAGGCAGCTAGCCAACAGGTCTGGAGAGAGGCCATGTAGGAGGAGTATTCTTCTATTACGAAGAACGATGTCTGGGAGGTAGTGTCGAGGCCTGAAGGTAAATCAGTGGTTACTTCCAGATGGCTCTACAAGATAAAGCATGCTGCAGATGGCAACATCGAGAAGTTCAAGGCTCGGTTTGTGGCGAGAGGGTTCTCACAGGTAGAGGGAGTTGACTATGAGGAGACCTTCGCTCTCATGGCTCGGTATACATCTATCCGCTCCATTATATCGATAGCAGGAAAGATGGGTTGGAAGATCCACCAGATGGATGTGAAGACCGCATTTCTCAATGGCTTCATTCAGGAGGAGGTTTATATTGAGCACTCGCAGGGCTTTGAGGTGCATGGGAAGGAGTCCCATAGATGCAGATTGAAGAAGGCACTCTATGGCCTGAAGCAAGCTCCGAGAGCTTGGTACTCAAGGATTAATACACACTGGCAAGAGTTGGGTTTCACAAAGAGTGATGCTGATCCGAACCTATACTTCATTCTGGTGTTGTATGTTGATGACTTGGTCATCACTGGTGCAGAGAGACTCATTGAGGGCTGCAAGAGAGATCTTGCTTCAGAGTTTGAGATGAAGGATATCGGCTTGATGCATTATTTTCTGGGTTTGGAGGTGTGGCAAGAGGAGGGGAATTTCTTCCTGGGACAGGGGAAGTACATTGTGGACATTCTTAGCAGATTTCACATGGAGGATTGCAAACCCATGTCTACACCTATGATCACTAACTGGAAGAAACTTCATGCTTCAGATTCCAAGTTGGTGGATCCCACTCTATACAGACAGCTGATTGGTTCATTGATGTATTTGGTCAACACTCGACCAGATATATGTTTTGCAGTTAACACAATGAGTCAGTTCATGTGTGAGCCCAGGAGAGTGCACTGGGTGGCTGCAAAACACATTCTTCGTTACTTGCAGGGTACTGTGGATTTTGGTCTGGATTATAGACAGGGTGATGGAGTGAGACTGGCAGGGTACACTGATTCAGATTGGGCAGGTTGTGCTTCAGATACGAAGAGTACTTCCAGGTGCTGTTTTGGGTTGTGTTCGGCAGTTGTGTCGTGGTTCAGCTGGAAACAACAGTCAGTTGCATTTGAGCTCAGCTGAGGCAGAGTATATGGCTGCTAGTTTGGCTAGTTGTGAGGCCATATGGCTTCGCAAGTTGTTGTTTGGTCTGTTTGGTCAGGCATTGAGACCTTCAGTGATTTACTCTGATAATCAAAGTTGCATAAAACTCATGGACAATCCAGTTTTTCATGATATCTCAAATTATATCGGGATCAAGTATCACTTCATTAGAGACTATGTCCAAAGGGAGCAGTCAAGCTTGAGTACATTTCCACAGATGAGCAGGTAGCGAACATTTTCACCAAAGCCTTACCACGGGGCAAGCATGTCTGCTTCAGAGACAAGATGGGAGTGGTGAGGAACACGTTCCTCGGTAAGAGTGAGTGTTAAAATTTGGGTACCAAAAGACAAGTGGTTCCCTAAGGCTTTGATCTTTGGCCTAGGGAAAAGTGTCCACATTTATTTGTACTTTTCTCCTAAAGTGACTTTATAAGTGGTAAAGTCAATCTAATTTTAAAGTGACTTTATAAGTAGTAAAGTTACATTCTAATTTTAAAGTGACTTTATTAAAGTCAATGAAAAATTAGAAAGTGAAAAAGTGACTATGGAAATAAAAGGCTAAGTGGGTCTTTATTTAAGTGGGTGAGTTAAAAAATAGAAAGTGAGAATTAAATGTACATTTATTCTCATCCCTAGATCTAAATGAATCTCAGCCATAGATCTTAGGGTTACCCAAAAGGTCATTTAGGGTAAAAGGAGATGAGAAGAAGAAAAGATCAATTCAATCTTTCATGAGCTATTGAGAGAAAGAGAAGGAAAGCAAGGAGAAAATTTCTGAGCAGTGAGAAGTTGAAGGAGAGCAGCATCTTTGGCACACATCTCAAGGAGATATTTCAACAGTTTGTACATCAACATTTATTGGACACATTTACCAAGGCCAATTCTATACAACAGTAGTGGGCACGAATTTCGAGGACTGTACAACACAGATTTCGAGGGGAAAGAACAACAACTGGAAACACACATTCTAAGGCTAAGTTGGGCACGAATTTCGAGGCTGAAGTGACTGCTGTAAACTCCGTACAGTCTGTACAACAGTACAAAACTTTTGGGCACAGATTTCAAGGAGATTGTACAATATTTAATGTTGGTATCTCTTGCTGTAAAATTTCTGTTTTGACTATTTGCTGATTGGCAGATTTTACGTGGAGTACAAGCACAGAAAACGAGATAAGTCTGTATTTGTGGTTGCTGGAATTTTTACTGTGTTTTTCAGTTTCTCTGTAACAACATTTTCAGAAATAAAGAAGAGCTCTCAAACTGGTTTTCCCCAAGAGTTGTAGGAGGGTTTTCTAAGGTCACATTGACCAAAAATCACTGTGTCATTTTCTGTGTGTGGCTGTTATATTTTCCTGTGTTTTATTTCTGCATTTTCTAGCAGTTGTGAAATCTCCAAATTTGTGTTTTCAGAAATTTCTGTCATTTCCATATTTTAGTATTTATGTCATGCTTGGATTTAAAACTATATGCATGGAGTGATAAGGAAAACTGATAACCAGAGTGGGGGTTGAAATTTCTACATTTTGGAACCTTGTGGAAAAGACATCTATACTGTTGGAACATGCATACATCTATTTTGGACAGAGAAAGATAAGTTGACATGTTTGAGACAAGAATTCGAAGTTTTTAAAGAAGACATTCATCTCTGAAATCTAGGGAGTACACAAGCAAGAAAGAAAGACCTTGTGATAAAGGGACAAAGATACATGCCTAAAGTAGCAACTACTCACTCTTGAAAAACGAAAACAAAAGATGAGATTATTCGCTCTAGAAATAGTGTCTTTGTGGTACCCCTGAGGTATAAATATTGCGAATTACATCTCTCTAAATATCTCTAAAGAATTGGTTTTGTGGCAACATTTTTTTGAGGGACTCAAGCTTGCTATGGACAACAAAGATATCTATGATGACATCGAACTATATTAAAAAATTCTCTGAGCATTCAAATGATGAAACTTTGTAACAACTTGTCCAAAGTACTGGGAATTTTGTGACAATATGTGTCTCTATCTCTTGTGATGCTCATCTATGAATTTTGAAGACACGATAGGACCTGAAGGACGTATGCAAAGAACACAAGTTTAGCATCCAAGGATCATCCTCCCTGTGACTTGTGTTGACAGACCTATGACATCTTTACAAGATCACCTTGTTGTACCTCAATAGTATATGGAAGGGACCGAAAACTGTGTGGATCATATCTATAATAAAAGGATCAAACCTTGGGAACTTTGAGAAAGAACTCAAACTTTAGTAGACCACATAT
Organism: Pinus albicaulis; assembly: GCA_034641835.2. Taxonomy (NCBI): domain Eukaryota; kingdom Viridiplantae; phylum Streptophyta; class Pinopsida; order Pinales; family Pinaceae; genus Pinus; species Pinus albicaulis. The sequence continues at coordinate 2,057,482,810 of CM076575.1, forward strand.
CTCTATACATAATGAAGGACCACAAGGTCCAAAAAACAAAAGGGGCCAACTTGAGCAACTCATAGAAATACTACTTACAAATTTTGAAGTCCGAAATCTGTAAATAAAAGTATAGTTGAAGAATTGACATGAGCCACTATGATTGGAAGTCTGAATCTACTGTGAACATATCTCTCTAAAGCAATCTCTATGGCTTGTATGACTGATGGTTTGAAGCACCTTTGAAGGAAGGTGATAATCTCTATCCATAGACTACAAGGATGAACGGGTAAGGTTAAAATGAGGTAATTATAAACTATGTTCAATGATCTATGTCAATAGTAGATAGCAATGCATCATAAAATGCCTATTTAGAGATCATTAACATCTCCTTGCATATGTAGACTAGGTTTTATGGTCAAGGAATGAAATCTCTGGTATAGAAGGCTTGTCAATAATATTACTAGGGTGTTGCAACTAACTCTCTAGTATGTTTGTAGAATTTGCAATTTTTGAATGGCAGGTCTTGAAAACTTTGGCATCTAGGGTTTGTAAACCCTAGCATAGTTTGGATTAAAAGGAACCCTAGGAACAAAATCCTATCTAATAATTTCTGCTATAAGAGGTAGATCTAACCCTTGATGATAATGACATTGTGAGAATAAGGTTGGTGAATAGGTCCAAGATTAAGAGGGAGCTAACCCTCCTTAAAAGATAAGTATTTAACATCTTCTTGATTACTACTAATGCTACTATCTTTGTACTTTGACCCTTCTCAGAAGATAAGTATTTAACATCTTCTTGATTACTACTGTTGCTACTATCTTTGTACCTTGTCTCTTTATTCTTTCATTAGTCTTCTAACCAAGGTTGTAGGACAATAGAAGAACTGTCTAAGATTCACTAGTAGTTAGCAGAATTGGAAGAATGTGACAAAGCATGAAGATTAAAATGAAGAAAGAAGAAGTCGACTAAAAGTTCACCTACCTTAGCTAGATAGAGAGAGGGAGCTTTGATTGGTTTGCTACAAGTTGGGTTGACAATATTGATGCTGGTAAAGATACTATCCGTGTAGAGGAGCTGGTTAGATTTCTTGAAGCATGTGAAGCCTGATAATGTGAAGGAAGTTATGTCGACTTCAGAGGAAACTAGAAGAAGAATATATGGCAGAAGTGTGTACACTATAAAGGCAGGAAAGGTAGCAAATTGATGCAGGAAGTCATGAGATAGTTTTTTGATCACTTGATATGATGAATTCAATACTGATCTAGAAGAAGTTCACTTTCCTCAAATGGAAAGAGGGAGCTATAATTGGCTCTACATTGATTGGTTTGACAAGTATTATTGCCGTTAGAGATACTACTAATGATTAGTGGAAAGTGATATAATTTCTTAAAAGGATGAAGGAAAAAACCCCGTCATGAAGATAGATTGTGAAAGGGTTTGGCTCCATAATATGTTTAACGAACTAATTGATGACATGATAAGAGCTATGTGAAGATTGACATCTAGGAAGGTCAAAGCTCGGTATGTTGTAATGCGAGATAGGAGCCCCACAACTACAACTAGGTCTCCACGGAAGAACAAGTAGCTGATGATTGAGACAAGCTAAGGTTTGTGGTTATGTCTCCCTGGTTGAGAGGGAGTAAGGATCTCCTCCCTGGTTGAGAGGGAGCGATGGTGGACACCGTATTCTCCATGTGTCATGCATTAGGGCAATACTAACAAACGTAAGTCTAGTGAAGGCATTGGTAGGGAAAATGAAGGATTCGATAAGCATATGGGACCTATACTCCTTGAGGATTGGGGAATCCAAGATAGGAGTACTCCGAGGACCGATACTCTTTGAGGATATGGCATGGTATCCAAGGTAAGAGTAGTCCTGAGGAGGACCGATATTCTTTGAGGATTGGGAATCCAAGATAAGAATAGTTTTGTAAGGACATACTTGGTGAACATTCAGATGGGGTATGTGCCTTGAGAGGTGGTGGTGGTCGTGTTCAATTATATGCCTCCCAACATTGTGCTCTAATCTAGTGGAGAGTGAGAGCTTGTTAGTCAAGGCCTTCGCTATTTTGTAATTGACAATTCTAGTTATGATGATTCTTATCAATCCAAACTCTTCTTATGAAAATATTTCAATTTGAGAGTATCCTTGTATCCCGTTGTGTAATTATGAGTATCTCCCTATTTAAGAGGGAATGTTGGAAAATGTAACTAATTTCGGTCTTCATATTTATCATTGTACTTGTATCATATATATTTCATGTAAAAATAAAAAAGAAGAAAACTAATTTATTATTATTATTATTTTCTTGTCAAAGCATGTTCTTCATGCTTCTAGGGTTTATTGAGTCAATTTTTTTTTGTCATGTGTCAAAGTCCCATTTGGACTATTTGTAAGAAAAAGAAAAATTGTATTTTGAGTCAAAAGAGTCATTTTGTCACCCACAAGACCAAGTCGTCCCTCCAGTTGGATAAGTCGGCCAACCCATAAGTTGTGTCTCTTCATATGGTCGAACAACTATATATTGGCAACTGTGCTCCACATTTTGGCAACTAATTCGATTTTTTGTGCAAGCAAGAAGAAGATCAATGAAGTAAAAGGAGAGAGAGAGAGCAAAGTCAAAGGAGAAAGAAAGGTCTGTTTTTTTGCCTTAATGTGTCCACACATGCGAGATTTTTCAGTGGTATTTCAAAGTTGGTACAAGGCCGAAATTGCAGGGCCTGAAATTTCAGGAAGAGGTCGAAATTTTAGGAAGTGACCAGAATTCAGAAGTTTGACCAGATTTATCTTTGTTGATTTTATTTGCTTGAAGAAGGATTGAAGGAGGGCTGACTTGGGTCTTGTGGAAGGTCTTGGTCTTGGGTCTTGGATTTCTCACTTTGATCCGATTCTTTAAGAATAGAAGCTGGTTGGCTTTTCCTTCTTGTGGGGTATTGCCTTGGCTTGGAGCCTATATCTTGTGTACATTGTCTTTTATGATCTTCATGTTTTATGTTTTGGTAATTGTTTGTTGAAGAGAACATAATAAAAGAAATAAGAAGCTAACAAACATTCATAAACAATTATCAAGTAAGATAAATCAACCCTAATTTGCAAGCATATTGATTTCTCAACAAGAGGGTCTATGCACAACCCACTATTCAAGGTAACAACCTACCAAAAATGATCTACGAAGGCACTGAATCAAGTGATGCCATATGTCTAATGTTTTCATCTTGAAGGTAAGCAATGCAAAATAAATTAGCGAAACTAGGAAAGAAACATACTATCATAATCCTTTCCAATGTGACAAAATTACTTTTCTATGGCCCTATGTTGACTCTAACATCCATAAACCTACAAAATAAAACCCCCAATGGTGCGCCTAGAACAATGGTTGCCACATATAAACAAAGTTGTTCGTACAATATACCATAACTTAGACAAAATTTAACACATGTTTATTCCAAAAACTTGGAGCTGTTTACTCACAAGTTCTTTTGTTCACCAAATCTCAAGTTGCAAATGGAGAGTGCAAACCATTATATAGGTTTTTGGCCCAACTTTCTCATACAATAAGCAACAAATTTTTTTCCTAGATACATTATTTCTCCCAGGAATAATGATAAGATAATCATCTTTGACTACCTAATTAAATTCCTTACTAAAAATAGACAAGAGTTTGTTGAAATCCACAATCTTCTTTAGGAGGTTACTATAAAATAATATAGGAAACAATTGTCAATGAAGCTCATATCTAACTCCAAATTTTAGGTCAACAATGAATAAAATAAGAGTTAATTGTAGAAACTTTCCAAAAATAGGAGCATGTATATGAGTTTCTTCCTCGCTTGAGAATTGAACCAAGTCTAGACTCTCAAAATAGAAAGTTTGTGCTTATCCACAAGTGTGTCCTTCAAGAAGTATGTCCACATGTGTGAAGTAGTGGAATGATCTCCATGATATAGCAATGAATATCCTCAATAGATGTGCAAGCTTATCCACACGTGTGAACCTCCTAGACTAAATCATCTCAACGAGTAGCATACACATATGGGCAATATGCCCCCCTCAAGAAGATGGATGTATGAACAAGTGGAGTGATTAAGTAAATGATCCAACCTACTCTTCAAATAGCACATGTGCATGGTCCCAAGGTAGAAGTAGTGGTAGATGACATGGAGAATCATGCAAGGTGACCTGCTCTAGTAAATAGATGCATCAAGTGGTGGGGTGCTCAAGTGGAATGTGCCAAATCATCAAGTCCAAGTTCCAACTTCAAATGATGTGTTGTGAAACCCACCAATCGAACCATAAGACATCAAAAAACCATGAGTAGGTGGAGTGTTCCAAGAATTTGAATGTCTATCCAATAGTAGATGATCTTAAGACTTTAATAGACACAAAAAACCAAGGATACCCTATCCAATGTTGCCACATCATAACTCCTCCTTTAATAGCCCAAAAATGGTCAGAAAATGGTACTAAGTGTTTGAAATCCACGATAGCCGGGGGGGGGGGCGCGGGCACTCATCGAATGAAGTGTTTATCTAGGTACACAAACGCAAGAATGCCCTCAACTAAGAAGTGTTGAGCCGCGATTAGGCCAAAAAACCTGAATACTGTTCCAAAGGGTTGAAACTCCATTAGGGTTGAAAAACTCTTCGAAGGCACATTTCTAATATTTTTGGTGAGGGAGCAAGTCACTCACCAAAACTAGTGTCTATTCCATCAATGTTGACCATAGGAGCATAATAGACACAAGGCGCTCTATCCAAATAGTAAGATCTCTCAATCATGCCGCAATGCTTCTTTGAAACCTTGGGATGCTAGAAATGTGCCAAGGGGGGGGCACTCATCGAATGAAGTGTTTATCTAGGTACACAAACACAATAATGCCCTCAACTAAGAGTGTTGAGCCGCGATTAGGCCAAAAAACCTGAATACTGTTCCAAAGGGTTGAAACTCCATTAGGGAGCAAGTCACTCACCAAAACTAGTGTCTATTCCATCAATGTTGACCATGGGATCATAATGGACACAAGGCGTTCTATCCAAATAGTAAGATCTCTTAATCATGCTGCAATGCTTCCTTGAAACCTTGGGATGCTAGAAATGTGCCAAGGGGGTGGGCTCTCACCAAGTAAAGTTGTCGATCATGCCAAATATCTCTATAGAAATAAACCAACATAGATCCATCTAAACTCCGGATCTACCAAGCACCAAGAGGGATCAAACTTGATAGTTTCCCTAGAAATAACTTCATTGATCATAACAAAATAAACGACAATTCTTGGCGCTTGGATTAAACTATAGAAATAAACCAACATAGATCCATCTAAACTTCAAATCTATCAAGCACTCTAAACTATGGCTTCATCCTCCAAATTATCCTCCTCTAGATTGTTGCCCCAAGTCACATACGTTATAATTTTTCACTACATCATAATAATGGGACAACAACCTCAATTTGTAGTGCACATAAGCCAAGCTTTCTACCGGGTCTACACTTAAGTTGTTTCTCTTAGCACTATGGATGAAGCTATAGATGCTCCAATGCTTCTTTGCAGAAGAAGTGTTAACAACTTGTGAAAGCACTCACACCACCAAATATGAAGATGTGTGATATAGGAGCCATATTTGTGCCACCATTTGATAGTACTTAACCTATTTCAATCTTCAACTACATGTAACTTGTAAGTTACCAAAGATTCCATGTTCACTAATGTACTTGCTCAATTGGATTCATACTTTAGCACACTTCTTTTCATTAGGGACCAACTTGTTTAATGCAAGCACATACCCATTTTGTAACTTTGGACCTATGTGTGGTTTTCTCATAACCCCACCCCTAGGTGTTGGTCTGGCCAACCAAGATGGAGAATAATATTTTGGTGTAAGGACATATGCTAGGGCATGGAGTGGAACATTCAAATTATCCCATCTTTTGATCACATGTTTATGAATATGATTGTACAAGATCACACAAAACATTCAAATTAATCCACCTTTTGACCACATGTTTATGGATATGATCATACAAGATTTGTTCTCTCAGCGGATGTCCTCACACCCAAAAATTATTCTTGTTGACAAAAATTTCTTTCCTATTGTGAGGGTTGAAACCAAACAAAGCGGACTTAAGAAACACTCAATCCGTTGAAACACATCAAGAGATCTTTAGAAATTGCTAACTAGGGCTAAAGGAGTTACCCAAGAGAAAGAAGGTTGATGAAGATCTGTTGAACAAACTTCCTCCATTGAAACTATCCTTGAAATCCCGTGTACAACCAAAAAACAAACAAGACAGAACAATATAATCAAAGGAATCTCAAATGCTTTAAATGAAGTAAATGATCAAAATAACTTAGAATCATATACCAAATTATAGTAACACTAAATTGGAGACGAGAGGAAAAAGTTTCTTATTGTTCAAATCTAACAACAGTACAATGGTATAGAGATCACTTGGTACTTGCCAAAGGCGCTGCTTGGAACTGTCCTTTGGGTCCCTCCACCCTAAGCCACTGAAGGTCTCTTCCATTGTATCTTCTGCTTCTAGATGAGACAAATATATAGGCTCTTCTCAAGGTTTGAAAGGAAATAGGAAGGTAAAGAAATGAGGGTTTCCTTACTTGTGTAATATTGCAAATTAGTAGTCAGCTAATTGGAATATTAATTTTGATTAATTTTTCCTTTTTCTAATGGACAACACAAATAAAGTGAGCATGGGGACCCACAAATTAAACTATGCAACTAAAGTGCTTTCCTAAAGTCACTAGAGGCAAATATTGAGGCTTAAGTGGGGTCCATGTGGCCACCCACACGAATGGAGCAGCATCCTAGTGGCAGCGTGGGAGAGGCAACGCAGAGATAGGCCGGAGGAGGGGAAACACAATCCATGTGGGCCCAAGAGAACGTCGGAGGCTCAACTTGGACAAAAGTGGATGAGAGCAACTCATTCCTCATTCATTCATCCTTCTATTTTATATTTGATTGACCATAGCACGCTTGAGCTATTTAGCCGAGTCTGTAGTGCTGTTTAGCACAAAGATTTCCGAGTGGAGATCTCAACCTCTAACTCGAGGGACTTCGAGTGCCCGCTCAGGAGAGGAGTCCTACCCATATTGAGCGCTGATTGTAGAGCCGTACCAGCAGGAGTCACACAGTCCTTCAGGGCAACGTAGAGGCTGCACAGACAACGTAGGGATTGCGCAGTTCAGTTGAGAGAAGCTGTCGGGAAGTAGGGGACCAGTGAAGCTTCAACCGAAGGATTTGGAGGGGAGGCTAGCCACCTCCTACCAGGGATTCCAGCAGAGTTTTGAGGGCACTTTCCAACAGTTAAGCTAGGAGACCGATTTCCCCAACAGAGCAGCGTGCCAAGCCCAAGGGGGTTATTTTCTGGGGTCGAAATTTCTGGAAACACTTTGCGGGTTTTTGTGGGTCTTGTGAGTAGAGCCCGGGGTTCAAAGCTCGAAATTTTCTGAGCATAGGAGCAGGCCCAACTCACAGTCTGATTCCAACCAACAGTGGCAGTTCCAACAATGGCAGCACAGAGAGGGAGCCACGCAAAGTAGTATTTCCAGCAGTGTTTCTGTTCGGGTTTGAGCTCTATTTTAGCCTGTCTTGTGCAGGCCCAGGTGCCATCTTTTTGAGCACCTCTCATTGTACTCTTTCCCACAGAGATTAATAAAATGGCTCAGATGATTTTGGCTTCATTTACTGTGTCTTAATGTCATTTTCTATTTTGCTGTAGTTTTTAATCTTGTGTGCTTTGTATTACTGTTTGTTCCCAATTTGGGATATTACAGTGGTATCAGAGCTCATAGACTTGGCTCAGCCTGTGGAGCATGTGGTCTATGACACCGAACGATAGGGAGAACGTCACTTATCGGAGACAAAGGTATAGGAGAAGAGAAAGGAGGCTCAAGATTACACCAAACTAGGTAGACAACGTTCCAATGGAAGAAGAGAGAGGAAAGGCACCCATGGTAGAGGAAAGAGATGAGGGAAAGGAGTTTTCTCAACTCCTTCTGAAGTCAATACAAGAGCTCACCAAGAGGATTGAGGAGATGGGGCAGAAGATTGGCGGAGACAATAAGCATAAGGGAATTGAAGGGGAATTCCAGATCGGGGAAGGATCCGACACTTCATATCACCCAACTGGTCCTCACACTACGCAGCAGGTGGTGCCACACACCCCACCACGCTCTACCATCCCCACATTTCTAGCTTCGGGAGGAGGAGCAGGAGGTCTGCAAGAGCCGAAGGTGGCTCACTATGGAGAGTATTTTGCAGAGTATCAGTCTTATGGGCTGGAGTTTGGAGGTGCTCTTACCTTCAATGAGTTTTGTCAGCTGAAGAACAACAACAGACCCAGAGGCCAGACCATAGGAGGAGGGTACACGCAGGGCAATGACTTGCAACGTACCGTGGGCAGGCTTTTCCTGCCAACTTTTGATGGGTCATCAAAATGTTCAGCCAAAGCTTGGGTGGAGAAGCTGGACATTTATTTCCAGCTTAGCCAAATGACGGAGGTAGAGGCCATCAAGGTGGCTATTCTGCACTTAGAGGGAGAAGCCCATCACTGGTGGTTCCATGGGATGACTATGTTGGGTCACTTGGGAGTGACAGGGTATGATGATTTTACCCGGAGAGTGCTAGAGAGGTTTGATCGGAAGGATCCAGAAGAGCATTTTGTAGAGCTAACCAAGCTCAAGCAGAGAGGGAACCCGAAGACTTACATCTCGGAGTTCCTGAGACTCTTGGTGATGGTTCCAAACTTGTCGGAACCAAGGAGGATCTACATGTTCATTGACGGTCTAGCAGAACCTTTGCATGGACTAGTGAGGTCTACTCGGCCCACTATGCTGCAGGACGCAGTGGGGAGGACCAGAGACTTGCAGGGTGCTTTGTCGAGGACGAGGGCTCCCATACCCAACAGACCAACATTCCAGCGGAGAGGGAGGGACGTGAAAGCCCCACCCTAAAGAGGGAATCAGGGTCGAGGGCCCTTGGATGATGATACCCGGAGGGATTTGAGGTGGAGGAAGCTCTGCTTCACCTGCCAGGAGCCGTGGGAACCGAGTCACAGGTGTGCCGGAGGGAAGGCACACTACATTGAGGTTTTCTCTAATATTGAGGAAGAAGAGGAGACTTTCTTTGAGATGGGAGGAGATACCAACACAGGAGCACTAGGGGAGAACCCTCCACCACCACCTCCTATAGTAGCAGGAGGATCAACATTTGCACCTACCGGAGGGGTCCTTGCATCTTTGCGAGGGGTACCCAAGTACCTAACGCTGAGGGTCCGAGGGATAGTCTAGGGACAACGTGTCTCGCTGCTAGTAGACAGTGGAGCTACACACAACTTCATTGATGCCTAGATGGTGCAGCGAAGGGGCATACAGACGAAGAGCTTTGATGGTTTTCTGTGCTAGTTTCGGGGACCAGGACCATGCAGTGCATGCGTTATGTCCCAACATTGACGGTGACCATGGGAAGCTACTCATTGACAAACCATTTTTTTGTGGTCGATATTCTAGACACCAACATGGTGTTGGGGGTTCAGTGGTTCATCACCCTTGATAGAGTCACTACTGATTGGCAAACACTGGAGATGGAGTTTGTGGATAAGAAGAGTGGGAAACAGGTTATGCTAAGGGGCATGCATACATATCCCCCTCAGACAGTTTCTGCGCATAGGATGGAGGCAGACTTACGTCGGGGAGACATAGAGTGGGCAGTTGAGTTGAGGATCTCGGATGCAAGTGTTTCCGGCCAGCCCATGCACCGAGATATCCATACTCTCCTAGATCGTTACTCTACGGTTTTTGGGGACATCCCACTAGAGTAGTTGCCTGACAGGGGATTTGAGCACACTATCGAGTTGGAGACCGACATTCAAGCCGTGATCACCACCCCTTGCAGGCATCCCAAGGCCTATAGGGACGAGATTGAGAGAGCTATCCATGAACTCTTGGCATTGGGGCACATCAGGCCTAGCATGAGTCCTTTCACTTCTTTAGTGGTTTTGGTGAAGAAGAAGGATGGGACACTGCGGATGTGCATAGACTACAGGGCCTTGAACAAGAAGACTATGAAGAACCGCTACCCTATTCCCAGGATCGATGAGTTGATGGATGAGCTGAGGGGAGCAAAGTTCTTTTCCAAGATTGATTTGAGGTTGGGGTACCATCAGATCCGGGTGAGGGACAAGGATGTCCCCAAGACTGTGTTTCGATGTCATGATGGCCACTTCGAGTTTTTGGTGATGCCCTTCGGGCTGACCAATGCTCCGGCTACCTTCCAGTCTTGCATGAACCACATCTTCCATGGTCAACTGAGGAAGTTTGTGCTGGTGTTCTTTGACGATATCCTGATATACAACTGCACATGGGAGGAGCACTTACAACACATAGAGACAGTGTTGCATATCCTGGAGGAGCAATAGTTCTACGCCAAGTTGTCCAAGTGCGAGTTCGGCTTGACAGAGATGCTCTATTTGGGGCATATCATTGGAGTGGATGGATTGAGTGTTCATGAGGAGAAGATTAGGGCCATCCGGGATTGGCCAGAGGCGAAGAATGTGACGAAATTTCAGGGGCTTGTGGGTATCTGTACCTACTACAGGAAGTTCGTCAAGGGATTCTCACAGCTTGCAACACCCCTCATAGATCTCACCAAAAAGGGGGCTTTCAGTTTTGACAAGCTTAAGGAGGTGATGAGTAGTTGTGTGGTGCTAGCCCTGCCAGACTTCACGCAACCATTTGTGTTGGAGTGCGATGCTTCAAGGGAAGGAGTAGGCGCAATATTGATGCAGGGGGGACACACTATAGCTTTCGAGAGTTAGAAGCTATTATCGCAGAGAGATTATACCCCATATACGATAAGGAGATGCTGGCCATCATGCATGCGTTGGCTAAGTTCTAACAATACTTAGTAGGGAACAGGTTCTGGGTGAGGACTGATCACAACAACCTCAGATTTTTCCTTGAGCAGAAAGAGCTGCAGGAGAGGTAGCAGAAATGGGTCAGCAAGATCCAGGCATACGACTTTGTCATTGAGTATGTCAAAGGGAAGAACAACGTAGTATAGCCGATGCGTTGTCCCAGAGACCAGCGTCCCTATCCTTGATGAGCATTGATGCAGACTGGAGGGCGCAATTGCTGGTGGAGTACTCCAAAGATTAGTTTGCATGTGAGGTGCTGGATGGGCAAGTGACAGATGACCGATACCGAGTGATGGATGAGGTCATTTATTACCGTGACTGAATCTTTTTGACGACCAACTCTCGGTTAAGAGAGAAGATTTTGCATGCAACGCATGATTCTCCACTTTCAGGGCACCAGGGGTTCACAAAGACATACAGGGCCATGAGAGAGAGGTTCTCCTGGAAGGGCCTCAAGGAGGACATACTCTAGCATGTCAGGGAGTGCGTAGTCTGCCAGAAGAACAAGGGGAAGCTGAACCATCCACCGGGGTTGTTGCAACCGCTTCCCATTCCGGAGGGGAAATGAGAAAGCATCTCTGTGGACTTCATCACGGAGCTGCCCATGGTACAGGGCAAGGATTGCATCTTCGTTGTTGTTGACCGGCTGACGAAGTATGCCCATTTCTTTGCCATTTTAGCTTGGTACACGACCTCACAAGTGGCCGAGCTATTTTTTTGGGACATTTTCCGATACCATGGTCTTCCAAAGAACATAGTTAGTGACAGGGACAACAGATTCATGGGAGGTTTCTTGTAGGAGCTGTTCCGTTTGGTGGGCATAGAACTAACTCCCAGCACGAGCTACCACCCACAGACTGATGGGCAGATGAAGATAGTGAACGAGTGGCTGGAAGGCTACTTGCGAAACTATGTCATGGGGCAGCAGAAGGCTTGGCTGCATTGGCTGCACTTGGTGGAGTACTACTACAACACCACTTTTCACATGTCTATTGGTATGTCCCCTTTCCGTGCTTATACAATTATGATGCATTATCTTTTGCTGATGCTATGTTTGGGGCAAGTAAGGCCCCTAGAGCCAAAGATTCGATCCAAGAGAGCTAGGACATCCTCTGGGCTCTCAAGGATAACTTGAGGACGACACAAAATCAACAAAAAACATATGCAGATAGAGGCCACATGGAGAGAGTTTGAGGTGGGTGACTTAGTGTATCTTCGGCTTCAGCCATACAGATAGTCTACGCTAAAGCAAAAGGGAGCTGAGAAGCTCAAGCCGCGCTTCTATGGGCCATACAGAGTGAAACAGTGGGTTGGAGAGGTGGCATATGAGCTGGAGTTGCCATAGGGAAGCCAGATTCGTAACATCTTCCATGTATCATGCTTGAAGAATGCTTTGGGATAGTAGGTGACATGATATGGAGCTCCCTCCTACAGATGATGAGGGGCTTTTGGTGCTACAACCTGAGGCCATCCTAGATACCAGGGAGAGACACTTGAGGAGCAGGGTGGTGAAGGAGTATTTGATCAGATGGAGGAACCTTCCAGAAGAGGATGCCACTTGGGAGGGGGAGAAGATCCTGCAACATCCATTTTGCAGTTGCTCGAGGACAAGCAACATTTTGGCGGGGAGGACTGTAATATTCCAAATTAGCAGTAAGCTAATTGGAATATTAATTTTGATTAATTTTGCTTTTTTCTAATGTTCAATAGAAATAAAGTGGGCAAGGAGACCCACAAATAAAATTATGCAGCTAAAGTGCTTTCCTAAAGTCACTAGAGGCAAATATTGAGGCTGCAGTGGGGTCCATGTGGCCACCCACACGAATGGAGCAACGTCCTATTGGTAGCGTGGGAGAGGCAGCGTAGTGGGCAACACAGTGAGTAGTGCAGAGATAGGCTGGAGGTGGGGTAGTGCAATCCATGTGGGCCCAAGGGAACATTGGAGGCTCAGCTTGGGCAAAAGAGGATGAGAGCAACTCATTCTTCATTCATTCATCCATCTATTTTCTGTCAGATTCGCTGTAGCACGCTTAAGCTGTTTAGCGGAGTCTGCAGTGCTGTTTAGCATAGAGATTTCCAAGTGGAGATCTCAACCTCTACCTTGGGGGACTTCGAGTACCCGCCTGGGATAGGAGTCCTACCCATATTGAGCGCTGATTGCAGAGCCATACCAACAGGAGTCACGCAGTCCTTCAGGGCAGCGTAGAGGCTGCACAAATGGCGCAGGCATTGCGTAGTTTAGTTGAGAGATGGTGTCGGAAAGTAGGGGATCAATGAAGCTTGAGTCGGAGGATTTGGAGGGGAGGCTAGCCACCTCCTACCAGGGTTTCCAACAGAGTTTTGAGGGCACTTTTCCAGCAGTTCAGCCAGGAGATCGATTTCCCCAGCAGAGCAACGTGCCAAGCCCAAGGGGGTTATTTTTCGGGGTCATAATTTCTAGAAACTCTTCGCGGGCTTTTGTGGGTCTTGTGAGAAGAGCCCGAGGTTCAAAGCCCAAAATTTTCTGAGCATAGGAGCAAGCCCAACTCACAGTCCGATTCCAGCTAGCAACAGCAGTTCCAACACTGGCAGCGCAAAGAGGGAGCCACGCAGAGCAGTATTTATAGCAGTGTTTCTATCCGGGTTTGAGCTATACTTCAGCATGTCTTGTGCAGGCCCAGGTGCTATCTTTTTGAGCACCTCTCATTGTACTCTTTCCCACAGAGATTAATAGAATGGCTTAGATGATTTTGGCTCTAAGTTGCACGAAACGAGGAAACGGAAACGAGTTTTCGAAACGGGAAGCGATACGAAACGCGACCTATATATATATATTTAAATTTATATTAGAATTTAGGACATTTAAGAAATGTTATGTGAAATCATAAAAGTTTAAAACATACATGATAAATCATAAATTCAAAGCATAAAATATTACAAGGTACAACACATTTTCTCATGAATGATCATTGATAACGGACACATAATGAAAATAGCAATATCGGAATATCCAAAACCAACCTTTATTATATATCAAAATCTCAAAATCAACCTTTATTATATATATGAGGCTACAAGTACAATAAAGTCAAAAGACTAATACTCATTATCAGAATCCTCATCAAATATAGTAGCAGAAGCATGCTCAACAGTGGATGGTATAGATGAAGAAGATGTTTGGCCAATTCCACGTCTATGATCCCGGTCCTCAATATTCAAGGCAACAAGAGAGAGATCCAAATCAGGAGTTTCTGGATCCACATCCCATTTCTTAGAAGGACCATTGCCCTATTCTGGACCCCTACGAGATGCAAGGCGAAGGTTGGAGTGCACATAAACAAGATCCTCTGCCTTCTGTGAGCCCAACCTGTTGCGCTTCACAGAATGAATAAAACCATAGGTGCTCCAATTCCTTTATGCTGATGAAGAGATTGCCACTTGTGAAAGGAGGCGAATGGCAAGGTTTTGCAAATGTACACCATTTGCTCCATGACAAATCCACCACCTAACTAGATTCATGGTGCTTCTCTCCTCCAAAGATGATATATTTGAATAATCATCTATTCCTACAGCAAAACTGGCAAATTCTTCCTTCACCTCCCTGTGTAGATGAGTTGGAAAAATTCTCATAAGGGTTTTTTTTACCCCATTAGCTACCTCTCTATCCTTATGGGGTGCCTTCCTCTTCCCATTGCTTTGAGCAATAAGTTCCTCATCATAAAATTTTGGGTTCAAGGCATGTGCTAAAGTATGCAATGGAGTGTTGAAATTGTTCCACCTATCAACAATGATTTTCTTGTTTAATTCGGAAAAATGACCATCTACAAACAAAAGTTGTGGAGACTTTTGTGAAATTATTTCCATAGTTTTATCAACCATGGAATCCATGCCATCATATACCTCTCCTAAGAAAGGTTGGTCAGTGTCAACATTTCGAAGAAGCTCAAATGCAGGGGTTGTGAACATTAGCAAGAAATCTATCTTGCTCCACCAATCCTCATCAAGGCACAATCTACGCACCGTAGATCCCCGCTCTGAATCTGCCTGTCTCCACTCAGCGCAAAGCTGACTCACCACCATAGACACTAATGCTTGCTTAACCTCAAAAAGGCGGCGCAACATTATGAAGTTTAAGGCATATCTTGTCTCAACAACTTTTAACAACTCCAATTTGGAGTACTCTCGAAATATTGCTTGAGACTGGTGGTGGTTGGTGATGAATTTAACAATTTCCCTTGCTTCCCTTGTGAGTTCCTTTATCCATGGAACTTTATTTTTGATCTCATCTAAGATCAGATTCAAATTATGGACAATGCAGGGTGCCTAAAAGATGTGGTCATACCTCCCCTCAATAATCAAACCTGCAACTTTGCATACTGGTGCATTATCCGTGATAACTTGCACCACCCTGTTAGGACCAACTTGTTCAATAGATTTGATAATAACATCAACAATGAATTGTGCATCTTTTGGTGAAACATTGCTCCTTTTGGTGAAGTGGCAGTGATATTTATCAATGGTCTACACCTTGTATCTGTCCATCCATCTGAGACTATGGTAACCCTAGAGCTACTCCAAGAAGAACAAATTGGTGATAACACATCCTCCATAAGATCCTTCTCATTTTTTAGAAGTTGAGTTCTAACTTTCTCATAGTTGGGCCCCTTGTACCCTTGAGGAGCTTTGTTAACTGCCCTTATCATATCTTGCTAGTAAGGAGAGTGAACAACATTGAATGGGAGACCACATGCATAGATGCACTGAGCCACTTTGTAATCAACTTCTTCTCTTCCTTGCACATTCACCAGTTTAGCAATTCTGCTATCTTGAACTGTACGGGATGCCCCTCTAGATGTTGGTTGTTCTGGTTGTTGAGTGCCTCTCCTCTTCCTTGCTTCAACTACAATCCTTGGCTCAATGTTTGTTGGATTTTTAGCTTGACTAAGGTCATCATGCTTTCTTTTAATTGCATCAGCCTGATCTTGCTCTCATTGATATTCCCTCCTTGCCACAGGGTCTGATGTTTTCGTGCAACCTGCAATCCCCTGTCCTCGTCCATGCAAAAGATGTGCCTTCACTCTTGGGTAAGAGCCCTTGTAAGAATTATTGCAAAGATTACACCGCCATTCCCATGAGCCACCACCTCCACATCTTTGCAGCTTCTCAACATGCCTCCAAAGAGGATAATATTCAGCCCTTGGGTTGGCCTTGGGGTTTGCACTTGAACCTTGGATGGAAGAAGCCATTGCTGCAAAAAAATAAAAAAAAACAAATCAATAAATTAAAAAAAAAAAAAAAAACGTTTTTTGTAATTTTGGTAGTGTAAACCCTCGAAAAATAGACGAAACAATGGGAAAAAACCAAGAAATTGAATGCTTCTTAACCAAATTAATTGTGTAGCTGAAGCTACCCCAAAATGCCAGAAAAAACAAGAGAAATATGGCTATAGCTAAGCCAAAAACCAAGAATGCCGTAGCTGGAAACTTCGCACTCCAAATCTGCTTTTCAAATCTCTTTCTCTTGCTGCTAAAATCGCCTTTGCTCACTGGTGAAAGCACTCTAGCTGAAGCACTACTTTCTTCCTCTTTTATCCTGGCCAAAATTGCTCTTCTCCAAGTGAAACGACTTGATCAATTCGTGTGATGAGAGAATGAGGTGAATCATCTTTTTATAAGTTTAGAAAGCCATCTAGAAGCATCCAAGAGACAAATAGAATAATTAAAATAATATTAGATGGCACGAAAACTGAAAAAAATAAAAAAAAATTCAAGTTAAAACGTGGGTTGGGAAGGAAACACGGCCATATGGCTGGGAAATGCGTTTCTGGCCGTACTGGCAACGTTTGGCCGTACGGTATGCATTTCAGCGTTTCCGTTTTGTTTTTTCGCAGAAACGGGCCCTAGACCCACGTTTACTACAACTTAGTTTTGGCTTCATTTACTTTGTCTTAATGCTATAGTTTTTAGTCTTGTGTGCTTCGTATTACTGTTTGTTCCCAATTTGGGATATTACAACTTGGAAAAGCGCTTAAAAGCACAAGGGAATTACAGACAGGGATAAAGGGCAAAATTGTTGGCACAAGGATACTTGATTGATATTTGTGCTCTCCTTCACCCATGGCATGTATAATTACGCTTAGAAAGTGGTTAGGGTCGTTAGGGTATGGGCTATAGGAGGTGGCTGTTGGTTAAACCTGTCTCCAAAGCATGCAATAATGTGCACATTTATTTTTTTTTGGTGCAAAACGAGGGCATATGATAGTTGCTTTAAGGAGAATGGCATATATACGTGCTTTGTTTTTATGAGAGTCACATATGTTTGCATTATGCTAGATCAAAATGGGTGTGTGAACTCAACTCAAGTTTTTAAAAGAGTTCTTTTGGGGCAAAAAGTTTGCAATGCAGATAGGGATGATATGACCAAGCCAATATGTGCATCTTCAAGTGCGGGAAAATATGTTATAACAATACACCATCTTGGTTGACCCAACCAACATTTGGGGGTGGGGTTAAGAGAAAACCACACATAGATCCAATAGTAGAAAATGGGTATATGCTTGTATTAGACAAGTTGGTCCTTGATGAACTCCAGTACGCAGCCAGTTGAGCAAAAAATTAGTGAACTTAGGATCTTGGTAGCTTGTAAGCAATTGAAGATTGAGATAGGGTGAGTCCAATTGAATGGTGGAATATGTATGGCTCTTTGACTATACATCTTGCATAAATTGGCAGTGAGGGTGCTTTCAGAGGTTGTTAACACTTTTTGCAGAAAGGTATTGGAGCACCTATAGCTTCATCCATAGTGTTAAGAATCTAAGATAAACAAGTGGAATGTAGACCAGGGAAAAAGCTTTGTTTTTATGTGCACTACAACTTGAGATTGTTGTCCCATTATCATGATGCAGTGGAGAATGATAGAACATATGTGATTTAGGACAACAATCTAGAGGATCGGAGCCATAGTTTTAGAGCATTTGGAAGCTGAACTTTTGGGTGATCATGATGACCATATTCATGGTGTAGAGTCTAGACATGGCAGTTCCTTCCACTGGCAGGTTTCTAGATGCAGGAGTTTTGCCTTTATCTTCACAACATCGAGCTTTACATGGAGGCCATGCAGTTGTTGATCGTGTTCCATTAACACTTCCACCTACTACTACTCTTCTTCATAAATCACAGTAAAAGAATATGATACTAGACCTTTTTCTTTTTCCTGTTTAGTAATAGTCTCTAGAACTGTCTTTAGTATGGCTTATTTTATAAACCTTACATGATAGTTTCAGTTTGAACTTTGAAGTTTTAACCTACCTTTGAACTGTTGCTTGAATCTTACAACTCATTTGTAATGAATATGATGCTCTATTTCATTTCATGGATATCTGTGACAATTTGTTGATGACAAATTTTATATGTTGAAACTTGATGGTTGATGTTGTGGTCGATGATTGGTCATCCGATGACAATGTTATAACTACTCGATGATTGATGTTATATGTGTATTAAATGGTAGATGCTTTAATGATCATCACTAATCTAGTAGTTAAATCTATGTTTTTGTGTTTTCTGCAGTTGGTTCAACATTCTGCATTGATTTTTTGAATATATATATGCATCAAAATATACTGAAATATGTATTATACAAAAATCTCTTTTGAAATGCTTTGGTCCTAGAAGCTTTTTGAAATCATGCTTCCCACTCCTGCTCCTACTCCCAATAGCCTTGAAGCTATCACCTTGGATTGAAGAGGCATTGGAATGATGGTGACATTATCAGAGGAAGAATTCCTGCTGTTCATGTATCAGATTTTAAAGCTACCCTAAGGGTAGAATCCTGTGCTTCTCCAGGGATATGAGTCTTTATGCCAAAGATGTTTTGTTACTTCCCTTAATCAGGTGTGCATTCCATTTGATGCCCAAACTCTGCCATTATGTCAAAGCCGAAGGGGTTAGGGTGGGTGCATTCCTGGAAAGGGGTTCTCATGTGCCAAACCTGGCATGCTGGCGAGGACCACAACCTAAAAATTTGCCTTTACTGTTACCAGGAATACTAATGAATACTAAATAGTCTAACTAATTAGTAACATAGCGAAAGCAGTCTAGGGGAAGAATGATTTAGAAACTACTCAATGGCCCCTGCTTGGGTCTCATTATAAGGAATCTTTCTGATTTTCTTCAGTTTTTGCATAATTTTCTGGTGCTTCCAAATACATTTCTTTGGACTGATTCTTGTTTGATTCTTTAAGTCACTTGCAAGTTGCATGATAGCTAATGCTTGGTTTGATTATATGGTATTTGCAAATTCTTGTTCATAGATCTTGCTGCTAAACTTTTTGACAGTTTAGGTCCATAGCATATGACTATATATTTAATTCTTCTTGAACATTAATTTCTGTTTTGAAACAGTTATTAAATTTTACCAAGTATTTAGTAACAATTACAGCATGTTGCAGAGTATTGGCCCTTTCTGCTATCAACATGTATTTATGTGTTCCTATCATCACTGAAGTTATTGATACTTTCTATCGCAAAGGTCATATTTGCAATTTTCCTTAAGGATTGACATAATGACCAATGCAAAACTTTTTGCCCCTGGATGGCATCACAAAGATGGTTTTGTTTTATATTATCATTGTCTCTGGTTTTTACCCCTTGACATATTTTTTGGCATCTTATTTTGAATCACAGGAAGTAAATCAGCGTTCTTTCCAACTGTTGCAAGAGTATTTAAATACGGCAAAGGGTAATAGCAGCCCTCAACATCATGCTTATCATTTTATATTCTATCTCCATAAAGATGCTGCTACTCAAAAGCTTGAGAAAGCAGAGGTTGTACTACCCCGTCCACAGGTCCGGTATGTTTCCCCAGATAGGGCCGAAATTCTTCCAGCTACTCGTGCAGCTCTTGGAAACCTTCTATTTTCATGTGGATTGTCAAAGCATGTTAAAGGGGGCTTGATGTCTGAGGAAGAGGATCTAAGGCTCTCTGATCTCTTTCAGCAGGCATCCGAAGTACAAAGGCAGATGGAGGTGTCTCTTCTGGGTTTGGAGCAGAAGCTAGTAGTTGTGAAAAATGCACTCTGTGTAGGACGTGGAATCAGAGTGTCAGTTTGTTCAGCACTGGCTGGTTTAACTCTAAGAGAACAATTAGCATTGTTGCAAAGGTTAGGTAAAGCTTTAGATCTATGTAAAGATATAAATTTGGTTGGACATGCAGTTTTGATTGGTGATCGTTATGGAGTGGATAATCTTGGGAATCTCTGGTTAAAACATGAAGATAGTGAAGAGAAGTGGTCTTCATTTTTCTCTGCTGTTGATCTTGTCAAAGCTTTAAGATACAAGAAGGAAGCAACACTAAGGCGGGGTTTGGAATTCAAAGTGGCAAAGTTGATGGAGATAGAAATGATATTTACACATGATTCCTTGTCAATTCACCCACATTATTCCCAATTTCTCAATGAGATTGCTGAAGGTGCTCTACAACATGGAGCAGTGGGTGGAGGGAAATTTCATGAGTTACCAGTCAAAGTTACAGGCAATCCAGAGGAACTCGGATGTGCTGCAACAGAGGAAATAGGAAGCCCCATGTCTTTTGAAGTGGATAAAACTATGGGATATGTGACAGTTCCTGTATATGAAAGTCTAACAAATCTATATAAATTTATTGAGCGGCATGGGGAGGAAGCTTTGGCATCGAGGCAGAGATTCAAGCAGCTAGAAGAGCATCTGGAAGGGATGAAGACAAAGACAAGGAAGATCCTTAAGCTGAGGCACCTTAGTTTTGACAATGGTTTGTCTAGGGATAAATGTATATCGGCATGTACTCGACTGTTGAGAAATGCACATGAACTTACTCGGTACACTGAAGGTCTTTCAATCTGTGTATCAAATGAGCATAAACTTCCTCAGTCTGGCTCTAAACGCCCTTTATATTTAAAATGGGATTTCAGCATTTCTGAGCTTTGACATGAATCTTATCATTTCAAAGAAAAAGAATATTTGGCATCAGCAGAGGCTTTCATATCATATATTTGGACTGTATTCTTTATTCTTTTTTGTTACTGCTCTAGTCTTGTTGAGCAAATGTAGTAGCATATTGCATATCCAACAACATATAGAATTTGTAGCTCCAGTAGAAACATGGCATATGCTCCAATTTGAAAACTCGTATACTAATCTATAACTGTGAAAAACCCTCTATAAGTTCATTGGCTTATAGTTAAATTTTAGTAGGGGGTGTTTACTACGAGGGGATTGAGGTTAACTCTATCTCCAAAACAAAGTGGAGGGCTATTCTTCCTTTCCATTTCACTTTCAAATTCCATTGTTTTATTTCAAACACAACCTCTTTGGAAACATATAATCAATAAAACCATAAATGAGCTAAATTTTTTCACTTAAATTTTAAAAAGGGGTTTATTTATCTTTATGACAATGGATTTCCTCATGCAACCCTATTTTCTCTAGTCCTCTATAGTTGTTATAAACAAAGGTCCAAAGTAGTTAGCAATATCAGCCATCTTATCTAATGATACATAAAATAAAGTTGTACGAGAGGATCCTTATTGGTTGAAAAGTAGGTTGACCTTTAGGCAGGTCCATATGACATTTATATGTCGTTAAAAAAAAATAGGGTTGTACAGATGTATGCCCACATGAAAACATAATTGCATCATTTATATGTAAATGATTGAGCTGTCTTGATCAAAGAGGGTATATATATATGTTTTGGAGGTTTTCTGGTTTGTACGAGTCCTCCAAACTGGCTCCGGATCAGTTCGGATATGAACTGACTAGTTTTTTTCAGAACCGGCTAGTTCAACATCAGCTTACCTGGTGACCTCCACAAATAGAAAAGGTGCTAAAAAAAAACCCCTGAAAATGTGCAACCGGGTTTAACCCTAATCCTAGCTCATTTAAAGGCCCTCAGCTTCTTTATTTGCTCCACACTCTTCTCATTGGGTTGTTTATGAACATTTGAAAATTTCGGAGTTTGTAGCAAAAGAGAGTTCAGAGTGAGGTTGGAGCTGATTTGAAGTTCTTTGTGCGTTGATTTTAGTGGAGAGAAAACACATCAGCGGTCAACCTATTAAAAGCAAGCTTGGAGCATATTTGAGATTGGATTCTTATGACGATTTTAAAGTGTATAAAAATATTTAAAACTCTCACCTTCTTTATAAATTTGCTCATTTATGTTTTAGCAAACAAGGGTAGTTCTTATTTTTAGCTTTAGTTTCACAAGACACATTACGATGGGTCCCAATAAAGATTACCCTTCATGGAACATTGTGAATTAATTGATGCGAAAATTGTATGCAACAATCGTACGAGGGCTATTTCTGTATATTTTCAGCATCATCGGACTGTACCTTTTTTTCTTTCACGCAGAAAACTTCCATACATTATGTAATGCTAAAAAACTCATGGACAAAGATTCAATGCTGTTTTTATGTTACTCGCAACACAGCGTTTTTTCCTGTTTGGGCTGTTTTACCTCATAAGAGGAGGCCCGAGAACATGCTGTGCGTTCTTATGACACAGGGCCAACGGATAGTTGGCAGTTTTTCCCTATAATATGGGAAGCTTTTGATCAAAATCATCCTACTTCTGGATGGGGTTTTTGAAGATGGGTTGAATCATTCGGCCGTTTTTTGGGAGAGCACAGACTCATACCAAGAAATGCTTAAATGCATGTACAAAGTTAACTTTTTATGAATATAAAAAATTCGATTTTTTCTTTGAAATGCCACTAAGCACACATAGAAGGGCATGTTAAATCATGTCTAAATGTTCCAAGTGATATAAAATGCCAAGTGCAAGACATTGCTGAAAATTTCATGTGGTAAGATCGAGTAAAAGGATGAAATATGAATTAGGGAGAAGTATAAATATTCCCTTACACGAATGTGGAAGTTGAAACCTTAGTTATGAAACCTATGTTGATTTTTCAAGTACAATAGATAAAAACACTAATTTATGAAAACTGATAGTAACTTCCAATGATGTAGATATCATTTTAGTACTTTCAGTTTATCATTAAGCAATTACACTTGAGAAATTCGACCATAAAAGTAGTAGGACAATGGAGATCACATAGCAGAAAGATAACACAAGATTTACCTTGGGAAAATCCACTTTGGGGAAAAACACCACTACCATTTTCTTAGAGAAATTCTTTAGTTCAACAAGTGTTAATTTTTGGTTAACATGTTCTTTGCTTAGGACAATTACTTTTGAGATCCTTATTAGCCCAATTTCCATTTCCATTAGCAATCAATAATTGAAGAAAGAACATAGATAAAAAGAATGGAAAACAAGCCAAGGCAAGAGAACACAAGAATATGGCACAAGCCAGGGAAAAACCCGAGATGGGGAAAACCCTTGATCAATTCTTCATATTATTATTATAATCAAGTATTCCACAGAGAGAGAGAGAGAGAGAGAGAGAGTACATTAATTTAGAGTCAAAATTGACTTGCCAATCATTATCACAACCCTTATATAAGAAGATGGTTCGATCATAGATGAAATTATGGAGCAGACAAAATGTTCCTGATGTCATCCAGCTGAAGGGATTGAGTCTGGTTAGGGTTGCTTGCAATTCATTAAGATGCTACTGAAATATGTCCAACAAGCATTCCAGAATTATCCAAACACATCATTTCTGCCCAAGCAAATACTGAAGATTACAATTGATAATAGCAGCTCCTGGTTAGGGTAAGAGTCATACAACAATAGCCCATACAAATGTATCCAAAACACCCTTATACCGCTGCGACTTCTCTTCATAATAAGCTGACCTTCCTCTGAAACAAATCCGCACTTAATTTAACCCTTTAATAGGCCTCCGCATCTACCAGACTTTAGAGAATTTGAGCTGTGGTCTACCTCGGTGGCTTCTCGACCTATAATTAGTAAGGTAAGGCCTGCGACCAACTTAAGATGGGCTCCAATAGGTGTGGCCTGCTTAAGATTACACCCATACGCTTTTACTGATCCCTATGCCTGCTATTAACCGGAAATATAACTCAGACCTGCAATGGAAGATAGATCAACCCATAACAGTCCACATATATGTCCAGACGTGACCTTAAGAAGCTCAACCTTCTTGCCAAGAGACTCGACCCATCAAATAGCCATAACATTACACCAAATAAGCCCTTCATCCTTTGCTGGAGATACCTTCCTTCTGTGGCCATCATATGTGAGAGGTGGGATGATCGAAATGAGTAAGAGGGCTCCTCTTTATATACAAGATGGAGGGAAGGTCGACCTTAAAATTTGGAATTTAAATTTTCAAATTTTCCCGCCTAAACACAATCATAACTTATAGAATTTATTTTTGAATAAACAAATATTTTCCTTGACCAAATTTGACGATCTTTAGATCGATTTTGGTCCTCTTGAAAAGAGGGATTCAATGGAATGATTATCTTCATCAATTGAGTAGACTTAAGTGGAATTTGGCCCTAGTTGCCAATTTTAACACTCCCTCTCAACTAGGGAGAATTCCACCTCCAATCCATTCGCTGCCATAGATCATCATGCCATCCTGCCATCATGAGCCATCTCTGCTCTGCTCTACTCTACTGAGCACTGAAGAAATAATGAAGAAGAATTGACCGAAAGTGAGTCAAAAGACCTTGCCACTCTCCACTGACCCAAAGTTAGTCCATAGGTAAAACCTCAATCAAACTCGATCCCAGATCAAGTTGTTAAACATCATGATGCCTAGCATAGAGAGTACGACAATACACAATGCGTCCATCGGTAGTGCTATGGTCTCTATCCTCATTTTCCAACTCATTGGCTAGATGCGAGGTACTTCCTATGAGTCCCGGACTACATGGGTAGGATGACGCAAAAACACTAGTAGAGAAAGAATCTCTCACAGCCTGCACATAATCACACGTAGGGAAAGGAGAAACCACATTCTAAAAACACACATCACAATCACATGTAGGGAAAAGATAAACCACATCCCACATATCACAACCACAGGTAGGGAAAGGATAACCACATCCTACATGCAAGCAAAACACTGATAGTAGGGAAAGGAAGAACCACATCCTACATGCATGCAAACCATCAATAGAAGAAAGGATCCTACAAGTGGGGAAAGGATGAACCACATCCCACCGACATGTCAACCATTAATCGTAGGGAATGAGCATCCTACATGTGGGGAAAGGATGAACCACGTCCCATCGACATGTTAACTAATGCCTATATGCATCTCTCATAGGGGTACCCGTAGGAGAAGGTGAACCATTCATCTTGCTCATATGCCATAGGAGAAGGAGAACCACTCATCCTATGCATATGTCACCAACAATAGGGGAAGGTGAACCACTCACCCTACACACGTGTTCGTAATCGTAGGGGAAGGTGCAAGAAGTTGTGAGCTTTACATTGGCTTTGATGCAACTAACCGACTCTTGGACCTAAAGGGTATCCGCACGTTTATTGGAACAGGTGAATTGGAACCATGAAGTGCTGTGAAGAAGGAGTCGGGGCCGTAAACAAAGAGGAGTACTTGTAGTTTTATTTTGAAAAGGTTGAAGTGTGGATGTGCCTGAGACCTGCGTTTCGTGCTTCGGAGTCCATACATATGACGTTTTCTGGGTTTGAGTGTGAAATTCGGCGCAGGTTAATTGGCTATGTCTGTGTTGCGCTGAATCATTTCGGTAGGTCCGCTTTCGTCAAAGCGCAGTAACGTTGGGCTAAGGACATTGAAGCACAATGTCCAGGCAGTAAGCACAGGATTCGTTTGCCTTTGTCAAGACAGGCACATGCAAGTGGGATAGGCACAACATTCAAGTCGGGACAATGATAGGTTCAGGGAGGCAGGGGTATTTCCAAGCAACGTTCCTTTGTTTCCAGGAAACAATCTCGCAATGGTCAGTGGTTCAGATAGACAACGTCCGTGAGTTCCGAACGAATGACAGGCACAACCTCCAGCGGGAAGCAAAAGCTTTCTGCTCGGGAGGATTTTCTCATCTTAAAATGGAAAGCAAATCAATAGTAAATGTTAAAAATGACAAGGAAATATCAAGTTCCGTGGAAACCAATCATTTAGGTCAAGTCAAAATTGTTTCAACAGACAAAACAAGAAAGTGGATTTGGGTAAATGCAAAGAAATATCGGGGCATTTTAAGGCGTAGGCTTGCTCGCCTCATATGGGAACAAGGACAAAGACAAAGAAAAAGAAAAAGAAAAAGAAAACAGTGCGAGAAAAAGAAAAAGAAAATAAATAAGAGTAACAAAAATAAAAAAGAGTCAACCATTTACAGTCCCACAACCAAACCTCTTACTTGGTCATCAGATCTCTATGTCGAAGAACTGCTGAGCGCCAAGACAAGGCTGGAGATTTTGGAAGCCAAAGAACAAGAAAGAGACAACAAAATTTCAGAGATCACATTTGCAAATCGGTGTTTAATGGAAGGTAATAGAATTTTAAAAGAACATGTAACAATGTTACTAGAGGCTCTAGAGACAGGAAAACATGAATGGCAACGCATGAAGACAACGTGGCAAACCATGACAGGATCAAAGGCAACAAACAAGGATGTGATAATTTCTAAAGCAACTCAGGTAGATACACTAGTATCTCAACAAACAGATCTTTCAAAAGAGAAGACAAAAAAGAGCAATAGGGAAGATAACCCAAAATAAATCAAAGATAGAGTTGAAGACGCTAATGGTTACATAAGGACAGAGGAAGAAGAAGATGCAAGTGCTCATAGAGCACAGTAAAGAGAACACAGAAAGAAAACACAGGAAAAAAAACTTTATTATCAGGGGAATAATAGATTATGGGAGGAATGAAAGTACTCTCAATTTGACAAGGGACTTTCTGAAAGAGAAACTACATTGGGAAGAGACAATTTGCCAAGCAAGGAGGGTGGGGAAGATATGCGAAGAGAGGCCTCGTCCCATAAAATTCACCATGGCAACCGTGCAAGACAAACACCATCTCTTGAGAAAACAAAAACTCTTGAAAGGCTCACACTTCTTCCTAGATGAAGATTTAACCAACAAACAACAAGAGGAGAGAAGGGAAGAAGTGAGAAAATTAGGGCAGCAAGAAATGAAGGGAAAAGGGCATGGTTGTACAACGGTAAAATAGTTATTGCTTTGTTTGGGACTCGGGACAAAATAGGGCAGCAAGCTGGCAGTAAAGAAAAACAAAGAATTCAATAATAGGGAGGAAAACAACAAGAGAAACATGGATGGAAAGGGGCGAAGACTCAAAGTTGAGTCTTATGTGTCAAACTGCGTAGCAGTCAAATCCTACCCAGGTCTACCTAATTTTAGTTTGTTGCAGTTGTAAAGGCCACCCTTGGAGGAGGGGACCTGGGTGAGGGCCTATTGCGGAAGGTAGAGACATAATTTGTCTCACAAAAACTCATGATCATGATTGTTGCAAAACTCCTGTGTTTGACGGTTATTTGAAGTTAGCAGTTTGGAACAAGGTAGCAGAAAATGGCAAAGGGTATGGGGGAATACTAGTTTTAATGAAAGAAAAGGAAGGCCGTCACATTCAGTTGATGAAATAAGATGAAAATAAACAATATTTATGGTTCAAAATATCAGAGAATGAGAATCACATAAGAATTGCAACATGCTATTTTGCCCCTCAAGTCTCAAAAACTTACAAAAATAAGGGGCTAGACAACAAGGATCCGTATGTAGCTTTAAAGCAAGATATTTCCGCGTACTATCAATAGGGAAACATGCTTTTAGTGGGCGATTTTAATGCTAGAAGAACAAATCAACAAGCTAGTATTCTTTGTTGCAAAGATGATCATAATCCAATTTGGCTTACTGAAGAGGAGAATCCCCAGTGGGTGAGATGTTCAGAAGATGACAAAGTTGACAATCATTTTGGAGAGGAATTGCTGACATTGTATGGGGCTTTCAACTTAATTATTTGCAATGGTATGGGCAGATGGAAAAGGTCTTGGAACTTCACTTGCAACACATACAATGGGGCAAGTGTCGTTGATTATGTGATTTGTTCACAAAGCTTGATAGAAAATAAGATTGGAGAGCATAATTGGGACTTAAATCAAACCATAACCCAATTTATATGAAGTTATCATGGGTAGAAGAAATGCAACATAAGAGAAAAACCCAATGCTCTCGGCAATCACTACCAAGGGGAAAAATTCTTCTAACACAAGAAAATTGTACTATCTTCAAGACAATGTTGGAGAGATTAATTCAGAAATAGAAAACTGGTTTCCAAAGCTTCACCAACCATGAGTTAACAAATATAATTCAAAGGGCACTTGAGAAGTGTAAAAGAGAAAAAAATAGGAAATCAAAATCAAATTGTTTTCCTGTAAATGCTTGGTTTGATGAGGAATGAAAAATGGCAAGGAGAAGATGAATGTAAAGTTATATAAGCAGATACTAAAAAGGAAAAAATATGAGTTCATGCAAACAAGGCGAGAAGAGTTAACATATCTAGGCAAGAATAACCCAAAGCTTTTTTGGTAGGAACTTCAACCAAGGAAGAAGCAAACGAAAATAATATTACAGCCAATCAATGGTTTGAATATGCAAGACAACTCTATGAGAAAGAATCAGAGGCTGAGCCTCCCCCGGGGCTCAAAAAAACTACAAATCTCTTCACATTACAGGCGGTGGAGATTGGAATTAAGAAGCTGAAAACAGGAAAGAAAAAAGACTTGGTTGAACTTCAAGTAGAGTATCTAAAATGGGGAATGAACACTCTTGCACCACACATCATGGAAATATTCAACAACATCATTAAACAAGGATTTCCAAGGGACTAGACAACTAGCCTAGCAATACCCCTTTTTAAAAGTGGAGACATTAATAATCCTTCCAATTATAGAACCATTATGATCAATCCTTTGTTTGCAAAGCTTTTCGGCAGCATGGTAGAAAATAGAATCAGTAAGTGGGCAGAAGTAAAAGAAAAGAGGGCAAAAAGACAAGCGAGTTTTAGGCCGAAGCATTCTATAGTGGATCATGACATTACGTTGAGACACATTATTGAAAAGGTTTGGGGGTATAAAGAAGAAGTATTCTGTGGTTTTGTTGACTTCAAAAAAGCATTTGATACAATCCCTAGAGATAAGTTGTGGTGTAGAATGGAAGAACTTGAAATTCCTTTCCATTATAGAGCTGCTGTCCATAGACTTTATGAAGAGGTGAAAGTCAAAATTAGAACCTCAACGGGTATTTCAAAAATCTTTAGAAGTGACATTGGAGTCAAGCAAGGTTGTCCTCTACCCCTATTCTTTTTGGTTTATATATTGATAAACTGGAAGAGTGGCTAAATTTTCAAGGTATGGATGGTGTTTGGTTGGGGGAGTTTGTGATAAAATTTTTTTTATATGCTGATGATCTTGTATTGATTTCTAAATCGGCCCATGGATTGCAGATGCACCTATATGCCCTTGAGCATTTTTGTAGAGCAGTGGGGATGCAATTCAATATTAGCAAGACCAAGATAATGATTTTCTCTAATAAAAGGAAGCAAAGTTAGCATACATTCTTCTTTGAAGGCAACATTCTTGAAGAAGTAAATGAGTACAAATACCTCGGGATTTATTTCAACAACAAACTTAATTGAGAGGACTGCAAAAAGAAGAGAATCTTAGAAGGGTGGAAAGCATTATATGCTCTTCAAAACAAATGTAGAGAGGCGGAGTTATGGGATTGGAAAACGATCAGTGATTTTTGGACTCCTAGTTTGTCCAGTGATGCTATATGGGTGTGAATTGTGGGCTAGCAACACCCTTGTCGCAAAATGGAAGCAAATTGAGAAAATCCAAAAACGCTTGATCATGAGCAAGTTCAAAATAAAAAGTACGATACCTTATGAAGTAATGTTGAGTGAAACAGGAACAACTCCTATTGAAGCAATTGCTATGGTGCGACTCGTAAGATATCTAAAAAGAATTTGAGCAAATGGGAGTAGGTAGATGGCCTAATGTTATCTTCAAGGAAGGCATGAGTGAAAGAAAGAAAACATGGATGAGACAAAACTACACATGGATGCAAAAATGGAATATCTACCTCAATGCTTGTCCCACAGATAACAAGGAGCTAAATATTTTTGTTATGGAGAAGTTTCGTAAACAGGTACTGGGAAAAGAGTTGGGTAGAAAGAAGAAGTACTACATTGAATAATTCAACCCTACATATGATCTCCAACAAAAAGAGTACATTGGAGCTAACATTCCGTGGAGGGAAAAGGTTCTTATTGCTCAATTAAGAACCAACTCACATCAACTTTGGTGTGAAATAGGACGGTGGAAAAGGCCTAAAGAAGCTTGGGAAGAACGAGTGTGTACATTTTGCATGTCTGGGGCAGTGGAATCAGAAAAAAATTTCATTTTGGAATGTGATGTGTTCAAAGACCTCAGAGAAATTTATGGGAATATGTTAGCATCAGTTTCTTGGCATTGTCTTTTTAGTGATGAGATTGTTGGAAGGTTGGGGCAGTTCATCATCAATTTGAATTAGAAAAGGACTGAAATGCAAAAGGCGAAAAACAGGGAACTCATAGTCCCATAGACTATTTTTAGTCTTGTGGACATTAAAAATTTCATTTTCATGGGGTATCATAGGGGAAGGTAAACCACTCACACTGTACACATTGCACCACTAAGGGAAGGTGAATCACTCACCCTATGGTCACTCATATATCAACAAGTACCCCAAGCCCCCATGAGATCCCAGAGCTCAATCTTCAGCCAATAATCCCTTCATATAGGAAATAGTGCCAAGCTACTTTCTAAAATATCAAGATTGGATCATTAATGAGAGCCTCATAGCTCTACCCAACATATAGACGAATACAAATCTTTAGACATTCTGATTTACATCAGAGATCATAGAAATCACTTGACAATCCTATGCTTCCAACACATCTTAGATGAATAAAATATTTAGTTGTACTTACTCCCTCTTACCTAGGGAGACCACAAGCCTAAGCTTGTCTTATCAAAGTGCATAGTGACCATCTGACAACCTGCATAAGATCCATCCTTTTTGTAGATAAAACATGCCATGATATATAAAGAGGAATTTGTTGTTAATAAGAGAAGTCCATGATTCTCTGAATCCTATTCTGCAATATACAATAACTGTTATTAGCATGTGCTTCAAATGGCTCACAAAAGAGCTTCTTCAACCAACATGCTCCATACTACCTATTATATACATGCAACCTAAATGGCAATTGAATGGTGCTCCTTTTGAACGAGCATCAAAATGTTCAGGGAATATTAGTTTCGAGCAATGTACCTCAGATTATAGAATCACCTTAATAAGAAACTATCCAATTTATGAGACTCACTCATAGATCGACTTAGAGTCTTCATAGCAAGGCATATGGATGATAGGGTGATTATCAAGAATACCAGGGATCCCACAAGGTATACATGTGCAGACCAACAACTTCTTCATCTTGTCATACCTTTAGGCGTGAGGAATAATGCATCAAGGTTGTGTCTTCCATCTTTAAAAAAATCACCTCCTTAAATCGATAAACAAGAGGGTCATCAAACAAACATCCTCAATAGATGCATGGATCAACCATAGCTCCCTCTGAATATAGGGAAAGTGACCTGATCTGAGTATGAATGTTAGTTTCGCTGTGCTAATTTCACATTCAGATTTAAAATTTAATTGTTGATCTTGTGCTTGATGTACATAGGTTTCCTTGTTGCTTATGTGTGTCAAACATGTAAATTAACTGAGTTTTATGAGTGAATTGAAGAGCATAAAGTATGAAAATCAAATATTGAACAACAACATAAACATGTACAAAAAACCGTAAACAGAGCCATCAACACAGATTTTTGATGGAGTTCACCCCTCCTGGACTACATCTCCTTGGTCCAGCTTCCATGGCTTGGGCCTCTTGTATTAGCTCAATAGTGCGAAAATTGCTATTTACATGAATCAAATGCTCCTAAAACATACTCCAATGAGTCCAAAATGTCAAAATCTATCAGAAATGACTGTTCATTCTCTCAATTTGGCCTTTAGTTGATCTAGACATGGCCTTCTTTCTTGGTGGTCCTAGGCTTCTATTTTATTCAATGTAATAAAAACACATGCAGAATTGCTTATCTGCCTCTGCAACCTGTACCAAATGTGTTCAGAGCATGCCAATATGCTAGGAATGACTCTTCTTGAGCCAAAACTGGTCGAAAATTGCTCAATATATGGTTCATTCAATTTTCCTAGGAAATCTACTCCAAATGTGGAGAAGACTCTAGATAAGTCTGCCAAAGTTGGAAGTCCTGTCGAATTTGGTGGCATCTGTAAAGTTCCAACAAGTTAACTGAAGTCTTAATTAATGCTAATCCGTAATTAAGGGCAGATTATTGTGGATAAAGGTGGATTAAGGCACATTAAGCGCGTTTATGCAAATCATGGTTTAACAACATTAAACACGGGATTATGTTTAATTAATCCACAATTATATTTTAATCTTCCGCGCATTATCTGTTGGCTCTCGCCGTGGTCATGGTGGCTTGGTCGCATGGGGAGGGGGCTGGCCCCCTCCAAACCCTCGCGGGAGGAGGCATCACTCGTTAAATAATAGTCAGAGCCTATATATAACAAGGATTAATGGAATGGCTCGGTGGTAAGGTGTGTGGTTGGTGCGGGGGAGGTCGTGGGTTTGACCCCGACTCCCGTGTATATATTTTGTTAGAAAAATGTGCCAACTCCATAGTAAAGAAAATTTGGTTATAATATAGTATGCGCCCTTGTATATAGTTTCAAACCTTCGACGTATATAAAAATATGCACCACCATATGTATTAAACCAACCTTTTTTATATGGCCCGAATACCATAGTTAAAATTTGATATTTCAAATAATTTCGGACTCTAGAACATATATCAAATGTGGACTTTGGCATAGTAAAAAGATAATTTCAACCATGGGAGAGGGTCCACCAGAGGGGGCACGTGGCAGCCTCTGGTTGCACAATGTGTCAGCCTTTGGTTGGGCTATCCCTCATATATAAAAAAAATTCAACTTCAACCTTAGGAGCAGATCCTTAAAAAAATTTCACTTTCAAACCAAACTGGTGAATCCTGTTGTTATCACTTAGTTAGTACATATGGGCTGCTCCACCAGACAACCTAAAGTAACTCTTTCAAACCAACTTCTGACTAAAAATTATCCTTTTCAGCCTGAGAGAGCTCTCTCAAAAGTAAATATGATTTTCTCAAATGAAATTCAATCAGATGGATAAATCTGTAATAGTGTTTTGAGTGTATTTGTATGCAAGTGAAAAATGTATAGGATTTACTACCACTGGGCTTATGGAGTCGGTGTTAAAGAAATAAATGACAGTGGTTCTTCTTGTGGATGTTGAGGCATATAAATGTCTTAATGAAAGGACAACACACACAGATCTACACTAGTCTAATGCTTGAAGGAAGTCAGAGCATGGTGTACATTAATTTTGAGTAATCAAACATCAAAATAATGAAAGCAAAATATAAATGTACATTAGGAAAAGTACTCATGAAAACATCAGATGAATCTTAGGTGAGGAAAAAGCCAACAACCACTGTATATTACTGCTCAGAAAAAGTTTACAATAGTAGTAGTGTAAAATAACATCATTCAACCTTTTCTTCTTCGAAATCCTGGGTATTAATAGGCTTCAGTCACCTTACATTGGATCTGCCTACATGGCTAGACCATCGAACTTCTTTGTTGACACCTATCTTAACCAATAGAAAAATACATGGAAATGAAACTGACATATACTGACTTTATGACTTAGAGACCTACTAGGACTCTTCCACTTATTTATTACATCAACTAACTAAAAGACTGCATATTTACATCGAAGATAGTCATGTGCTTGGGTGGCACTGACCATGACCAAGATATTAATGCCCCCACTAAATTAGGAAACTAGCCTTCCTACTTTTAAGGAGGTGATGACATGATAAATGCTGATTGTCTTCATGATGAGCTGGTGAGCTGGACAACCTTGTCGAAGACCAAGCCTGCAACAAAAATCTTTCTCTGATACTCTTTAAACTTTCCACATGGCTGGCTAACCTCCAATGAACCATTAAAACTCAAAATTGCTACAAAAAGTAGCTCGCTACAGAAACATGGGAATCAAGGCAATTTCGTAGCAAATTTAATTCACCAATCTATTGCACCTGTTGGCCCTCTTTTCTGATTTGGAAATGTTTGTTGAGTCAAATGAGCTAAATACAACTTTTGCCCCTTTAATTTTTACCATATCCATGATTTTGACCAAAAAGACACCTTCAGCGATTTGGTAGCGAAATCTGGGCTTCAAGCCTGGGATTCGCTACGAAATTTCCTAATTGGCAGAAAACTCAGAAATTGTTCATTTTCTTCAAAATTTTACCTATGGATTCGCAATCGCTGATTTCTGAATGATGCAAAAATGTAAAAAAGGTATTTAGTCTACTCTTCAAGCTTTGGAAGCTTCACCTTTAGCAGTAGGAGGTTGAATCTATTCAAGTTCATTTATGATTGTGATTTTAAGGCCTCTTTTCTTTAACTCAGACTTTATCATCTCCATTTTCTCCTCTAGCTCTTTGAACTGGCCTTTGAGTTTCTTTCTTTTAGCTTGCAACGATAAATTTCTGTTTCTTGTGTGCTTCATTACCCTTCTCAAAGAAAGTGTCATTTTTAACAATTTCTTGGCATTGGTTAATGACTCATCATATTGATTTAGTTGGTCATTTGCCTTTTCTTTGAAATATTCCATCAACTTCCTATCTACCTTGGATTCCTGCAACTCCAATTTGGTCTCAATAACCTCTTCTCTAGCCTCTCTCAACTGCTCTTTTAACACCTGCACTTCAATGTTCTCAACCATTTTCTCTTTACCCTTCCTTTGCATAATGATCTCCTTTGCAGCTGGAGACAAATCAATGATATCTTCTGTAATAGGCTGCTTACCTTTGTTAGTAACCTCTGTCTTCTTATTTTCCATGACACCCTTGGCAAGTTGCAACCTGGTGAGTGGTTTTCTTGGCTGAAGTATAAAACCTGCATCTTCTCCTGCAAAATCAAACTTTTTAGCAGTCATACCTTTATTTTTCTTCTTTTTACCTTTAATATCTTTAGCTCAGACCACTCGAGTCTCCTCAATGTCTATAGCTTGAAGAATATCTTCAAGGTTTCCCTTCCCAATTGTATGACTTCTGGTTATCCTTCTATGGATTTTCTATGGAGGTGAGTTTAAAAAGTGAAATTCGAATATAGGAGGAATAATGACAAATGGGAAAAGTGAAAGGTAATGATGAATGACACTTATGGTTATGCATGCTTGGATGACTGTAATAACCGATCACATGAATTCATTCACCCTAAACCTCTAAAAACTTGACAACTCATCATTCTTTTATTGGTGCAGAAAAACATGATTCCACAACATTTTCAGTTATAAACCCTGCAGATTCGTTACAGACTGGTCAGGTGATTCCGTTGCGAAAAAAACCTGTCTATAGTTATATTAGCTACGTAATCGGAAAAAATTAGACAGGTGGCCACTATAAAACTTAAAACCAATGCATGTGAACCTAAGGTGTATTTTGATGGATTTGACTGTGATGGGCATGACTAATGAACTTTTTAAACTTAGGCTAGTGATCAATTCATGTGTTTTCATCAATTTCATGAACTAATTTTATCAGACAAATGAAACCTAGGTTAATGACACTATCAATTAAAAATTGAAATTTTATGTGTGATAACACACGTTGTGACACTTGTCACAGTGCCACTAGGAAAAAACTAAATAATATTCCTTGCATGCTGACTAGGCTTCCATGTCATCAACTTGTTACTGTTTTGCAATTTTTTTTAAAAATTCGTCTATTTTGAACGGTGGTCAACGGGCTATAACTTCTTCATCCGAAGTTGGTTTTTGACGAAACAAAGTGTGCTAGATTCCTGGCGATGGGCCAATCACGGTCGTTTAGTTTCCAATAAATTATGAGCACTTTCATTTTTGATATTTTACACTGAGCTCCTGATCATTCCTCCCCACTAGAAGCCTCTGGACCCCAAAAGCTCTCTGATTACTGATCATGTGGATGAGGGTACCGTTCCCTCACCCTTTGAGTATCTATCCACTGAAATTTCTCCATTTTCATCAAATGGAGCTTTTCACAAAAAAAGTTAACTTTTTCCTTGATTCTTGCGACCTTCTCTTGCTGTCATTGACACTGTCATGCTATAATTTTTCTGAGTTTGTAGAGCAACAAGCTATTCTTGTAGAAACCATCTTGTTCCTACCACTTAATCAAGAAAACTTAAAAACTGTCTCACCTTGCACACTATCACCATGGCGATTCTTAGCTGATCTTGCTTTGTACTTGTGTCACACTTGATCAAGTATCTTTGCCATTGCCATGTACCCTTTGGAAACTAAAAACAAGAATTGGTGGAACCCATGCCTTCTTTGTCAAGCTTCTTTGTCGCTTTCTCTTTGACCTTTTCACTCTCTTCCATCGACATTTTGTTTCCAACATTGCTCAACACTGATGTTGACTGCTGCAAATGTTTTACATCTTTTTCACCTTCTTTCAAAGGCAACCTGTTAGAATCTTGAAACATCTCATTACAAGCATAAGCATATTTTTGAAAGGTTTGATTCAAAAAATCTCTTTTTTTGATCATTAACAATGTCAAATTATGACTTGCATTCACTATCCTCTTCATTTCCCTTGCATGTATAAGAGACAAACTTGTCTTCTTCTTATGCCCTCTAACTATGTACTCAATACCATCTTTAAACAAGTTATACTTATTATCATGGTGATGAAATACTGCTTTCCTATCATAGAGATAAGGACTTCCCAATACAATACCTGATATCTCAAGCAACATCACATCAAGTTCAACTTCATCGAGAAAGTTTGAATTGATGGCGAATCTTAGTATGCACTTCCTTGTAACTTGCAAGTTTGCATTCATGCATATCCACCCTAAAGGATAAGGTCTTGGATGTCTAACAGTTTCATGATCTAGCTGCTTAACCAAGTCTTCAAAAATCAAGTTAGCTTGTGACCCACTATCAAAAAGTGTATCAATCTTGGTATGTTTAGAGACAACTCTAACATGGAAAAGTTCTATTCTTGTATCTTCATCTTGAGTGACATTTGAACAATTTGAAGAACTAGTGCTTGCTATGTGTTTATCTTTCAAACCCATGGCTGTAATCTTTGTCTCATCTCCTGAATATGACCCTAAGCCATGTTCAACTATAGTAACAATTTTCCCCTTTTCTTTGATTTTTAATTTGTTTGGGTTCAACTCTGGATGAAGTTGCCAACAATGGTTTTCATTATGGCCATTCTTCAAACAATGTTTTCATGTGAGTTTTTCTCCCTCTCTTTTGACAGAGCTATTTCTCTTTCCTCTTCCATAAAACTTTCCCTCTCCTTTACCCTCTCTATCACTTTTATCATCTATGCTCTGTTTCCCTCTTGCCTCTAAGTGTGTGGCTTGAACACAAACTTCATCTGTGTTTGTGGGATTAAACATGAGAATAGTGTGCCTAAGGTAACTATGCAAACCCCCAACATACTTTAACAAAGTTTCTTGAGAATATAAATTAATACCCAAAATAAGAGCTCTTCTCCTAAATTCGTGAGTATAATCTTGCGCACATTTCCCTTTCAACTGTCTAAAATTTTGCCAATCCATAATGGCCTTTTGCATGTAAGCTAAGGGATAGAATTTCTTTTTAATGCCAACAATAAAACCTGACCAATACACAAATATCTTACCGTAGTTTTTAATCTCTTCTTGAGTCCTTGCTTCCCACCATACAAGTGCAGATCCTTCCATCCTCAAAGAATCCAATTGAATATTTATGTCATCTTCATGAAGGTTATGAATTTTGCAATACACCTCCAATTGGCATATCCAATTGTCCAATATTTCTGCATTTACCTCACCATTATACATTGGAAGCTCAAGTTTGAGTAAGGGTGTTTTTCCTCTTGTGGCTTTTGAGTGAGTGCGAGTGGTTTTTGTGGTGGAAGTGGAAGATGATGCTGATGGCGGTGATGAGTATGATGAAGATGGTGGAGACGAAGGTGGATTTCTTCCAATACCCTTTGAACTCTTCTCTTCATCCTTGTTATCATCTGAAGTTCCTTCTCCATTTGGAGGCTTAGAACCTTCTCTTGCCATCCCAACAGTAAATGCATCAAACATAATTTTAACCATCCTCTTTATGTCATTGAAGTCTCCCTTGAAATCATCCTCTTCTGAATGACCTTGAGTCTCTCCAACACTTGATATGATTGCTATGGATTTAAGCTCAACTTTTGGTGCTTGTACCTCTTCAATCAACTCAGCTTATTGTACAACTTGTACCTCCTCGATCTCAGCTTCTTGAGACTAAACTTGAGGTACTTCAAGTGCAACTATGAGTGGAACTTTGGGTGGATATGAGGCTCTTTTAGCTCTCCTTCTGGTCCTAATCTCAAGACTTGCAACCAACAATTTCCCTTCAACTCTCTGTAACTTTAACCTTGTAAGCATCACAAATTTGCAACCATTAAACTTGCACAAAACTCAAGCAACTATCAAGAAAATAACCTCGCCTTTCAACTTGGATCTGATACCAACTTGATCTGAGTATGAATGTTAGTTTTTCTGTGCTAATTTGACATTCAGATTTAAAATTTATTTGATGATCTTATGCCTGATGTACATAGGTTTCCTTGTTGTTTATGTGTGTCAAACAGGTAAATTAACATAGTTTTTATGAGTGAATTAAAACAAGAAATATGAATATCAAATGCTTAATAGCATCAAAAAACTACAATAAACCATCACAATTGATCCATCAACATAGAGTTTTGATGGAGGAGTTCAGCCCTGTTGGGCTACATCTCCTTGGTCTAGCTTCCATGGCTTGGGCCGAGCTGTATTAGCTCAAAAGTGCAAGAATTTATTTTTCAATTCACCTACAGCTCCTAAAACATACTCCAATGAGTCGATAATGTCAAAATATATCATAAATGACCATTCATTCTCTCAATTTGGCCTTCATCTGATCTATGCATGGCCTTCCTTCTTGGTGGCCCTAGGCTTCCTTTTTCTTAAAAGTGAAAAAAATACCTTTAGAATTTCTCCTATAACTCTGCAACCTGTACCAATGTGTTCAGAGTATGCCAATTTGCTAGGAATGACTCTTCCTGAGCCAAAATTGGTTGAACATTGCTCAAGATATGGCTCATTCATTTTTCCTAGGAAATCTGCTCCAAATCTGGAGAAGACTCCAGATAAGTCCGCCAAAGTTGGAAGTCCCACCAAATTGGTGGCGCCCCTAAAGTTCCGCAAAGTTAACTGCAGTAATATTAATTAATGCTAATCCATAATCATGGGCAGATTATTGTGGATAAAGGCGGATTAAGGCGCACTAAGCACGTTTATGAAAATCATGGTTTAACAACATTAAACACAAGATTATGTTTAATTAATCCACAATTAAATTTTAATATTCCGCACATTATCTGTTGGCTCCCGCTGTGGTCATGGTGGCTTGGTCGCATGGGGAGGAGGCTGGAATCCTCCAAATCCCCACCGTATGACACATCACTTGTTAAATAGTAGTCAGAGCCTATATATAACAAGGATTAATGGAATGCCTCGGTGGTAAGGTGTGTGGTTGGCGCGGGGGAGGTCGTGGGTTTGATCTCGACCCCCACGCATATATTTTGTTCAAAAAATGTGCTTTGAAAAATGTGCTAAATTCATAGTAAATAAAATTTGGTTATAATATAATATGTGCCCTTGTATATAGTTTCAAACCTTCGGCATATATAAAAATATGCACCACCATATGTATTAAACCAACGTTTGTTATATGGACCGAATACCATAGTTCATCTCTGATATTTCAAATAATTTCAGACTTTAGACCATATATCAAGTGCAGACTTTGGCACAGTAAAAAAATCATTTCAACCATTGGAGAGGGTCCACCAAAGGGGGCACGTGGCGACCCCTGGCTGCACCACATGTCAGCCTTTGGTTGGGCTGTCCCTTATATATAAAAAAAATTCAACTTGAACCTTAGGAGCATAACCTTAAAAAAATTTCACTTTCAAACCAAACTAGAAAATCCTGTTGTGACACTTGCATAGTGCCACTGGGAAAAAACTGAAGAATATTCCCTCCATGCTGACTAGGCTGCCATGTCCTCAACCTGTCACTGTTCTGCATTTTTTTTTTCAAAATTCGCCTGTTTTGAACGACGGTCAGCATGCTATAACTTCTTCATCCGCAGTCAGTTTTCGACGAAATGAAGTGCGCCAGATTCCTGGTGACAGGTCGGTCGCAGTTGTTCATTTTCCAATCAATTCCGAGTTCTTTCATTTTTTAGATTTTACACTGAGCACTTACTTGATCATGACCTTGTATAATCATTAAGCCACCTATAACCTGTCTCTTTTCCTACTATATATTTTTAGGTCCATGTGCCAAAATCATCAATCAAATGCAATGACTTGCCTTCTTCATAGGGCAAGCAGAGTCATCGAGATATAATATCATGTATTTTCTAGCTCCCCTTGAAGCGTTGCATTAGTTGATCAATATCATGAAGATGAGACTTTATATGAAGAGCCAAAATTAGGGTCTTCTCTGTTTTTTCCTTCAATACATTCTTCATGGGCTGATGAAAAGGCTTGCTTCAAGAATCCATTTATGAGCTCTCAATAGAAAGGGGTATCATATATCTGCTCACCTTCTGATAGGTCTTACTGATGAACAATGCTTCAAATTTTGGATCAAATGTTGCAGAGAGATTGAGTGATGTTTACAAAGGGATATGCTGAAAAAATATGAGAACACTTGCTGTAGTCTGGGATCAGAGACATGGTGTTCATTATACAATGCTTTCAATGTTTCTTTTACAAGGCTTCAATATTAACTACTTATGACCTGGGTAACATCTGAGCACACCTTGTCTGTCGTTTCATAAGTACTAGCCTTAACACTATTCAAAAACCTTATCTCTTGTTATAGTAGCAACAACAAGTATAAATTTCAGCTTTACAAACTCACTTACTCTATTAGCACTTCGGATCATTTACTCACAAAACATTGATAAAAAGTAAAATGACCTCTTTTAGCCACATCCACTTTTATTGGGACATGAAGCAAATGTTGCTTTGACCCCTTCTTCCTTTAGATGCTAATGTATTATGATGCCCAATACTTTAGTCTGGAATACTCAGTCAATCTTGCAGTACTTCTGGATTTGAGTCACAAAAAAATTTCAATGATAGGGAGCTTAATGATATTTCAGATATTCAGATATTAGATCTCCAAAAGACGTCACATAATTTAAGCAAGGGAGATTATAACATATCATACCTTAATTTATAATGAAGCCCTTGATGTGACATATGACTTTAAATAAACCTCTATCCCTAGTCTTCTTGTTCATGATTGTGCCATTGATATTTCAGAATAGTGAGCAATATAACACATCATAAACCAATGACTATAAGAACCACTGCGATCCTTCAAAATTCTTAAGAAGTCAAAAGTCATATTACTGCATCAAGGTTTCTAGCTCACTATGATAATGAGACCAATAATTCACGCTATCTCAGACTTATTTAAAGTTCAGACTATTGATAAGTATGCCCTAATTAAGGGTTAATCAATATCGTAACAATGCTTCACCTACAATGTCACCTTAGCGACATCCATAGGGACACATGCATATGAATGCTTCAAGGAAACCTTAAGTAATCTATTAAAGTAAGTCCCCAGGTCAATATGAAGCCAAGAAGTTGTTATCACTCTCTAATTAGCAAGATTGGCAAAGTCCAACTGCAGAGGTAACATCAAACCGCTTTGGGATTCAAGGATCTAGCCCTCCTGAATCCAGAGAGGGATCTTTCTATAAATGAGTTCAAAGATGTGATCTTTAAAGACTAGAATTTTGATATTAGGCTAGTTATGAAGAGCATGGGTTTGTTTTGTTTGTTTTTGGTTGGGCGAAGACATGGTGAAGGTGAAAGCAGTTCAAAATAAAGGGTGAAGAGCCTGCAAATGAAGGAATGTTTCAGCTGATAGCAACGGACAAAGACAGCTTTAACCCATTGGGCTATGGAGTCATAGGAGGATTTAATTGGATAGAAAATTCAAGAAGGATCCAAGGAGCAAGACATTTACATCAAAGGATCTCTTAAGGTGATTAATGGAGTGAAACAAATAGGAGTGAAAGACTTAAACAAATGAAAAAACAAAGCACAGTCTAAGATCAAGTAAGTACTTTTAAACTAGCTTGCTTTCAACATGTACTTAAGGAGAAACATAAAAGTATTTCTGTTGATCAGGTAAGTGCTTTTAAAATAACCTGCATTGAAGTACTTTCCATCAGAAACATTTAAAAAAACAGTTCAAACAGCTTAAGATCAAGTAAGTGCTTTTAAACCAGCCTGCTTCAGCATATTCGATAAGGGAACACAGATGATAATCACAAAGAGCAATCTAGATCAGCTAAGTACTTTTAAACTACGCTGCATTGATAAACTCCAAGGATAACAAAGAGAACATTCATCTCAAAGATCTATCTAGATCAGGGAAGTACTTTTAAACTAACCTGCATTAATAAACTCTTCAAAGAGGACATTCAAATGAAGAAAACATAGAAGATAAAGCTTTCAGTAAGAGTAGGGTACCGTGGAGAGTATATCCTAACTCTATGTTTGCTGCTCTTTATCAGAGAAAGTGAACAGAGTGAAAACATTAAGTAAAACGACAATTGACAGTAAGGAACACATCACCATTGACATAGTTTTAGAATTCCATGAATCAGCAACTTGTATTGATGTTCAAACCAATTACAATCAGCAAGCCCGGTGGGTCTCTACAGCTTTGAACTTCTCATATCAGCTTATGTATCTTTCAATTACAGAACAGGGCATCAGTGGCTTCAGAATGACTATTACATGCGTTCAGATGTCCCGAGACCAACCTTTTTCTCATCTTCTACAGAGGTATTTATAGAAGAATGAGGCGGTGGTAAACTATGAAAAGATCTGTTTGGATCAATTAATACAGAAGATGACTCTTCGGTACTTTGAGGGCCTCGATCAAGAAATCTACAGGTGTTCATCAGCATTAATTGATGTACACTTACAATTAAGCTCAGTGGGAGCTTTTTGCCGTCCTTTGAAACTCGGTGTCATGCTGGAGTGACTTTATTTCTGCTTCCCAAGATGAAATTATCTAAATATCTACTTCTGAACTGTTCTTTAATCTTCTCGAATGGTTCTGCCGACAATTAGAGACAAGATAGCTCA
The DNA here is from genome assembly GCA_034641835.2 of Pinus albicaulis. Classification (NCBI taxonomy): domain Eukaryota; kingdom Viridiplantae; phylum Streptophyta; class Pinopsida; order Pinales; family Pinaceae; genus Pinus; species Pinus albicaulis. The sequence goes on from CM076575.1 coordinate 2,057,526,051, forward strand.
ATTAGTATTAATTTTTCGGCGGTCTTTGATCTCAACGAGACTGCAGGTGTCTTTGGAGCTGTAGAGGGTTCAATTAGCCTCTTCTTATAGCGGTGGGGAATTTCTCAGCTCGACAGATGTCTTCGCTCCTTCCCCAAACACTTTACTTTGCTTGAGATCGTGTTTTGGCTCTCAAGCGTACATAACCGATATGTCTTGTCTTTTGGAAGCTGATATTTTTTAACTCGTTTTTAATTAAAACGTTGTCTATTTGCGTTGTGTCGCTGCGTGTGCCTTCTTCAGTCAATGCTTATGAAATATTGATAAAACTTCGAATCAAAACCTGCAAAATACAAACAATTTGTTATAAAATCCTGCGTATTTGGTTTTACTGCTTCAGAGGCATAGGAAGAGAGCAGGACCGTCGGATGGCATCATCCAATGGTGGAGATTAACTGAGAGGAATTTTAAATGACGCGGGAGGAAGAATAAAACAGAACCGTCGATCGCGCGATGAGCAACGGTGGGGGTGACCTGGGACCGTCCGATCTGGACACGTGGACGACCCAGATTTAATCGGGGATCGGCAATCGGGAGGGCAACAAAGAGCATGCGATTGAAACACTGCGATTGAAACTTTGCGATTGAGCGCAGGTCGTTAGATCTGGTCTAGATCAACGGTCCAGATCCTTTAATTCTTTGCACCGGCGGGACCCTTATACTTTGTGAGAAACCCATAAATTTCAATAAAAACCAAGGTTTTGAGTGGGATCGGGCGGAATATATATGATAGGCTGATGCCCGATTGCGGGGCCACTGGGTGTATGGAGTACCATGGGCCCGGGGCTTTATATAACTAGGGCCAATCGCAATCGGAACATTCGGGCCCGGTCCTTCAATCAACCCATTTGTAACTTCTCCGATGCGATTGCGCATCGGTCTTTTTGATCAACCCATTTTATTTAAACACGTGATTTTGGCATTTTAAAACAAACTTTGGAAAAATGGGTTTTCAAGTTTTACACAGAAAAATATTGATCAGAAAGGGATTTTTCAATGGTTTAGCACCCGATTGCGGGCTTATGGGGTAGATGAAATGATAATACGATCTGCGGTTTAGGACAAAGGGGCTGATTGCAATCGGCGATTTGAAATAGCTCACAAACATGCACACTTTGGATCGTTCCGATGCGATTAGCGCTTCATGGGTTTGGCGCTTGGTTTTTATGATGAGGGCGTATTGGGGAAGTTGTTTGGAAACTCAGGCCAAGGGGCTTAAACCCTTAATAGAGAAATGGGGTTTTTTACACAGATTTTCCATGATTTTCAAAGGTTTTCGAGGGTTTCAACAGAGTTCGAAAGAAGTTTGGAACTCTGCAAAGGAAAATTTATATGAAAAGAGGGTGAGGAAAATGGAGAACAAAGGAAAATGATGAAAATATGAAGGTTAGTCTCTGAGAGGAAAAAGGGGAAAAGGAGGAGGATATTGCAGTAGTCTTCTCATGGAATTTTTAGCAGAATTTTGAGTTTCTGAGAAATAACAGTGAAAACCTTGAGACATGAGCATGAGGTCGTCTACAGGCTTCAAGAGATAACATTTTGGCCAAGAAAGTGTTTCTTGAAGGCTGAAAACATGTTTTGGCCACCTTTTGATAGACCAAAATTTACAGGTGGCCAACAGTGGCTCCACTTGGGGATGGTGCCTTCTTGAAGGCATCAAGAACTTCAGAACTGCATTCTCTGGGAGGCTGATCAATGCCTCATTCTTTGGGCTGTTGTCTTTGCTGAAATGATCTTATTCTGACTAAAAAAAGGTTAGCAGCATTAAAAAACAATGAATCTTCATCAACACAGGCTTTCTACCTACCCAATCCTACTGATCTAACATTTTTTCTTCATTTAGAGTGCACTTGGACTGGCAAACTCTTTTTCAACATTTTATTCTTTTGAAAATAGGAAATCTAATCTAATTCTACCTCTTATTTCTCCCTGAACTCAGATTAAACAGTTGAGCTCAGATGTTTCTCTACCTAATCTACTATCTGTTGGGATTAAACTGTCCAACAGATTTCATTCTCTAGATTCTAAAACAGAAATTCAAAAAAAGTCAAGTCAAGATTGAACTGTTTGACTTGCTGTGATCTATGGCATAAAAACAAGCTGCACATAGATTATTATTTGCAGAAAATTAAAATCAAAACAGAAGGCTTAAGATCTGAAAGTTCCCTATCATGGCCTTCTCCTTTCTTTTCAGCTCTGTTTTTTTTCTTTTTCTTTGAGCTGTCTTTACTTTTCTTCTGGTTCAAGTTTTGAGCTGATTAGAACCAGGTCTTCATATCTGTTGACTCAATATTTGAAACAGTTTTGAGTCATCTCTCTTTTGGAAACTTTGGCTCAGATTTTGAGTTTGTTTGAGCCTTTATTTCTATCCTAATCTATCTACTGATAAGCCAAGTTTAAACAGTTTGGCAAATCAAATTCACTATCCTATCAGCAGAAAATTTAAAACTAATTAGTCAAGATTAGGCTGTTTGACTAACTAGAAGTATGGTTTTTTGAGGAGTGGCATTTGAGCTTGCACACTTTCAGATTTATTTCTCTTTTTTGGCATGGGGCTTTGCCTTTTTTTTTTTTTTATTTCCGCGCTATTTTCTATCTTTTATTGTTTTTGTATTTTTTCTTTTTTCTTCAAAGCAGAAAACAACAACTAACTACATTCTCAGAAGTGAGCTTTATTGACATCCCTATCTAGCCTATTCTAAACATGGAGTATTTGCATATTCATATGATACAAAAGTGCCAATGCAGCCAGCTGAGTAATTTCAAGAAGAAGTAGTAACTCTGGCTGCTTGTCAGAGGTATCCATAGAACATATTGAAGGTTAACCTTCAATGTCAAGGCTATCACAGAAGGTGACAGCTTTTCATGTCTCTGGCTCTTGCAAAGGGTCAATGCTTGATAATTTGAGCCAGTTGGGATTTCCACACACTCTTCCATAGGATCAATAAAGAAAAGATGAAGATTCTCTTCCTTTTGATCCTCCACAATTGGTAGATCATCTACTTCTAAGACATCAGCTTTGAAGACTATCTCTTCAGTATGTAGCTTGGAAGTATCATCATTCTTAACCTGCAAAATAGCAAACAGTGAAATATCTTCTTTCTTTGAATCTATTCTTGCTTCGGATATAAATTCAGGCTCTTTAAATGACAGACTAATATCAGTGAAGGGAGAAGTTTCTTCTTGAGAAGATGATATATCCACAGCAGGATAGTCTTCTATTTGTTTTTCTCCTTCATCTTCATCATCCTCTGAACTGGAGGACTCATCATATTTAATAGTGTTGTCCTCTGGTAACCCTGGTATGCTTGTATTCAGTGGATTAATTTGTATGAAGAGGTTATTATATTCTTGAGCAAGGGAGTATTTAAAGGTTTCCTCTTTTTCAAGAGAAAGCTCCTTTTGCTCAAAAATTTCTTTATTGCTCTTCTCTTCACCTTCTGAGTTGAAAGGCTGCTGATTTCCAATTATGTGAAAGCCATTAGTGAGGGATTGAAACGGATGTTTTTGGCTTTCAAGCTGGTGATGGTGAAAATGATAACACCAATCAAACGCTGGTTGCCCTGCATGATTAGTTTTTTCTTGGAACTCATCATCATCATCATCAGACTGATCGAAATTCGGAAAATCATCTAAATAAACAATTTTGTCAGTCGAACATATTGGGTCATCAGTTTGCTTTTCTTCTAACTGATCTACAAGATAACTTTCTAAATCTATACAACAAAGTTCTTTATGTGAATGGGCAAGAGTGTTTGTTTCGCAAAATTTTTTAGAGACTGACTGTTTATAAATAGTCTGATCTATCTCTTTTTCTGTCAAAGGGAAGGATGTTTCTATGTTCCTTTGAACCGGAGTACAACAATTCTCTGTCTCTTGTGAAGACTGATTTTGAGGCTGGATGTCTTCTTGAGCCTCGGCTATAAGGGATGATGAATCAATATTTGAGTTTTCAGGGATATGTTGAGGAATGCTTTTTACTGCTTGGATCATCGTTTCCTCAACTGATTCATCTATTTTTTTAAAATTTTTCAATAGGATATTAAACTCATGAATGGCTGTTAAAAGATCTTTAGGATGCATCTCTTCCAGAGCTTCCTCATTATCTATAATGTGTTGGGTGATGTTTTGTGATGGATCATAATATATTGCACCCCATGATAATGACGTAGCGTTTTCTTCATAGTTCTCATAGAACACATATTCAAGGTCTCTTAAAGAAAACAAACTACTAGATCTTAAGCATTCATACTAATCCCTAGCTTTTCCTTCTAATGTTAACATCAACATTTTCATTAGGCAGTCTTCATGCCATTCAACTTTCAACCTCCATACATGTATATGAAATCCGATGAGATGTAATAGAGGGTCATCAAACTTTTCACCTTGGAAAACAGGCAGGTTGTCATCCCAATTCACCTGGGGCATCTTATGTGGAAACCCAGGGATATGATCTCTACTCATTGGGGCATATCTTCGTTGTATTCTCGGAATCATGTTTGTAAATCAGAAAAGAGGTCACTGTGTCCGGTCAATCAGTTCAGGGTCTTCTACCAGTGGAGTCATTTGGTCTTCTGGGAGTTTCAGAGTGTGGAGTCGCCAAGTGGAAGTTTTTAGCTCCTTTTCAGAGGTAAGAGGTGTTATGGTCCACTACCATGTTTATTAAATACCAATCTGAAATATTTTTGGGTTTTTCTGAGTTAATTTTTAGTTAGCAAGGGATATCTGGTATCTTATGATTGTCTTCTAATCGAAGAAATACTCAGGAGTTCCCCAGTGGAGTCGCCATTATGTTATCACTTTGTAATTAGAAAGATTGGCAAAGTCCAACTACAGAGGTAACATCAAACCGCTTTGGGATTCAAGGATCTAGCCCTCCTGAATCCAGAGAGGGATCTCTCTATAAATGAGTTCAAAGATGTGATCTTTAAAGACTGGAATTTTGATATTAGGCTAGTTATGAAGAGCATGGGTTTGTTTTTGGTTGGGCGAAGACATGGTGAAGGTGAAAGCAGTTCAAAATAAAGGGTGAAGAGCCTGCAAATGAAGGAATGTTTCAGCTGATAGCAACAGACAAAGACAACTTTAACCCATTGGGCTATGGAGTCATAGGAGGATTTAATTGGATAGAAAATTCAAGAAGGATCCAAGGAGCAAGACATTTACATCAAAGGATATCTTAAGGTGATTAATGGAGTGAAACAAATAGGAGTGAAAGACTTAAAAAAATGAAAAAACAAAGCACAGTCTAAGATCAAGTAAGTACTTTTAAACTAGCTTGCTTTCAACATGTACTTAAGGAGAAACATAAAAGTATTTCTGTTGATCAGGTAAGTGCTTTTAAACTAGCCTGCATTGAAGTAATTTCCATCAGAAACATTTAAAAAACAGTTCGAACAGCCTAATATCAGGTAAGTGCTTTTAAACCAGCCTGCTTCAGCATATTCGGTAAGGGAACGCAGATGATAATCACAAAGGGCAATCTAGATCAGCTAAGTACTTTTAAACTACGCTGCATTGATAAAATCCAAGGATAACAAAGAGAACATTCATCTCAAAGAGCTATCTAGATCAGGGAAGTACTTTTAAACTAACCTGCATTAATAAACTCTTCAAAGAGGACATTCAAATGAAGAAAACATAGAAGATAAAGCTTTCAGTAAGAGTAGGGTACCATGGAGAGTATATCCTAACTCTATGTTTGCTGCTCTTTATCAGAGAAAGTGAACAGAGTGAAGACATTAAGTAAAACGACAACGGATGTATGAATACATCACCACACATATTTTTAATTCCAGAATGCCACAATGGTATTTAATGTAGTCTGCCTGGAACACTGCAGTCTACAGTCTCCAGCAAAGCAGAGAACTTCATATCACCTAAGTAATCTTCAATTACATGCAGGATTTGGTTTCAGAATGACTTATTACATTATGTCAGACAACCGAGACCAACCTTTTTTCTTCTTATCTTCTACAAGAGGTGGGTATAGAAGAATGAGGCGGTCCGACTATGAAAAGATCCGTTTGGATCTAATTAAGATGACCCCCAAGATTTCTGAGGGCCCCTTATCAAGAAATCTACAAAGACCACTCGGGGCCAGAATTGATGGCTGATTTTACAATTAAGCTCTCGCGTGCTTTTCGCTCATTCCTTTCGAAGCTCCTGAGGTGCATAGTAATGACTTTATTTCTGCTTCCCAAGATGAAATTATCTAAATATCTACTTCTGAACTGTTCTTTAATCTTCTCGAATGGTTCTGCCGACAATTAGAGACAAGATAGCTCAATTAGTATTAATTTTTCGGCGGTCTTTGATCTCAACGAGACTGCAGGTGTCTTTGGAGCTGTAGAGGGTTCAATTAGCCTCTTCTTATAGCGGTGGGGAATTTCTCAGCTCGACAGATGTCTTCGCTCCTTCCCCAAACACTTTACTTTGCTTGAGATCTGTGCTTGGGTCTTCAATCTCCGGTTTTGATATGTTTTGTCTTCGGCGCTGATACTCTTTAACTATTTTTGAATTAAAAGAATGTCTTGTTGATGTGTAGGGGCCGCGCAGGCCTTTATGTGCTATCAATGCTTATGAAACATTGATAAAACTTCGAATCAAAACCTGCAAAATACAAACAATTTGTTATAAAATCCTGCGTATTTGGTTTTACTGCTTCAGAGGCATAGGAAGAGAGCAGGACCGTCGGATGGCATCATCCAATGGTGGAGATTAACTGAGAGGAATTTTAAATGACGCGGGAGGAAGAATAAAACAGAACCGTCGATCGCGCGATGAGCAACGGTGGGGGTGACCTGGGACCGTCCGATCTGGACACGTGGACGACCCAGATTTAATCGGGGATCGGCAATCGGGAGGGCAACAAAGAGCATGCGATTGAAACACTGCGATTGAAACTTTGCGATTGAGCGCAGGTCGTTAGATCTGGTCTAGATCAACGGTCCAGATCCTTTAATTCTTTGCACCGGCGGGACCCTTATACTTTGTGAGAAACCCATAAATTTCAATAAAAACCAAGGTTTTGAGTGGGATCGGGCGGAATATATATGATAGGCTGACGCCCGATTGCGGGGCCACTGGGTGTATGGAGTACCATGGGCCCGGGGCTTTATATAACTAGGGCCAATCGCAATCGGAACATTCGGGCCCGGTCCTTCAATCAACCCATTTGTAACTTCTCCGATGCGATTGCGCATCGGTCTTTTTGATCAACCCATTTTATTTAAACACGTGATTTTGGCATTTTAAAACAAACTTTGGAAAAATGGGTTTTCAAGTTTTACACAGAAAAATATTGATCAGAAAGGGATTTTTCAATGGTTTAGCACCCGATTGCGGGCTTATGGGGTAGATGAAATGATAATACGATCTGCGGTTTAGGACAAAGGGGCTGATCGCAATCGGCGATTTGAAATAGCTCACAAACATGCACACTTTGGATCGTTCCGATGCGATTAGCGCTTCATGGGTTTGGCGCTTGGTTTTTATGATGAGGGCGTATTGGGGAAGTGGTTTGGAAACTCAGGCCAAGGGGCTTAAACCCTTAATAGAGAAATGGGGTTTTTTACACAGATTTTCCATGATTTTCAAAGGTTTTCGAGGGTTTCAACAGAGTTCGAAAGAAGTTTGGAACTCTGCAAAGGAAAATTTATATGAAAAGAGGGTGAGGAAAATGGAGAACAAAGGAAAATGATGAAAATATGAAGGTTAGGTCTCTCGAGAGGAAAAAGGGAAAAGGAGGAGGATATTGTAGTGCTTTTCTCATGGGATTTTTAGCGTAACTTTTGAGTTTCGAGAAATAACAATGAAAACCTTGAGACATGAGCATGAGGTCGTCTACAGGCTTCAAGAGATAACAGTTTGGCCAGGAAAGTGTTTCTTGAAGGCTGAAAACATGTTTTGGCCACCTTTTGATAGACCAAAATTTACAGGTGGCCAACAGAAGTAACTTCAGAATTTTCCCCTCATCTGAAATGACCTCGACCTGGTGTAATGATATTTCAAAGATTTACTGCAGACGATTGGGTATAAATCAAATTTAACCAACCTTATTATCATCATTCCATCAAATTTAATGGATCCAAGCCTCAAATTGGGTTTATGATATAGGTTGAAGGTTTGAGGCTGCCAACTACCATATCCAAATAAAGAAAATCCCTTGATCCTTGAAATAATTAGATCTTTTTGGATTTCTTTTCTATTCTTGCAGAGATTCAACAACGAAATCTTTATCATTTCATAACATAAGAGATAAACATAACTAGAAACTACTTTCAATTCTTCCTTTCCTTAGATCTTCAGAGATTCCTCAAGACCGAGAGAATTTCAGAGTTAAAAATTTGTTGAATGCTTGCGATACTGCTCCTCATGGTCACTTATAGACTTCGATAAAGATCTCAACTTTAAAGAGATGAAAACTTAGCATAACAGGCTTGCATGGAGAGGAGAACATGGAGGTTTGTCCACAAATTCAGTGATTGTTTTCTCTGCGTTGGGCTTGCCTTTAGCTAAGCTCTGATACCATGTTAATTTTCGGTTAACACATTCTTTGCTTAGGATAATTAATTTTGAGATACTTATTAGCCCAATTTTCATTTCCATTAGAAATCAGTAACTGAACAAAGAACATAAATAAAAAGAATGGAAGACAAGTCAAGAAAATATAAGACAAGAATATTGCACAAGCCAGGGAAAAACCCCTAGATGGGGAAAACCCTTGATCAATTCTTCATATTATTATAATCAAGTATTCAACAGAGAGAGAGAGAGAGAGAGAGAGAGAGAGTACAATAATTCAGAGTCAAAATTGACTTTCCAATCAATATCGAAACCCTCAGATAAGAAGATGGTTTGGTCATAGATGAAATTCCAGAGTAGACAAAATTTTCCTGATGTCATCCAACTAAAGGGACCGAGTCTGGTTAGGGTTGCTTGAAATTCATTAAGATGGTACCGAAAGATGTCCAACAAGCATTCCAGAATTATCCAAGCAGATCATTTCTGCCCAAGAAAATACTGAAGATTATAGTTGATGATAACAACTTTTGATTAGGGTAAGATTCATACAACAATAGCCCATACAAATGTATCCAAAACACCCTTATACTGCTACGAATTTTATTCATAATACGCTGACCTTCCTCTAAAACAAATCCGCACTTAATTCATCCCTGAAATAGGCCTCCGCATCTACTAGACTTCAGAGAATTTGAGCTGTAGTCTACCTCGGTGGATGCATACCCTTCTCGGCCTATAATTAGTAAGGTAAGCCCTGCAGACAGCTTGAGATGGGCTCCAATAGGCGCGACCTACTTAAGGTTACACCCATACACTTTACTAGTCCTTATGCCTGTGGTTAACCTGAAATATAACTTGGACCTGCAATGGAAAATGGATTAGCCTAGAACATTCCACAGATGTGTCCATACATGACCCTAAGAAGCTCGACCTTCTTCCCAAGGGACTAGGCCCATAAAATAGCCCCGACATTACGCCAAAGAAGCCCTTCATCCTTTGCTAGAGATACCTTCCTTCTACGACCATCATATGTGAGAGGTAGGATGATTGAAATGAGGAAGAAGGCTCCTCTTTATATACAAGATGGAGGGAAGTCTGACCTTAAAATTTGGAGGAAAATTTGAACTTTAAATTTTCAAATTTTCCTGCCTAAACACAATCATAACTTATAGAATTTATTTTTGAATAAAAAAATATTTTCCTTGACCAAATTTTATGATCTTTAGATCGATTTCGGTCCTCTCGAAAAGAGGGATTCAATGGAATGATTATCTTCATCAACTCAACAAACCTAAGTGGAATTTGGCCCTAGTTGCCAATTTTAACAACAAGAGACACACTTAATTCTTCTAGTCAAAATACAAAGACCAAGAATACAACTCTGGTTGAACCTGGTAAAAAAACCCTCTTGTCAGGTATCCAATCTGCCTAACAAACCCGTTCCTGCCTGATTTTCCTATGCCCAAATTTGACTTCCCAGAAACTGCTCAGAACTCTGTCGTACTAACCAGATATTGTTGCCTAGAAATTTCAGACTTATTGCCTATAAAATTCTCAAAAACTTAACCTTGCTACCTAGAGAATTCTACCTAGAAATTTCGGACCTGTTGCCCAAAAAATGTTGGAAATTTAGTAGCGTGGTTGGTATTTTCATCAATAAGGAAAAATAAAATTTGAATTTATATTTATTACTCTACAAGAGTTAAGTCACCCCCCTCCTTGATCAAGTCAGGTTGGCCCTTGGAGGCACCTTTTCGACCCCCTCTGGAAGACTATAAATATGAGAGCTCTCCATCTCATTTTTACATCGATGATCTCTTGTTTATCTCTAATATAAAAAAGATATAAGGAAGAAAAGGGGGTATGAATTGCAGAAGAAGAGATGATTTGATTGCTGATTTGATGGCTCAGCACTTGTGGAGGTCTTGTATTGGTTAGCTGTTATTTTGATGTTTTTGTTTCTGATGGATTGATGAGCATTGAATCTCTATCATAAGGAAATGTTTCTGGGTTTTCCACTTGTGAGTTTTTCCCTGGCCTCAGTCCTAATTTTTTGTCTCTTGTCTCATTATCTCATTATGTTTTTCCACTTCTCTTTCATGTTTAATTGTTGAATTTTGTAATATTCCAAAATTAGCTTGCAGCTAATTGGAATATTGATTTTTGTTTTTATCACCTAGCAGTTGAATAAATGGGTAAGGAGGCCCATGCATAATAAAAATATGAATAAAATCCCTCATAATGTGAAAAGTTATCATCATAGGAGTTGGATTTCACACCCTCATGTGCGAAAAGATACTTTTGCATGTGGAAAAGGTCAAGTTTGACCAAGTCAACAATGCTGGGATACGAGGTGGAGATCATCTTGTGAGACAACGCAGAGATAGTGGGAGGAATATTCCTTGGTGGAGGAAACTCTAATGAGTGGGACCCAAGGTGAGAGGGCTTCCATTTGTATAAAAGGAGGGAAAGACAACCATATCAAGACATCTATGTTATTGATTTTATTTGTGTATGGTATTTTTAGACTTTGCATTCCTTTGCTGTTTAGCAGGGTTGCTGTGCTGCTTAGCACCGGGTGTTCTCGAGCGGGAATGCCATCTCCTTTCTTGAGAGGCCTCTTGAGGGAGCTTGTACTGAATTTCTCCACATCTAGGCTTGAGGCCAAGCATCCTCCTTCAGCTACAACGTTATTTCTGCAGCAATATAATGTTGTGTTGCAGGGTGTTGCAGTGGGGGTCCACAACACCACTTCTGGAGCTTATCTTTCAGAGGAGGAAGCTTTATTTCCTTTGGGAGATCAGTGAGGAAGCCCTTGGAGCATATTTCTGATCTTGGCACTTGGAAAACAAAGTTTCTATCTCCTACAGCGCAGTCCCTCTCCTTGACTACATTATTTTCAATGTGTATCTGCAGTGAGGGTTTGCAGTATTGTTTGGAGGGTGATATCTTCAGTGTTAAGATCAGCCTTTCACTTGAAAGATCCATTGGAGGAGGTCTATTCATCTTGTGCAACATCTTCATCCATCTCCATCTAGTTCTTGAGTTGCAGCTGCTACTCAGTCCTAGGACCTGCAACTCCGACATTTTGCCATTTTGCATATTTCAGCCAATCCTTCCAGGATTGTCTTGAAATTGTCTTCGGGGTTTATATATTTTCTCCCCACATTGTATGAGATGTATAATTCCATATATATGTATTGACATACTCCAGCAGCAATTACCTCTAATAAAACTGCGCTGTCATAGCCTTGGGCATTTTCTGTGTAGCAATGTACTTCATTTTTCATGTATATGTTTCTTGAGGCTTGTTCTGCCTTGCTTGAGTGATTATTTCCTCAAGATCTTGTACACATTTTGCTGCTGTAATATTAATAAGATGGCTATGTGTTCTTCTTACATTTTATGAGTTGATTTATTACTGCTACTCCAGTTTTGTGTTCATGTATTGCTGCATCCCCATTTTGGGATATACAATTTTTTTTTATGTCTAATTGCTCAATGAAATTGAATTCTATATGGATCTAATGCTAATAAATCGTTGAAAGTAATTATTGTTTATGAAAATTGTTCTAGTTTGTTTCTATTAGCAATATCAACATGGTATCATAGCAATGTTGAAGAGCAGTGAAGCCCTCTGTGATCAGAGTAATTGTTAAGCCCCTATATTAATAGTGTAGCCCCTTATTATGTTAGTGTAGCTCCCCTTATTGTTATTATTGTACCCCTGTAACCCCCATATTGTTATTATTGTGCCCTTACATTATTATTGTTAGGTCGGCTAGGATTACATTGTGGCCCCAATAGGATTATATTGTGCCCCCATGGACTCCTTTTTCTACGAAGCTTCAAAAGCTGAAATTTCTAGGGTGCGAAGCTGAAATCTTGAGGAAGGTTGTCTAAAAATTTCAGATCTTGGTTCGCAATATTTGAGGAGATATCATCTGTGGAAGTTAGGTATTTTTTCAGGCTCATAAACAGGTCATCGTGGAATTTGCGCTATAAATGTTTTTGTACGAAGGTTCAGAGTCTGAAATTCATATGGTGCGAAGCTGAAAGCCTGAGGAAATTCGTCAAAAAATTTCAGAGCTTGGTTCGCAATATTTTTGGAGATATGATCTGTGGAAGGTAGTGCTTTTTCAGGCTCCTGAATTGCATCTCAAAGAGGTGATCGTGGGAAAACTTCAATAAATCTCTCTCTGGGCATTGGATTGAAGTGCCGTAAAAATTGGTCGCAAGTACACAGACTGAAGTTTTTTGGCTATCAATTTCAGAGACAAAGGACAAAACAGTGACACGTGGCAAGTCGTACAAGTTCGCTCTACTAAACCAGTCCAGAATTAGGTCATTGTGGGAGATTGGACACAACTTTGTCTTGGAGAATCCAAATCAGGTCAGACCTGTGGCATTTGAAAGAAGCGTCAGAGATATACTACAGGGCTGAATTTCAGATATCGAAGATTTTCAACTACAGAGATAATTTAATTTCAATATCGAGCTCCTAAAATCTAGTAAAAGGTGTGTATTTTTTCCGAATTGCATAAGTCTTGTTTGAAGAATCAAGTTGAATTGATTCCAAGGGCATCTTGTAGAATAGATATCAATATTGGATTCTAAAATGGGCCCTAAAAAGAATTCAACACCCATCAAGCCTTCAGAAGGCTCTACCATGACTCATGAAGATGAAGAATTGCAACATGATCTATCAAAATTACAAGAACAAGTGCAACAAATTTCACTCTCGCAAAGGGCAGCAAAAAATGAAATGGAAGTTTTGAAGAAAGGTGTGGAAGTGAAGATGGATGGTTTGAAGAAAGGCATGGAAGCTAAGATGGATGGCGTGGAAGTAAAGATGGAAGGTTTGAAGAAAGGCGTGGAAGCTAAAATGGATGGTGTGCAAGCTAAGATGGATGGCATGGAAGTGGGCATGGAAGCTAAGATGGATGACATAAAAGACAACATAGAAAACATGAAGAATGATCTAAAAACATGCATGGAAGGCTTGATGACAAGCTTAAAACCAGAAATGATTCCTAATGGCGGAAATATAGGAGAAAAACCTCATGATGAGAACAAAATAAATGTTAATCATGATTTCATAAACTCGAATTTTGGTGGGAAGAACCACCATATTCCAAAAATGGATATGAGGAAGTCTGATGGAAAGGATCCTGTAACATGGATACTACAGATGGAGCAATATTTTGATCTCCATAACGTGCAAAACACACAAAAGGTACGCATTGCAACTTTACATTTAGAACAAAATACATTTGTATGGTATAGATGGCTTTGTTCCCGTAAAAAAATTGTCACTTGGTCAATTTTTACGGAGGAAATGATAGCACATTATGAGGATACAAAGAGCAACACCTTCTTTACCCAATTGATAAATCTCAAACAAAAGGGTTTAGTGGGGCAGCACATTGAGGACTTCCAAAAATTGAGTATAAGGGTAACTGATATTTCAGAGGACCACGGGATTGATCTCTTCTTAGGCAGTTTAAAGGATAACATTCAACATGAAGTTCGTGTTCTGGAACCTGATTCATTAGAGAAGGCATTCAGGTTGGCAAGAAAAGTTGAATGTAAAATTATGGCAACAGGGAAGTCTACTACTCAATTCTATAAAGAAGGAAGTGTGGCTACATCTAGATTTCCACAACCTACAAGGTTGACACCACAACAATTGGAAGAAAAAAGAGCAAAAGGGCTTTGCTACAGTTGTGATAGAAAATACACTAAAGGTCATAAGTGTGCTGAGAAGAAATTATTTTACATAGATTGTGAAGAGAAAGAAGAAAATGAACAAGAAGAGGATATACACCAGGAACCAGCCCCAGAAGAGGAAGAAATGAATCCAACCATATCGTGTAATGCACTGGCAGGAATTACCACTCCTCAAACTCTCAAGATAAAAGGACAAATCAAGAAAAGAAAGGTAATAGTGTTGATTGATTCAGGTAGCACCCATAATTTTATTCATTGTAAGGTAGCCAAGGAATTAAATTGTTTCCTATACCCAGCACCAGAATGTCAAGTGATGGTTGCAAATGGAGGAACTATAAATTGCTCTGGAAAATGCCATAACATCGAGCTAACCATGGGGGAATATGTGTTGACTAGTCCAATGCTTTCCATTCCTATGGGAGGTGCTGATGTTGTACTAGGAGTACAATGGTTACAATCTTTGGGGACGGTAGCTTTTAATTTTCAAGAACTTTTCTTGAAATTTTTTTGAGAAGGAAAGGAAGTCGAATTACGGGGTATTGCGGGGAAGCCAGGAAGGATAATAAGCTCTAATGTCATGACAAAGCTTCTAAAGAAAGAACAACGAGGCGTAATTGCACAATTATGCTCACTAGAAGTTCCAACATCAAAATCATCTATTTCTGGAGATCTCCAACAAGTCTTGGACAATCATTCCAAGGTGTTTGAAACTCCCAAAGGACTCCCACCTATTCGTGATCATGATCATGCTATTCATTTGATTCAGGAAGTGTTCCTCCAAACATCAGGCCTTATAGATATCCTTACTTCCAAAAGAGCGAAATTGAACGTATGATTGCAGAAATGTTAGAGGCGGGTATAATTCAACCTAGTCAAAGTTGTTTCTCTGCTCCTATAGTATTGGTACACAAGAAGGATGGATCATGGCGAATGTGTCAGGATTATAGGTCCAAAAGAGCGAAATTGAACGTATGATTGCAGAAATGTTAGAGGCGGGTATAATTCAACCTAGTCAAAGTTCTTTCTCTGCTCCTGTAGTATTGGTACACAAGAAGGATGGATCATGGCGAATGTCTCCGGATTATAGGGAGCTCAATAAGCTCACCATTAAAGATAAATTTCCCATTCCTGTGATTGATGAATTATTGGATGAATTACATGGAGCAATTTATTTTACCAAGTTGGATCTTCGTTCGGGATATCATCAAATTAGAATGAAGACTGAAGATATTCCAAAAACAGAATTTCGAACTCATGAGGGTCATTATGAATTTTTGGTCATGCCTTTTGGCCTTACCAATGCACCTTCTACATTTCAAGGGTTGATGAATTCCATTTTCAAACCCTTCCTTAGAAAATTTGTGCTAGTATTTTTGATGATATACTAATCTACAGCAGGTCTTGGAAGGATCATGTTGAACATGTTGACAGGGTGCTCAAACTATTGCAGGAGAAACAATTATATGAAAAAAAATCCAAATGTTTCTTTGGAGTACAAGAGGTGGAATATCTGGGTCATATTGTATCTCACGAGGGTGTTAAAGTAGACCTTAACAAAATTAAAGCCATTAAGGAATGGAAAGTCCCCACAACCATAAAGCAGTTGCGAGGATTTCTCGGGTTAACAGGGTATTATCGCAAGTTTGTTAAGAATTATGGGAGAATAGCAGCACTCTAACAACATTATTGAAGAAAGATGCATTTTCATGGACTCCTGAAGCAACTAAGGCCTTTGAACATCTTAAAGAGGCAATGTGCCTAGCACCGGTCTTAGCTACGCCAGACTTCACAAAAACCTTTGTTGTGGAATGTGATGCCTCAGGAAATGGAATTGGTGCAGTTTTAATGCAGGAAGGAAGACCCATTGCTTTTGAAAGTCGTCCAATCAAAGTAAAGTATTTACAGAAACCTATTTATGAGAAGGAAATGTTAGCAATACTGCATGCACTAAAGAAATGGCGAACTTACCTAATGGGAAGACACTTCAAGGTAAAAGCTGATCATGATAGTCTTAAACACTTTTTGGAACAAAGACTATCGTCAGAAGAACAGCAAAAATGGGTCACAAAGATGTTGGGTTATGACTTTGAAATAATCTACAAGAAAGGAAAGCTGAATGTTGTTGCAGATGCACTCTCAAGAAAGAATGAAGAGGTGGAAGCATTGCTTTGTGCCATTTCTATTATCCAACCAGATTGGATAACCGAAGCAAGAAATGAATGGAAGAAGGACAAAGATGTATGGACACTCATTCAAAATTTGCAGCAAGATCCTAGTACATCTGATACATTTAGTTGGAAAAATGATTCCTTATGGTACAAGATCGCTTATATCTTTGTAAGAATTCCCAACTAAAACAAAAGATTCTTTTGGAATTGCACACTTCTCCTTTAGGAGGACACTCAGGATTTTTAAAAACTTACCACAGGGTGAAGAAAGAATTTTTTTGGGATGGCCTTAAATCTGATATTCAAAATTTTGTGGCAGAATGTTTGGTTTTCCAGCAGAATAAAGTGGAGACAATTAAGACCTCGGGACTTCTACAACCTTTATCCATTCCAAGTCAACGTTGGGAGGAAATTTCAATGGATTTTATCACAGGTTTACCTAAGTCCGAAGGAAAGAGTGTCATCATGGTGGTAGTTGATAGACTTACCAAGTATGCACACTTTTGTGCATTATCTCATCCATTTAAAGCAAGTACAGTTGCTACTACATTTATGGACATAATTCAAAATCTACATGGAAGCCCAAGGGTTATTGTGAGTGACAGAGATCCCATTTTTATAGGAAATTTTTGGGCAGAGTTATTTTCTTGTTTGGGTACTCAATTAGCTCATAGCTCATCTTATCATCCTCAATCTGATGGTCAAACTGAGATAGTAAATAAATATTTGGAAGGATATCTTCGTTGTTTTGTATCTGATAAACAAACACAATGGGTCAAGTGGTTACCTCTCGCTGAATGGTGGTATAACACTTCCTTCCATACTGCAGCAAAATGACCCCATTTATGGCACTTTATGGATATCATCCACCATCGATCACATCATCTTTAAGGGAAAATTCGAAGGTTCAAGCAGTGGAAGATCACATCGAGCATCAGCAGAAGTTCTCCAACTCTTAAAGGATAACCTGAATTTGGCACAAAATCAAATGAAACAACAAGCAGATCAACATCGCAGCGAGAGAAGCTTTGATGTAGGAGATTGGGTATTTTTACGGCTACAACCATATAAACAAATGTCCCTCAAGCAAGCTAAGAAGGATAATAAATTATCGCCAAAGTACTATGGTCCTTACAAGGTGTTGCAAAAGATTGGTACTATGGCATACAAATTGGAGCTTCCTGCTTCTTCGCGAGTACATCCGGTTTTCCATGTTTCATGCTTAAAGAAGGTTATAGGTGAAAATCTTCCAGTTCAAACAGTATTGCCAGAACTTGATGGGGAAGGGAAAATCATATTGGAACCTGAAGCAGTCATGGAAAAAAGAACTCGACAACTACGGAATCGATCAATTTCGGAGTATCTCATCAAGTGGAAGAACTTACCCACTGAAGATTCTACATGGGAGGATGAGAATTTTATACAGAAGCACCCGGAGCTACTCAAGTGTTGAGGACAACACTTTTTTGAAGGAGAGGGGCATGTTAAGTCCCTATATTAATAGTATAACCCCTTATTATGTTAGTGTAGCCCCCCTTATTGTTATTATTGTACCCCTGTAACCCCCATATTGTTATTATTGTGCCCTTAAATTATTATTGTTAGGTCGGCTAGGATTACATTGTAGCCCCACTAGGATTATATTGTGGCCCCATGGACTCCTATATATAGAAGGAGGTTTGTTCATTTGTATCATCCAAGAATTGTTCATTTATGTAATGTATTGGAGGTTGCCCCCTCGAAGTGGCTCATTTCTAAGGCGTTGATATCTCTTTTCTTCTCTTTTTGGAGCTGGTTATACAACAGGCATCTCACACACAACATTTAAAACCAATTGTTGCCTTGTTTAAAACAATGTTGAGAGGTGAAATAGTGTTGTGTTTGAAGGACATTTGAAAAACCCTTTTAAGGCGGTTTGAGTTTGCGAGATAGCATCAGGAACAGATGCCTCCCGGGCAAGTTAGCAAGCGGCATACTTGATGATAAACAAGTACGAGGAAAAGAGTTGACCTTATGAGACGGAACAGCATCATAAAGATCTGAAGGGCATTCTCCAAATCATGTGCTGGGCGCCTCCCTAGAGCGAGGGGCCATGACTTCTTCACCAAATCTAGAATGCCAAGCAACAAAGGAGGAAAACCAAGAAAAGCTCAAAACTGCCCAAAAGGGGCGCCCGGCACCGAAAGTGAAGAAAGACACATTAGGACTTGGAATTTTGGCCCGAGCTTCTAGACATGTTTCTAAAAAGCCTTGAGGGACTTGCTCACCAAAATTGAGCAAATTTTGACATGTTTTTGTTTTTCGACATTTTTGGGCCTAATTGCATAAAATCATGGGCGCCGCCATTTCAGTTTGGAGCATCCTAAACTCTTGAGAGTGGTACCATTGGATGTATTAAATTCAAGAGCATCTACTCAGAAATTTTCGGAGCATTTGAAGTTGTTTTGGTCCCCCAAAGATACAAAAAACACTCACTTTTTCAACATGCTGCCCCGTCTATCAGCAAGGTTTATTTTCTGGTTTTTTACACACAGTCCTATTTTTGGAGGACTTATAGGCCTTAGATTGGGAAAACTTCAGTTTTTCCAGAAATTAGACACTCAGAGCTTTCCAACGAGCTATCATGAGCCTCGTTTTGACATCGGGAAGGATGCCAAATGTTGCCGGCAAGTCAGGGGACCTTTTGCTGATGTAAATTTTGAATATTTTTGTAATTTTTGAACCTCAAAAAATTGCTTTTTCCAAATGTGCGTTTAGCTATTTTTTCACATGGAAAATGATGCAAAGTCAATTATTTTTCTTTTTTTAGCATTTTCTAGATATTTTATGAGATATTTTGTGCCTTGGGCTTTGCAAAGCCTCAAGGACAAGTTTAGATATTTTGATTAGGCCAATGGGAGAGC
Organism: Pinus albicaulis; assembly: GCA_034641835.2. Taxonomy (NCBI): domain Eukaryota; kingdom Viridiplantae; phylum Streptophyta; class Pinopsida; order Pinales; family Pinaceae; genus Pinus; species Pinus albicaulis. The sequence goes on from CM076575.1 coordinate 2,057,545,417, forward strand.
AAGTTGAACCATGAGGTTTTCCTCACTTGAGCCTATATATTCCAAAGGCTTTCATTGTAAAACAAGGCTGAACTTGAGAAGAGAAGCAATATATGGTCATATAAGCTTTGGAAGAAATACTTGTCTTATGCTTTTGGATTGCCTCTTAGATGCTCTTGGATGAATGAAGAAGGATTGTTGTTGGATTCCATGACTTGGTAGAATGGTATAGTGTCTCTTGCTTTGTTGTTGTCTTCTAGTTTACATTCATGAATACATGTTTCTTGCTTGCTATAGATCAGCAAAGAAAAAATTTGAGACATGCCCATGGAGGCACCTCAAATTTCCTGTTTCTTCATAGCTTCTTTGTTTTCTTCTTCCTAAGTAACATTAAAGAATTCTTGACTGCTCTTTAATAATTTAGGATATTGTTGCTTGTTTCATTCATGGTTTTATACATGCTAAGTATGACTTACGGTATGCCCTGCTTACCTATGGCTAGCTATAGTTCCATCCATGAAATTTCTCTTTGACTGATTAGATTATCATCTGTTGAACCAAGGAGGCCTAGTTTCGATCTAGCCCTTTGCCTAAAACTATGCAAATCTCGTTGTTCAAAGTGCCCAATAACTTGAAGTACTGTGTTTAGGCATTCCGGCATAGTAATTTGAGTTGTTTGTCTTCCTTAAGTGTTTTCCCCAAAGTCTGATAGCCATTTCCCAAAGTTAGAGGGTCATATACTTCTATGCATGGCTTGAATGTTTATTTCTATGTATTGATTAGCTTATAGTTACATTTTGCATGATTAATGGTTTGCCCTACCATGTTTATGTTATCTATCGAACTAGTTATGCTTGAAACTCTTTGTTGTTCACAAACTTGATGTCCATTTACTCCATTTTGCCTAAAGATCCTTTCTACCTTGAATCAAATCGGCCCTTCAACAGCCTTGTATCACCGTCTTATAGCTTTCTTGACCTTTTCGACCCCATAGCCCAGTTGATCTGACATCTTTTTACCTATCTTATATCTTTGATCAGTTTCATCCCTCACAACCTAAAAAACCAAAACCAAAAACATACTTCATAACTAGCCTAAAATCAGAACATAATAAGCAAACACACAGATATCCCTTACATATATAGAGAGAGCCCTCTCTGAGTCCAAGAAGGCTAGGTCCTTGGGCTCCAAAGATTGGTTTGATGTTACACTGTCATTTGGCTTGCTGTCAGGCCAAGGAATAAGACCCTAACATCTACTACTCCATTTTTTTGTGGAGTGTAGACATTTGTAAGATGTCGTTTTATACCATTGTCTCTGCAGTAACTTTGAAATTCATTTGAAGTGAATTCTCCTCCATTGTCTATTCTTAGAGTTCCAATCTTCTCTTTGAATTCATTTTCAATAAGTTGGCGAAAAGTTTTAAACTTTTCAAAATCTTTTGATTTTTTCTTCAAAAAATAAAACCAAGTCGTCCTGCTAAAATCATCAACAAAAAGTAAGAAATATCTACATCCTCCTAGCAAAGTTTGTAAGGGTCCACAAATTTCACCTTGAACCAATTGCAAATGTATGTTCGCTCGCCATGAACTTGTTGGAAAATTCTCTCAATTTTGTTTTCCATAAATGCAAGCTTCACATTTTTCATTTCCATTTTTGAAGGTAAGAAGTCCCTTAACCATTCCCCGTTTTTGTAACTGAGAGAGACTTTCAAAGTTGAGATGTCCATATCTTACATGCCAGAATTATTTGGTATAATTGTCCCTTTCATCCTTAACAATTTTCCATCTTCATAACCTGTCAACATTGTTTTCATGCTCTGCTTGACTGAGTTAATTTTAACTAAGCCATCGTCCATAATCACCTGATGTCCTTCTTGTCGAATCGTGACTAAAGACAGTAAATTCTTCTTAAATGTTGATACATACCATACATTTGAAATCATTCTTTCTCCAATATCAGGTAGATAAACTTTAACTATACATTTTCCATAAGGAGTATGTTTTGTATCATTAGCAATATATACTGAATTGAGATGACATCGTTGGAAGTTCCAAAGGAAATCACGTCGATAATTCATGTGTTGGGTTGCTCCTGTATCTAAAATCCATGCATCCTCATAATCACTTTTAAGAGAGGGGGAGACCTGTAATACAGTTGATTCTGAGTTTGTGAAGACATATTTTGAGCCATCATTATCATCTTGATCATTTGCAAACTGTGTTGCTCTTTTATGAAACTTTGGAATTTTGTGAATGGAAGTTCTATAATCCTCAACAAAATGGCCAACTCTGTTACATCTTCTGCAAACAATTTGACTTAAATCTCTGCCTCTACCTCTGCTTTGACCTTTGCTTTGAGTTTGTCCTCTACATGGACTTTGTCCTCTTCCTTGATTATAGCCTATGCCTTGACTATTTCCTTTGCCTTGAAAATTTCTCTTGCCTGAACTGTAGCCTCTGTTGAAATTGTTTCCTCTTCTTTGGCTTTGACCACAACCTTGTACACTGTGTGTTGTTTGACTTTGATTGAAATTCCCCCATTCCTTTGCTTCTAGAATTGTCAGTTGAGGATTTACTTGTGTTAGCCTCTGTGAAGAAGACATCTTCCCCAATCTGTTTCTTATTCCCAAAGTTTTTGTCATGTTGGGCTGACATATCACTTAACTCATCAAACTTGATATTCTCTAATTTTCCAGTTACTTGTAGAGTTTCCTAAAAATGTGCGTAAGAAGTTGGAAATCCAATAATTAAAATTGTAGTCAGGAAACTCTCATCGACATCTTGAAAACTTTGCATTTATTATTTCTGTGATGTTTTTAAGCGCGTGAAATATATTCAAGAACATCACCTCCTTCGATTAAATTTTGTTGGAGCAACTTTAATTGCGGATCAACCTTTTTTATTCGGGTTGTGTATAAAATAGATCTTTGAATGTACGCAAAGCAATCCATGCATATGAGGAATTTTCAATATGAATATACATCTCATTGTTAACAAAAGACTTTATAAGAGTATAAGAGCTAGTGCCTTTGCATTTTGACTTCCATTTGCAAATGAGTTGCATCTGTTGGTTTATTAAGCTTAATATTTCCATCACATACATATTGCACAGTTCATTATATATTAGATTGTTTTCAATGGGGGCGTTTGTCAATCTTGTATGATTTTTCCCTTGAGCTTATCGAATTAGAAAACAAATTAAATAACTTCGACATTGTAAGTGTTGAATATTTGCACCAAAGAATCAACCACAAAATATCAAAGATGAGTAACACCACATGCAACACGACACGCAAAAAAAACGATCTATTGGGGCTTGCCCTTGACCCTCGTATGGTAATTTGAAGGAGAAAAAAATGGTAGGCACACACTTGGCTCTAATTGATTTCTCTTAAAAATTTACAATGAAATCTTTCAAAATTTGACCGGTTACAATTCCCTTGAAATTTTTCTAAAAATATACAACCCCCATAAAGTAAAAAGTACTTTGAGTTACAATATCACTCTTATCTCTCTAAATAGAATCTCCTTATTACTTTAAAAATTACAAAATTTATTATCCATCTTTAATTAAGCGTGTTGCTCTGCCCTGAAACTCTGCGAGTTATCGGGTTAGGGCTCCCAAGCCTTCATAAAGCTGCTTTGGTGCTGCTGTCGATCTCGGAATCACATTCAGCTGTGCCCGCGCAGCC